>CM053581.1:70616261-70658105 GCA_028627135.1 Pseudochirops cupreus
GCTCAACAGCTTCCCAGAGTCTCGTCTGGCCAAATCATACAACTCTTTCCAAAGTGAGCCCCAAAGCAAAACTTCACATCAGGGTGTATATATAGCCTAATCCTGGCTCAGAGAATATCACAGCCCTCTTGACCCACTGCCCAATCATAAACCTACAAGGAGTGGGCATTCCTGAAAAACAAGCCTCCCACCACAGGCTCCACATGACCACATTCAGCCTATTAGAAGGCAGAGTATACTTTCAAATCAGGGAAGGTTCTCAGAGTCAGGTAAGACACTTAAGCAAAGGGCCTAGGGGCAAGGAAGATCTTCAAATTCCCATAATACAGGGAAACTTCCTAGACCTAGGCAGTAGAAGAAAAGATATTTCTGGTGCCAATAGGGTTTTGTAGACCACCCAAGGGAGATGGAGACTCCAAGCAGCAACTAAAAACCAAGGAAGAGGGAAAGGGAAAGTACTACTCAGCAGGGACCTGGATAGAGGGAGCAATTAGATCCCCATAGCTTCCCAAAGAAGGAACAGCTCCCCAAAGAGAAGCTGGACTGGAAACAGAGCCTGAGATTTTCTCTACAGCTGGAATCTCATTCTGGGCAATAATGTGAGTTGTGATGACTGTGTTGAGCATCTATAACAGGTGAGAGTGCTCACTGGAAGAGGCTCTCTATTTCTTAGCTAAAGGCTTGAAACCAAAGGCTGTCTTTGTCTAGGCTTTTTGCCCTCTATGCTTGCAGGCCCTTATTGGGGTGGAGTAGAGCAAAAGCAGATAGATAGATTTAAAAAAATGTTTTGTAAAATGCTTCCCTCAAATTGTACTGATTTCTTCTTTTTAAAAAAAGTGCTCACGCCAACATTATACTGATTCCTAACTTGCCCCTTCCCAAGTCATCTTCTTATTTTTATTGCAGAAATATCTTTAATAAAATGTTGCATAGATAATAGATATTGCTACAGATTTTGACAAATTGAGAAACAGATGCAGAAAATTCTCAGTTTCTAATTGCTCTTGGCATCCCACCAGATATACTTACAAAAAAACAGGTGTTTAAAGAGAAAGTTGATTATTCTACAGAATTAGGGTTAAAAACAAGCATTTGGTAATAGTGCCTTTTTAGAATTCTTCTAATTCTATATTTGAGATTCGAGGTGTTAGTATTTGCACATGGCTAGCTATAATCAAAGTTAAGACTTCAGAGATAAATAGGTTAATTGACGTTATTATACACAGATTTCTGGCAAGATCAGTTAATTGGTGTACTTCAAAACGATAAAATAGTTTGGCTTTTTTGTATCTTAAAATCATAGTTACAGAATGTCAGTGGATTTTATAATTCAGATCCCACTCACTTGTCTCACAGATGAACAACCAGAGAAGCTAAATGATTTAGGAAAACCCACCCAGATAATTATTAAAAGAGCCTTTAGCAGGATCATATAGAGTTAGAAAACACTTTAAACATCATTCAGTTTAACTTGTCCATCATTTTGCTGATGAGGAAATTGAAGTCACAAAAGTAGTAAGTAGGGTTGAATCCAGGTATCTCAATGGATGAAAAGCATATAGTATAATGGATAGAATGTTGGGTTTGGAAGCAGGAAAACCTGAGTTAAAATTCACTTACTAGTTCTATGACGCTAACCAAGTCACAACCTCTTTGTTCTCCAGAGAACTTCTTAGGATTCATCTACACTGTCTTAGATATGTTGCCAAATTTGGGGATTGATGGAGGGATTTCCCATACATGGATTTCCCCACACAGATAGCTAGCTCCTTTCACTTTTTATAAATACTATCTTCTTCTCCAGTCATGTTTCCACTACACCACAGTTAAGGAATTCTCCCATTGTTTAAAGAGATGAAAACTTCCTGTAAAGCCCCAAAATCCACCTGAGAAGAATGCAAAAGTTTAATTATGTGAATTTTCTTTTCTTTCTGCTTTTAGTGATATTCCTTGTCTGTATCATTTTACATTCACCATGAATTTTTTTATACCTTACTTAAAATCATGGAACCCAAGACAAGGAGGGCTTCCTTTTCATAGTCAAACAATCCAGTTTTGGGTTGCTTTTTTTTTTAAGAATGATTAGGACAATGGGAAAGTGAGTTGAGGCATTCAGACTAAAATCACAAAGAGTTTATAAGGTGTTACAATGACATAATTAAATCATTAAACATAAAGAATGAAAAATTCTTGAGGAAGTCAAACTTTATTTGCTGGGGTTGTGAATAAGAAACTCATCCTTCAAAAGGAAGAATCAAAATCTTTTATCAGTCTTAATTAGAAAAAAAATAATAAGGTAATTGGAGAAAGCTTTTGGTTACTTTACTTGTTTTTCTCAAGTTACTTTTTCTGTCATGATGGTTTTTGAACCAAGGCTTACAAATGAGCCCAGCCACATTAAAAAGAAATATTTAATATGGAAGGAAAGTATATAAATACCTATAGTCTTCAAATACAAAAATATGTATAATATATATGTATATAGTTTCCATAATATTAAGATCACTGTGCTAAGTGCTGAAAAAAGAATAAAATTTAAATTAACAGCAACAAATTAAATATTTATTAAAATCCCACTATGTAGGTGCTGGGCATAAAGATAGAAGCAAATAGTCCCTATCCTCAAACAGTCTACATTCTATTGGAGAAAGATGAGATATATGTTGTGTCTTCTCAGTTCCTGAGAAGACACAACCCCTTCCCCATTCTCATGAACTTCACACATACAGATACAAACTACTAGATATAAACATAGATGTCTCTAATATGTATATGTATGTATTTATGTAAATACATATAATTGTATATATACAATTATATATCATATATTATATATAGTATATATGTATGTACATATATGTGTGTATGTGTATACATATATGTGTATATATGTACATATATGTGTGTGTATATATAAACATATATATACATGCATAGATAGATAGATAGATATGTATATATATGGTAAAGGCTTTAGAGCAGTGGTTCTCAACCTTCCTAATGCCGCAACCCTTTAATACTCGTATATGAGCATAGCTTCATGTGGGCGGACCTGCCTGGAGACAGAGGAGCAGTGTCTCGGTTCCTAAGACCATTGGAAATATGTGTTTTCCAATGGTCTTAGGTGACCCCTATGACCCCTGTGAAAAGGTTTTTCAACCCCCATGACCCATAGGTTGAGAACTGCTGCTTTAGAGGGTTATAAAACAAAGTACTATATAAGGCCCCAGGGAGAAGTTCCTCACCAACAGGGAGTTCAGGGGAAGTTTCCAAGAAGAGGTAGTATTTTTGTTGTCTTTTAAAGGTTGTGTTGAGATTCAGCAGATAAAGACTGGAAGAAGGCCATTCCAGACTAAGGAATGGTGTGAACAAAGGCACAAAGACAATAATACACAGGAGATTCAGTTTAATTTGGCTGGACAACAGAATGCATGGAGGGGAATAATTTGTACCAAGGCTGTCAAAGTCAGTTGGAGTCCCTTGAATCCTAAGCAAAGAAGTTGTGGGAAACCACTTCATTTTAATCAGTGAATCAACAAATACTTATTGAGTATTGACTATGTATGTATGGCACAGCTATTGTGCTGAAACAAAGAAGCATGAATCTGAGTCCCTACCCTCAAGGAACTCAAAATTGAATTGGAGTTTCCCTTAAAGAAGGAATCTCTTTCAGAAAACACGTCTTGCGATTTCGTTGCATTTATCACCTCACTTTCCTACCCTTGTGTTTACAGAAACTTCCTATTACCTCGGATAGGGGGTATAGGTTAGAGGGGTTTCTTTTTTGGATGTAGTCAGACTAGGTGAAGTACCCTCTAACAGAGATTCTATAATAGTGTATCCTCTGTTTATCATTCAAGGCTTCTCACTACCCATCCAGGCTTCTATCTCACCGATATCTTTTGCCAACTGATAAGGTCTACCTCTTCCATCTAGTTATCTACTACATACAACTTGTTTATTCTTTACTTTTATCCTTTGTTTTATTTCATTCATTCTATATTTATAACATCTACTCTTTGTTCACTTGAATCATATATGCCTACTATACCCCCATCTCTAAAACTACTCCCACCAAGAGAAGAAATATCCAGGAAAGTTTTCCCTTAAAAAATTGCCTATAATAATTGTATTTACATATGTAATGGTAATGGAAACATAAAGATCTTCTCTGCCCCTTAATAGGCCAAATGGAATCACATGGAGCCCATGGGGAGAGGAGCTTGCTGAAAGGGTGGAACAGGAAGGGTGCAGGAGAGAGAATCAGAACTGCTAGGAGTAAGCAGCATGGAGGCTGAGCAGCTAGCATGAAAAAAGAGGGGCATTCTTGCTTAATGGAGCCTGTTTTGTTTTGAAAGCCTGATGACAGGAAGGCTTAGGAATGTTGGTGTTTGCTGCATTGGTTGTGTGTACCAACTTCTTGGTTGCTATGATGGATTTGAATTTCTGGTTTAGGGATTTGATTTTCTGGTATTTGAATAACTGTTTTAGTTCTATCTTCCACATGGAAGAATCTGTTACATTTTGTGATTCACAACTACACCAGTATTTTCATAGCTGCCATGGATGCTGTTAATATGGCATTGGCTTTATAACATAGCACTTCAAGTTTTTCATGTTATCTCATTTAATCATCATAACAACCTTAGGAAGTATGTACTATTGTTTTCCCCATTTTATAGATGAAGAAACTGAGGCCAAAAGAAGTTAAGTGATATGTCCATGGTCATACAGATAGTATATGTCAAAAAAAACAGTATTTGAACCTAGGTCTGCTAATTCCAAGTCCAGCACTCTACCCGCTGCATCACCAAACTGTCTTGTTTACTTATGCTCAGGATTCAGATGTGAACATTTCATTCTTTTACATGTCAGTGTTCTGTCAGCCCAACTAGATTTTCAGTTCCTTGAGGACAGAGAGCATGTCAGATAGATGGGGGAGGGGGAGGGACAGGGAATAAGTATTTATTAAGTGACTACTACATAACAAACACTGTGCTAAGTACTTTACATCTGTTTTATCCTCATAACAACCCTGGGAGGTAGGTGATATTACTGTCACATTTTGCATTTGAGATAACTGAGACAGGTTAATATCTTGCCAAGGGTCACAAAGCTAGTAAGTATCTGAATCTGTGTTTGAACTCAGGACTTTCTGACTCCAGGCTCAACTCTCCAACTACTGCCTCAACCAAGGTCAAGGAGAGAGAGAGACAGAGAGAGAGACAGAGTTGACTATTCCAATTGCTATCCAAAAGCATAATAGATTACCTGAGTAAGTAGTGAGATCTCCCTCTCATGGAAGATTCCAAGCAAAGACTGGATGATATCTGTTCAGTATATATTGTAGAGGGGATTCATATGGGTTGGATGAGATTGTATCTGGGAGCTATCAGATTTTAATATTTTATGATTCTGTGAATCAGTAAAAAGAAGTTTTGGTCTCAAGGATAATTTTTCTAATTGTTTATAACCAAATTAGATGCCTAAATGTTAATTTCTTCCTTTTTTCCTCATTTTGTTACTGAGATCCTGGCTCATTTGCTTGACAGCTGAAATATGTTTTATCTCTATCAAGAATAAACCTAATGAGTTCTCTTTCTTTCTTCAGTACTACAGTGAATTTAGTAATGAGGAACATTAGTGTTTTCCCTGGCCAGTGCTTTAATAATATGGATTGAGGTTGAAGGATTCAAGTTTTCTGAACAGCTAATTTTCTAATCTTTATTGAGATTTTTCATACTGCCAATGTTTTTCATTTTTCAACTGAATTTTATTTTGTTTTTCACTTAACCAGCATTTTCTTCTCCTCCTTCCCCTCCCCCAATTTAGGAGAGAAAGAAGAAGAAAAAACCTTGTAACAAACATATGTGGTCAAGAAAAACAAATTCTTGTATTAGTTATGCCCCCAAAAAGTATGTCTCAAACTTAGACCATAACCTCTCTGAAAAGAAATAGGTCTAATTCTTCATAATTGGTCCTATAGAATTGTGGTTTATCACTGTATTGTTCAGAGAGTTCTTAAGTCTTTCAAAATTATTCATATTTACAAGGTTATTGTAGTGGTATAAGTTGTTCTGTTTTGTTTCATTTAAAACTCTGTATCAATTTTATAGAGTCTTCCCCACCTACATACCCCGACAGAAATGCTTTAAGGACTGAATGAGGTAATACCTACGACAATGCTTTGAAATTAAACAAGTTTGACAAAAAAACACTTCTTAAATTCACATGAGGTGCTAGAGTGGTACTTCCACTATTGCATCAGTTACTCTACAGGAATCAAACATGGTGAATGAGATCAGGTCTCTTGGACCCAAGGAGGTCCCAGTCTGGTAAGGAAGATGAGAAATGCATGCAAACAGCTCCAATAGCAAAATGACTATCATAGGGCATAAACAGGGAAAAGTTCTTTAAAAATGTGCACTTTTTTTCTATGTATCATATATGTATGTATTCATGTATGTATGTATTGCTATTGTTCATGAGGTTTTAAACAACTTTTGAAGCAATCTGATTCTAAATGACTGGCTATTTGGGCCTCAACCTATAATTTCTCCCTGTAACTTAAAATCTCAGACAGTTGCCTAGGACATTGAAAGGTTGTGACTTGCCCAGTGTCACAAAGTTTATAAATGTTGGAAGTAGGGTGTGAACTCATGGAATCACAGGACTTCTGAATTGCAAGGAACTTTATTTAGTCCAGACCATACTGGAAAGAAATCCCCACTATTACATATAACTCAAGTCTTTCTGACTCCCAGCAACTACCTTCTGCTTGCCTAAGCCAGGCTAATGTTAATTATTTTCATGAAGGCGACATTTCTAGTCTACTTCTTTCCCTGACTGTCCAAAGAATATGTCAGAATGGCTTTCCACTTTTTATTGCTTTGGAAGCTTTAAAGCAAATAGCTTAAATGTATTGCATAAGCCTTTCACACGGACATTACCAGAAACAAACTATGTTGTTTATCCTTAAGTCTGTATGTCACATTGCTTCCTCAGCTTTTGCAGCTGCAAACTAAAAGTCTCTGCCCTTATAACTGGGAGGGACATTTGGCTTTTATTATTTTTTCCATTTTAAATTTCATGATAGATGAGTTTTACTTTATTGCCTTTTTCCTAAGTTGTACAACATTGAAAATATTTGTCCTATGATTTTTATTGTAGGGTACTGCCACCTATGGGCTCTGTTGTGTTGCTTTGAGTTAAATCTGGAAGGTAGTAGTACTTCAGCTATTTGTTTTGTCTTAATCAAATATTTGTAGCTCTGCAAACAGCAGTTTTGTGATTAAAAGCAGGGTTAGACGCACTGTTTATAAATATAGTTTATTTTTTTTCAGTGTAGGAATCTAAAGCTAGAACTGAAAGATGTGTTCAGTATCATCCAGGGGTAACTCCAGTTCACAAATGAAGAAACCAAAGCTTAGAAATATTGAATGACTTGTCTCAAGTAATGGAGCCGATATTTGTAAAAGTAATAATAATCTGAACAACAACTAATACATTTACATAATGCTCTAAGATTTGCAAGGCATTTTATAGATAGTCTCATTTTATCCTCACAACCCTTGGAGGTAGATACTATGGGTATCCCCATTTTGCAGATGAGGACTCCTAGAGAAGCAGAGGTTAAGACTCTCCTAGGGTTCCATAATTAGTAAGTGTCTGGGGCTGGATTTGAACTCTGGTCATCCTGATTTCAGGGCCAGTGCTCTATCCACTGGACCACCTCACTGCTATAGCAATAACCCATCTTTAGCTCTCTTTTTTGCATTTTTCCCACTTTAGAGTAAATTCCATATTTGACATTTTAATTGGACGTTTTTTATACTTTAACTAGTAAAAAGAACATTTGGCCACAGACATATAATGATGTACTTATATTCAAGAGTTGACTAAAAGATAAATCTTTTTGAACGTCTTATCACTTAAATTCTCAGACCTATAAAGTGCATTCACAAACATCTAATCCATTCCCTAGGCCAGCAGTTCTCAACCTGTGGGTTATGTTCAATTTGTAACAATGAAAATACATCCTACATATCAGATATTTACATTACGATTCATAACAGTAGCAAAATTACAGTTATGAAGTAGCAACGAAAATAATTTTATGGTTGGGGGTCACCACAACATGAGGAACTATATTAAAGGGTCGTGGCATTAGGAAGGTTGAGAACCGCTGCCCTGGGGAAACACAAAGGAAGTATAGTATATAGGATGTGGCTCCTGCTCCCAAGACACTTCAAATATTGTTGGAAAGGCAAGTATATACAAAAATTAAGGTAACATGTTTAATAATAATAATTGTTAGAGAGGTCCCAGAGGGGAAGATGAGTATGAAATGGTCAGTAAATCCAAAGTTCCCTAAGAAACAGTCTTTCCCAGGTCCCAAACGTGGAACAGTCATCTCTTTTTTGCACCATAACTATTTCAGTGTTTTGGAAAATTAATCACATGACCATACTAGAAAAAAAATCCAAGTAGTTTTATTTCTCTTTAATTTATGTTGTGAAAAACAAAGAGTTTGAAATAAGTAGTCACAAAATTGAGGGAACCATGCAGGGAGTTGCTTTGTCTTCTCTTTTAACACACAACAATACTATTTTTCCTATCTACCTAATTGTGTTGGCAAAAGGTTTGAGAGATGAGCATCCCAGTAATCATGTCAGCTAGACATTATGTGGGAACCAGAGCTAACCAAAGCTAAATCTGCAAAACTCATGGAGGTAGTCAATCAATCCCCCCAATTACTCACCCAATTCTCCTTGATTCCTTTCTGAGTAGCTTTGAAATTCACTGTAATACGGAGAAATTAAGTGGCATATAAGCCATTTTCCCAAAGTGAAAACCATTTATGTCAGTACAGATGTGAATCAAAAACAATAAACGCTGGCTTCATTTACTTTTTGTTCTATTTATCTCTAAAATGGTCTGATTCCTATCTCTATCTAGCACTGCAGTTATCTGTATCCATAACTATGCATATATATAGGTGCATGTATGTATGTGTGTGTGTATATACATACATGTTTATATAATGAAATCTATGTATGGCTATGTTTATAGCTATCTATGTATAGATATATATATATGTATGTGTGTGTGTGTGTGTGTATAAGAGAGAGCTATAGGTATATTTAAATCCATATCTATTTTACCTATATATAAATATCCTTATCTATTTCCATATTTCTATTAAATTGATATTCCTATTCCCAGTCTCTCTTCTCTTAAATCTATTGTCACCATGGTACCCAAACCTTTATTTATATTTATACATGTAAAATTCTAAATCATGTATCTGACCATAGTGTTGCCTTACTCAGAAATCTTCAGTGGCTCCCTGTAACAGTAATCAGATTTGAAGTTCCTTTTATATTGCTAAGCTAAGAGGTACTTATCACCTAGTCCAGATCAAGCCTCTGTTAAAGAAACAGAAGGTATGAATTCCTGTTACTGACATAATAGAAAGGGATTGGCTGAAACAGGAAGCTAATGCTGTGTATATATAAGGAAAGACCCTGGCTGGGAAAGTCAGATCTTCTTGGAGTAACCTTCGTGGAGGCAGAAGCAGTTGCTGCTGAGGAGGCTGAAGAGGAAGGACCCAGGCTGGAGAGAATGATTTTGATTTAGGGAACCTGGGTGAAGTGATTTAGAGGAGGAGAGACAAATCTTCTTAGAGTGAGTTCTGTGGAGGCAGAAGCTGCTGCCACCAGAGAGGCTGAAGAGGAAAGCTTCCTTGCTCACCCCCTCCCCCCACAGACTAGAGAGAATGGTTTTAATTTTGAAAACCTGGATGGAATGATTTTGATTCTGGGGACCAGATGAAATTTCTGATGAGTCCAAGGGCCAGCCAGAGCTGCTGAGGATTTCTGAGAGTCAGTCAGAGCTGAGGGCCAGTTGTATTTTCTGAGGCTGTTGAGGATTTCCGTGGGTCAGCTGGAGCTGCCAAAGACTAAGGAAGCATGACTGTGATGCTGATACTTTGTATGAACCTGTTTGTGGCTTTCTCAAGCCTTGAGCAGAGACTGTGAAGATTTAAAGTGGACTGGACACTATGAACTTCAGTGCGGAGCAGGACCTGCAAGGAGAAGTGGGCAAGGAACTGGGAGCTGTCTGCCTTTGAATCCAGGTGACTGTTTGGTGGATTCTGGTAGGAGCTGCCTGCCTCCAGTCAAGATGAAAAGACCTCTCCATGGGCACTGAGTAGTGAAGATATTGTAGTTTACTAGTGACCTAGAGGTAGAGAGTTTGTGTATTTTCTAATGATTGAATAATGAATGATGAAGGAAGTTTGAATGATCTAGTTGGTTGAATGACTGATTGACTAAATAATTGTACTTGGTGATTGATGACTGAATAAGTGACTGATTGAGTTAACTTAGTGTGTCTCATTAGTGGAGAACTTTGACTATTGCACTTTGTGTTCCTTGAGTAGGCAAACCTCTTTAAGGATGATTGAATAATTAAGTTACTAAATAATTATTCTTTGTTGAAAACTTTGTGATCTCTGTAGTGGAAACTATGTGGCCATTTTCTGTGATAAGTTGTTGGGAATGCTATATTTTGATTTTCTGTGATAAGTTGTAACATTGTGCATGCCGTACTTTCATTTACTGTGAATGTTTTACTTTGATTTGTTATGGAATGGAGTGTTCACTATACTGTGTAATCAGAACCTTAAAAGCTGTTCACAGCAGCATTCTTCTGAAAAGCTGCTCATGCTTGGCTTTACACTCCACAGTGCCTCTATGATAGATTTAAATTCTTCAATTTAATACTTAAAATCCTTCACTGTCTAGCCTGAGCATACCTTTTTAGGCTTATTTTATATTATTTGCTTTCATGCACTCTGCTTTCTGATGTTCTTCCAGCTGTCTTCTGAATTCTGCATTTTTTCTTAATAGCTTTGAAATTCACTGTAATACAGGGAAATGATGTGGCATGCAGCCATTTTCTCAAAATAGCCAAGCATAGATTGTCTTTCCTTCTTCTTGGAAAGTGGTCCCTTGTCTGTTCCACCTCTTAGAATGGTCAGCTTCTTTCAAGGTTCAACTCAGGTGCCACTTCCTATAGGAAGCCTTTCCTGCCCCCATAGGAAACCCAGTTGTTACTGTTTGATCTTTGATGATATTGTCATATATTTCCTTATCTGGTTGCTTAGTACATCTCCCAAGATAATGTAAACCCCTGGAGAGTGGGGATTATTTTTATCTTGTTTTGTTTTGCTTTGGTTTTTTGTCTTTGTATTCTCAGCACTCAGCACAGTACTTTGTATTTATAAGCCCATAATAAATATTTTGGTGAATTGAATACCACAGTGATTAGCACATAGTAGAACCTTAATAATTGTTTGATTTGATTGACTAATTGTTGACTAATTAAATGAACTGAATTGAATTCTCACATGTTTATATATATGGATGTATACCTATAAACAAATCTATGCGGTTTTTTGCAAGTTTGAGGCAAAATAAACATTTCCCTGCCCATGTGCACCTGGGGTCCATGACTTCATTACATGAAGTAGCTATAGATTAAGTGAGCAAAGTATGTGACATTATAATGCATGAATGTCATGTATGGAAATTTAAAAAATGATTTTCAGAGAAGTAGGCAATGGTGGTTGCATATTACATGATGGGATATGTGGGTTATTGATTCATTCATTTATTGATTAAAGAAATACTTATTGCCTATCCTTATACATGCAAAATATAGAGTTAGGCACTGAAGGAAATATAATGATAACTAAGGCATAGTCCCTTACTTCAAGAAGTTGACATGCTAATATATAAGATTAAATAAGTAACAAAATCCCATCCAACATTTATTAAATACCTACCAAATGAATATACTACCAAACAAAGGGATAATAAGTACTATTTTAAAAATCTAAAACATAAATGGTATGAGAGTTCAGAAGAAATAAAAGTTCTTTCTCACCAAGGATATCATTCAATCAATCAATAAAGCTTTATTAAGTCCCTACTATGCACCAGGCACTGTGCTAAGCAATGGGGGGAGGAAAACACAGTCCCTATCCTCCAAGAGCTTACAACCTAAGGGGGGAGATAATATGCAAATATATATAAAGCAAGCTATATTCAAGATCAATAGGAAATAATTATGAGGGAAAGCATCGGAATTAAGAAGGGGTTAGGGAAGGCTTCCTATAGAAGATGGGATATTAGCTGGGACCTAAGAGAAGCTGGGGAGATCAATAGGGAGCAGACGGAGAATATTCCAAGCATGGAGGATGGCCAGAGAAAATTTCCAGAGTTGAGAGATGGAGTATCTTGTTTATGGAACAACCAGAAGGCCAGTGTCACTGGACTGAAGTCAAGGGGTAAGGTATAAGAAGTCTGGAAAGTAGATGAGGGCTAAGTTATGAAGAGCTATGAACACCAAGCAGAACATTTTGTATTTGCTCCTGTAGTAATAGTAATAGGAAGACACTAGAGTTTATAGAGTAAGGGGGTAATATGATGGGACCTATGCTTTAGAGAAATCAGTTTTAATGGCTGAATGGAGATGTATTGGAGTGGGGAGAGACTTTAGACAGGCAGACCCACCAGCAGCCAATAGAAGTAATCAAAGTTTGAGGTGATGAGGGCCAGGACCAGTGTGTGGAGAGTGTGAGGAGAGAAGGGAGCATATTTAAGAGATGCTACAAAGGCAAAATCAACAGGACTTGGCAAAAGCTTGGTTACAACGGGTGAGTGATTATAAGAAATTCTGAATAATTCCTAGGCTATAAGCCTGAGGAATTTAGAGAATCGTGTTGCCTCTATAATAAGAAAGTAAGAGGGGGGAGTATTTAGGGAGAAAAATAATGAGTTCCATTTTGGACATATTGAGTTTAAGATGTCTATTAGAAACCAGTTTGAGGTGTTTGAAAGGCAGTTGTAGATGTGACATCAGAGGTGAGAAAGACTAAGACAGGATAGGTAGATTTAAGAAATATCAACAAAGACAGGAAAATTAAATTCATAGGAGCTGATAAGATCACCAAATGAAGTAGTACAGAGGGAGTAGAGAAGAGAGCCCAGGACAGAACTCTGAGGATTAGAAGAAATGAACTGGAAGACGATCCAGCAAAGGAGACAGAGAAGGAGAGGTCAGATAGGTAGGAGGAGAACCAGGAAGAGTGGAACTCTTTAAGAATCATGGGGCAGGTAGGTGGTACAGTTGATAGAGCATCAGCCCTGGAGTCAGGAGGACCTGAGTTCAAGTCTAGCCTCAGACAGTTGACATTTACTAGCTATGTGACCATAGACAAGTCACTTCATCTCAATTGCCTCACCAAAATTTATAAATAAATAGACGATAGATAGATAGATAGATAGATAGATAACAATTACGTACTTTGAAGTATAGAGTAGAAATTCAAATGGAAGATATGAAAGATGAAAGAAAGGAGAGTAGTATGGGGAAAGCCATGGAGGGGGAAAAGAGTAGTCTAAAGTACAGTAAGGAGTGTGTTTTTGATGGATCCAATCCAGAAAAGTAGTTTGGAGCCTACTATGTAGGGCTTTGAGTGCCAGGCTTCCCTGCAAACATGGCTCAAGCAAGATGCCCTTTTTATCACCTTCAGGAAATAGAGAATGATAAGGTGGGTGGGGAAGAAACAACTTTTTTTTTTAAGTTAAAGGAGCCATAAAAAATTTTTAATTAAATAGGACTTCCTTGAAATTAAAAGAAAAATGTAGAAAGGGACCACAGAGGCCACTTAGTCTTCATTTTGGAGATGAGAAACTGAGGCTGAGAGAGTTGGAGTAATTTACTCATGGTCACATATGTTGCAAATAGCAGGGCTAGAAATCAAACCCATGCCCTTGAACTCCAAATCCAATTATTTTTCCTCCGTTCTATCATGCTGTCTCAAACGATTTACTTGACATGGTTTCATATACTTCTGAAACATAGCTTGGAATAAACCTCAACAGAAGTAGCCTGCTAGGGTGATTAGAGTGCTAAATTTGGAGTCATGAAGACCTAAGTTCCAACAGTTATTAGCTGTATGACCCTGGGCAAGTCCCTTAACTTGTCTGAGCCTCCAGATCAGCCAAACAGGAAAAAGAATTCCTGAAGTACTTTCTTTGCATAATTGCCACAAAATTCAGATGAGATGCAATATGTAAAACATGTTAGAAAAAGCAAAAAAACCAGTTTTAGTCAAATAAAAATGTCACTTGTCATTAGCTCTGGTTTACTTTAAATCTTTTTGGGTTCCATTAAGTGCCATAGAATAAACATCAGGTGATTTAAAACCTGAAAAGCTTAATTTTCCTTTTTCTTCCCATCCCCCACCCAGATCCTATTGATCTGTGACAATCACAAACAAGCTCTCACTGTACTTGGATTTATCATGTACAGTCATTTGGCAATAACAGTCACTTCTAGACTATGTAAATGTGGGCTGCCTTTTGGCTGTTAGAGCACCTCAGGTATTTCCTTCCCTATTCCTTTATTTTCTGTGGTTCTTGTTTGTGTGTATGGTTTTATGACACGGTTGATCATGCTATACTGCTCCAATTTAATAAATATTTGATATCCGCATGGACATTTTTAGGTAGCTTTAACTGTCCTATTCCTTTCCCAGCCCTCCCAGGCTTTGCATGTCAGAGAACTTGTTTTTTTCTCTTTGGTCCAGACCTCTAATTCAATCAGCATGGTGAACATTCATCATAGAAACTCCTTCCCTTGAAATCTTGTTTGTACATAGTTGTTTGCATGTTTTCTCCCCACACTGGGTTGTGAGCTGCTTGAGAGCAGGGACTGACTTTTACCTTTCTTTATATACCTAGTACTTCATATATTGTTGTTATTCAATCATATAGTCTTGTGTGATTCTTCATGACCCCATGTACCATATTGTCCATGGGGTTTTCTTGCTAAAAATACTGAAGGGTTTGCACTCTATGCACTGACCCATTTATCTAACCCCCAGGGGTTAGTATAGTGCCTGGCAAATAGTTGGTACTTAATAAAGACCATCTAGTCCAACCCCCTCATTTTATAGATCAGGAAATGCGAGGGTAATTGAAGGTCAAGTGATTTGCCAGAGGTCACCCAAGGAGTAAGTGTCAGAGGTGGGGTTTGAACCCAGTGCTCTTCCAACTGTACCATAATAGGCTTAGTGATTTTCACGGAGTACTGAGAAATTAAGGGACTTGGCCATGGTCAGAGAGCTGACATATGCCAGAGACAGGATTTGAACCCACTTCTTGTTGCCTCCAAAGCTAGCCTTCTACCCATGATACTACCCTGTTTTTAGAGTAGTGATACTGATGGTAAAATACAGTGCCCTAGCTCACTGTGTATGTACTATTTATTCAGTGCTGCCTTTGTTTGTGGCATTAAAGAGGCAAATTGAACATTCTTGAATGACAGATGCTGCATCATTTCCTCCTAATTAGTTTATTACCAAAATAACGTCAGTGCTTAGCATAGCACCTGGCACATAGTAGGTGTTTAATAAATGCTAGTTGATGGACTGGTGACTTTTATTGGGAAAATTTGATACTGTAGCTTATGGGATTATAGATACTAAGATGAAACAGATGTCAGACATCATAGACCAAATGAAATGACTTGTTCCAATCACACAGGTAGGAAGGGGCAATGAGGAATTGAAGCCAAGGTTTCTGACTCCAGAGCTAACACTTTCTATCCTACCACATTATCTCCTTTATTTCCTTATGTTCTGTGATATAAAAGAAAAGAGAAGAGAAAAATAGGTGTGGCCATACATTGGCAGCAGGGGATATTGGGAAATGTAGTTTTTTCCAGCTGAAAAGAGACAAAAATCACAAGAAGCAGAGCAGTCTGCTGTTGTTGCTGTCACTGCAGATTTGGGGTTATGCCACCATTCAGTGTAGATCACTGACAATCACCTCTTCTATTTTAAAATGTCTGGGCACTACTGCGGAAGTATGTTCTTCTTAATAGTAAATTGTTATCCCTCAAAGAGAAAGATTTGAAAATGAAATTGTTATTTTCAAAATATAGAGAAGGCTTTTCTGTTGTGTTCTACTGTTGATGTAAGTCAGAGGTAGCAGATGGTGTGCAGTGAGTGGAGCTGTTAAGGACTTAAGGATGGGAAAAAAGCAGCCTGAGATGGAACATTACTGTGGCTCATGGGGAGGAGGGGGAGGATGAAAACTCCACTGCCAAGACAGTGCAATTTGAGACAAAGAGCATGAAAGATAGCTGAGGGAGAAAAAATCAACATTAGAGTGAGGCATTCATAAGGAGCTTTGCTTTGAGAAATATTTTTAATAAAGGGAAAGTTGGTTTCCTTGGAAATCACAGTACAATCTAAAACCTTCCTCCTTTCTTCAATTCTATTACCTTGAGCATTTAGCTCATGTTACTCATTAAGCAATAGTGCTCCTTAGAGACTAGTGTTTACAAAGATATACTTTACCTGTGCATGGTCTCCATGTTAGGAGAGGGTTTATGGTGTACCCAATAAGCAGCCAGACTCAAAACTGGAAAACCTGGATTCAGATTCTGTCTCTGATACAAACTGGCTATATGACCCTGGTTAAGTACTGCATAGCTCTCTAAGACTTTATCCCTGAATCACTAAAGGGAATTTCCTCAGCTGGGCCTTCTCATCACCAATAAAATCAGTCACTCTTCCCTCCATATACAAGGAAATCATCAAGTGCCATCATTCTACCACAATATCATAATTTTTCTGTTGGAAAATATTTAGCAATATTTATTTAATATCTTTGGAATTCTCTCAGGTGCTTAACTTTTAATGGAGAAGGAAATGGCTAACCAGTCTAGTATCTTTGCCACGAAAACCCCAAATGGGGTCAGGGAGAGTTGGACATGACTAAAAACAACTGAACCCCACCACACTTAACTCTAAAATCTAACAACAGCATAGGACAATTTTTTAACCTTTCCCCCCTCAAAGATACACCATCAAAAATTAGATGGAGAAAAAAATGCTACTGAGGAAGTACTGTTCACCCCACCTCTATTTTCTCCTTTCTAGGAAAAAAAAAAGTTTCTGTGGAAGTTTGCCACTCTCTTGTAAACTTGCTTACTTTCACCAACCTAACCCAGAAGTAACACTGAGCTCCTAAATAAATAACCGTGAAGAGGGTTAGTTATCCTTAGGTCTTGTTCTGAGTTTCTGTCTCAGGCCCATTGGGGCAGACCAGAAAGATATTTTTATAATGTCTAGTTCCATGGAAGTCTCTTGTTTCCTACATTAGTGGGTACTATTGATTTTGTGTAGATACATATTGTTGACCAGACCAGAACTGGTCTTTAACCTAGCCAAAACAGAGCAGACAGAAGAGTCAGGACACAAACAGAAGTTTGATTAATTTCAGAGTGAGGAAAATGACATTTACAAATGGAAGCCCCCTCCCCACAAGAAGCAGGGCTTAACATGCTGGACCAAAGGCAGGTCTTCTGTACATAAAAACAACAAGTGGGCTGGACCATGACATAATCATTTTTAAGCCTTGAGTTACTGTTCCCACAGGTCCTGTGGGAAAAGCATTGTCTCAAGTCTTGGGGCTCATGGTTACTTACAAGACACAGAATCAGAGTGCAGAGTGCCTGTCAATGAAAAAGAAAAGAAATTGTGAATATGTAATGGATGGTCCTAGGAAATAGGGAGAGCTAAATCCCTTAGTGGACACCTGGTTCTGGTCCAAGCAGTATACTTTGCCAGAGGGTGAGATCATTCCAGAGAGCAAAGGATTATCATTATGCTAAACTCAGGTCACAGACTGCTTGTTGGGCCTTAGCTCTGGAAACTGGGGTATCTCCAAAATATTTTAATAATATGTATATATGTATATGTATGTCTGTGTATATACATACATATGTATTGTTTACATATATATGTATACTTACTTACTAAAAGATATCAAAAATAATTTCACGTTTTGGCTAAGTTCAGACTTAAAAAAAACAAAGAAAGCAATGGTTAAAAAAAAAACTCTTAGAAATATACTGTTCATAGCCATGATGGCAGAGTAGATGCAACAACCCAGCTGGACTCTCCCAACATTCCCTTCCAAATAACTAAAATAATTCTTCAAATCAAATGCTGAAGCATTAGAGCCAACAAAAGATGAGAATAAGACATTTCTAGCCCAAGACAACTTGGGAAGTCAACTGGAAAAGTCTATGACATTGGAGTGGTGGCTGGCCCAAAGTACACACAGGGACAACATCAGTGGTAGACCTGGGGAGACAGCAGTGAAAGTGGCAACAGCAGGTTTGGGAGTTCTTAGCCCAGAGATAGTAAGAGAGAAACTGATAACAGGAGACCCTGGGTTGGCACTGGGCACAAGAACCTGTTGCATTGTCGACACAGTTCCTAGTCACAGTTCCAGGACAGAGAGAAGCACTAGTGCTAGCAGCCTCAAGGGAGCAAGAGTCCAGGTCACAGTTCCATGGCAGAGAGTAGTACTAGCATTTGTGGCTATAAAGGAGCAGAGGGCCCTTCCTGGAAAAATATCAGAATATAAGCCAGGAGATTAACAACCTCGCCTCTCCCTAGATCACACTACCTTGTAAGCATCAAAAGTTTGCAATCGCCCAGAACTAGCTCCAAAAACATCAGCAGGAAAAAGCTTGAAGCTTGGGAAAGTGCTCTGCCCCCACTCCAGGAACAGAGCCCAACTTTAACATAAAGTTCAAAGTTAACAAATAAGTTGGGGAAATGAGCAAACAACAAAAAAAGAACCTGAACATAAAAAGCTACCACAATGGTAGGGAAGACCAAGACACAAACTCAGAAGAAGAAAAAAGAAATGAAATTAAAACAGCTAGAAGAAAAAAACACAAAGAAAAATAGAAATTGTATATAAGTTCAACAAGAATTTCTGGAAGAGTTAAAGAAAGAGATAAGAGTGGTAGAGGCAAAAATAGGTTAAAATTTAGAGTGATGCAAGACAATCATAAAAATACAATTAACAATTTGGTAAGAAGGGCACAAAAAATTACTAAAGAAATAATGCCTAAAAAACAGAATTGGCCAAAAAAAAAATTCACTGAACAAAATAATTCCTTAAAAAACGGATGTAGACAAGTAAAAGTTAATGACTCCATGAGACATCAAAAATCAATAAAATAAAGTCAAAAGACAGAAAAATAGAAGAAAGTGTGAAAAAATCTCATTGGAAAATAACTGACCTGGAAAATACATTGAAGAGAGATAGAATTTAAGAATCATTAGACTACCTGAAAGCCAAGATCAAATTTAAAAAATCCTCAATGTGATATTTAAAGAAATTATGAAAGAAATATGCCCTGATATATTAGAACCAGAAAGTAAAATAAAAATTGAATCTACTGATCACATCTAAAAGAGATCCCAAAACGAAAACTCCTAGAAATATTAAAGTCAAATCCCAGAGCTCCTGGGTCAAGGAAAAAAAATACTGCAAGCAGTCATAAAGAAACCAATCAGAACTGCCCTGCTGTTCTCTAATAATACACCCCCTTGCTTTGGGGCAAGAGCACCCAGATTGGAACCATTTCATCTGTAGCTGCTACTGAACAAGGATGACCCCACCCCAGCCCCTCAATGCTGCAGTACAGTTTGCTGGTTCCTTTGAACAGCACTTTACCTGTGATTGAAGGAAGAAAAGAGACATGAGATCTGGGCAATTAGCCCAAGATCTTATCACGTCTTCTTCACCACTCCTTACCATGTCCCTGCCAGGCCTGCCAAGGACTTTGGTGGGTGTGGATGACTCCATATGCCAGGTCACATCCCTGCATAGTTGGATAGATGGATATAGGACCCTGGGGAACAGCCTGCCCACCCAAGGCCCATCCTTGGTTTTCAGGGCTCCTTCTTCTCCTTCTGGTTTTTATCCCCATCCAGAGGTAAGCTTCAGGGATGGCAGCAGCAAAAGTGACAGAAGCCACAAGGCAGCTTTCTGTGGTCTACTCTGGCCGTCTGTCTTCTAGGAGTGGGAGTGGGGGGGGGGGGAAGGAGTAAAGGGGGTTGAAAGGGTAGTAATGCTGACTGATGGATGGGAAAGACCTGTCTACCTTAGCTTCCTTCTTTCTTTCCTTCTTTCTCATCTTCTTCTCCAAACCCTCTCTTACTCCCTTGATCTTTCTTCCCCTCCCTCTCCCTCTCCCTGCTTGCCTGCCTGCCTGGTGAAGGAGGGAGGGGTTAAGGGCATTGATTAATCCCCCAATGGGGCTTCTTTTTTTCCATTCTCTTGTGCGTTCCAGCACTATTCTTTGAGCCCAGTCTAGGCCTTGGAATGTTGGTCTAAGTCACAGGGAGAGGGACAAAGGGCTAGCTGCTTGAAAAGAAATGGATAGAAGGAGGGTCAGGTGGGTAGTTTTTTTGATTCAGATAGATGGTGGCTGGCAGGCCTAAGATTTTCTTCTCTTTTGAGTTCTGCCTCCTTCCCAAGAAAGGCAGCAGCAGGCTGACTAGTTGTCTTGAGAGGACTTCATGCCGCTCCCCTGGCCAAATATCCTCAGGTGCTGGAAGCTCAGCATTCCAGACAGCAGCAGCCTCTCCTCTGCACAGAATTCCACCCCACCTCCATGTCCCTGAAGGAAATGGATATCTATACTTAAATGTGGTTTGAGGTCCCCTTGTACATCCCAAAAGGAATAATCATCATGGTGGGGGTGGGGAGGCAGTAGTGAAAGGATGGAGGGAGGGAAATTAAACAATCAATAAAAACATTAAGTTGATTTTTGTTGTTGTTTTTTAACGAAAAAAGGGGGGGGAAAGAAACCATTCAGATAACAAGGAGCCACAGACAAGATCATACAATGTTTAGCAGCTTCCATGTTAAAGGAGTGGAGGGCTTGGAATATGATATTCTGTAAATCAAAGGAGCTATGATTACAACCAAGAATAACCTTCCAGCAAAACTGAATATAATCCTTTGGGGGAGGGGAATTGGTCATTTAATGAAATAGAGAATTTTCAAGCATTCCTGTTCAAAAAGACCAGGACTGAATAGAAAATTTGACATTTACATACAAGATTCAAATGAAGCATAAACAGGTAAACATGAAACAGAAATCGTGAGGAACTTTTAATAAAGTTAAACTATTTATATTCTTGTACAAGACTACAATACATTTATCTCCTAAGAACTGTGTCATTATTAGGACAATTAGATGGAGTCTACATAGAGAGCAAGGGGATAAGTTGAATATTTTTGGATAATCTAAAAAAAAAGAAGGGGTGAGAAAGAGGGATCCATTCTTTGAAGGGGAGAGGAAGAAGAAGAATGGGAGAAATTATTACACATAAAAGAGAGATGCAAGAAAGAGCATTTTTTTTACAGTGGAGAAGAAAATTTGGGGGAGGGCAACACTTGAACCTCGCTGTCATCTAAATTAGTTCAAAGAGAGAAGAATACACATACACACTCAATTGGGTATAGAAATCTGTTTTACAGAAGATGGAAGTAGGAGGGGAAGGAGATAAGAGAAAAGAAAGTAAATAAGAGGGCAGATTATGAGAGGTAGTGGTCAGAAGCAAAATGGACTTTTGAAGAGTGACAGGGTAAAAAAAAAAAGAAAGAGAAAGATAAACAGAAAAAAGTGGACAAAGGGAAATAAATGTCCGTTAATGATAAACATGAATGTGAAAGGAATGAACTCACCCACAAAAAAGAAGCAAAGAGAAGAAGGAGTTTTTAACCAGAATTCAAAAGTATGTTGTTTATAGGAAATAAACAAAACAAAAAGACATACACAAAATTAAAATAAGGGACAAGAGCAGAGTCTATTATAATTTAACTGAAGTTTTTAAAAAAGGCAGAAGTAGCAATCATAATCAGAGACCAAAAAAAAGTGAAAAATAGATCTATTTTTTTAAAAATCAGAAAAACTATATTTTTCTAAAAGGTACCGTAGGAAATGAAGCAAAATCAATATTAAACATATATGCACTAAATGGCACAGTATACAAATTCTTAAAGGAAAAATTAAATGAATTATAGGAAAAAATAGACAATAAAACTATGCTAGTAGGGGACTTTAACTTTCCCTTTTCAGAATTAGATAAATCTAGCCACAAAATTAATAAGAAAAAAAGAAGATGAATAGAATTTTAGCAGTTAAATATGATAGACTTCCAGAGGAAACTGAATGGGAATAGAAAGGAGTATGCCTTTTCCCTCAGCTGTACATGACACTTTCATAAGAACCACTGTGTATTAGGGCATAAAATCCTCACAAATTCAGAAGAGCAGAAATATTAAATGCACCCTTTTCAGACCATAATGCAATAAAAATTAAGTTTAATGAAGGACTTTTAAAGCATAGGTTAAAAATTTATTAGAAACCAATCTAATCCTGAGAATAAATGGATCAAAAAACAAATGATACAATCAGTAATTTCATAAGAGAGAATGACAGCAATGAAACAACATACCAAAATTTGTGGAATGCAGTTGAAGTAGTACGTAAGGGGAAATGTATATCTCTAAATGGTTTATATCAATAAAAAAAAGATTGGTGAATCTCTAGGCTGGTCCACCATCTTATAAGATACCCTGGCCATGTGCACTTTACTCCCAGATCCACTCCTCACTCTCTAGACTTATTCATCTCCTCATCAACTTCCAACCTTTTCCAATTCCCCTTTATGAATTATTTTTCCCCTTTAAAATGAAAAGTGTTTAAGGAGGAAGAACTAGCTTGTTGGCTTGCTTTTGTATTCCCAGCAATCAGAACAACACTTGACAGTCTTAAGTTCTTAATAAATGCTCAAATGGTCTATGTGTCTGTGTATGTGTGCATCTCTGTCTGTCTGTCTCTCTCTCTCTCTCTCTCTCTGTCTTATCTCAAACAAATAATATACACAATAACATAGGGATGGACTAACCTTTTGTCATGAGAAGTCAGTGATACTATTAAAAAAACAAAAAGCAACATGGCACACAGGATAGAGTGCTGGTCTTGGTGTAAGAAAGCTCTAGGTAACCCTGCCTCTGATATTTACTTCCTAAGTGATCATAGGCTATCTCTTCACCTCTCTAAGGCTCATTTTCCCAGTCATAAAATAAGAATATTAACATCTATGAAATTAAACTCACTGAGTCCTTGTGAAGCTCAAATGACATGTCTATAAAATTCTTTTCAAACTAAATTTTTTTTCAAAAAATGAAAATATGTCCTTTATTATTGTGTTATAAGTCTCTCAGAATAATAAGTCTCTCAGTAATAAGTCTTAGAATGATAGAAGGCTGTATGGTCCAACTACAGAGATTACTTTATTAAATGATCTGAAACAACATCTATTTCCATGTTTAAAGAGGAGATAGCTATTTGTCCAAAATTATTTTGAAGGTCATTTTCAGTTCTAAACTTTATAATCTTATACATCCTTTGTCCTTCATAAAATCCAACTAGAAAATTATTTTCTTATAAATGAAAATGTTCCCCAAGTTTTCCTGTTCACAGACATTATATTTGATTGTATCAAGTCCTAAAATTCTAAATTTCTCTTTGATACAATCTGGGGTGATTTCAATGAAATTCATTTAACTATTCACTCTAGAAAAACATGGTGGATCACAAAGGTCAACTGTCTAGATCAAGAGTCTGCAAACTATGACCCAAAGACCAAATGTAGTCTATTTTTGTATTATTCCAAAATGTGAATAGTTTTTTTTTTACATTTTTAAATACAATAAAACTTTATATAAAAAATTCTTGTTGGGGGGGGAGCGGGAACTGGGGGATGTGGCTTCCCCGATGCCAGAGCCAGGGCCACCAGCCCATTGCTGAGCCAAGGAGGGGGAGGTGGTGTGCCAGAGAGAGGCATCAAGGCCGACATCGAGACCTGGTACAACCTCAAGAATCCAGCTATCAAACATTTAATGAAATAAGCAGCAGAATTGAAAGATCCTGCAGATCACTACCATGCTCAACCTTTAGAGGATAACCTTTTTGAATGGCACTTCATTGTTAGAGGCCCCCCAGATTCTGATTTTCATGGAGGAGTTTATCACGGACACATAGTACTGCCACCAGAATATCCCATGAAACCACCAAGCATTATTCTATTAACAGCTAATGGAAGGTTTGAAGTAGGCAAGAAAATTTGTTTGAGCATCTCAGGACATCATCCTGAACCTTGGCAGCCTTCATGGAGTATCAGAATAGCATTGGTAGCCATCACTGGATTTATGCCAACAAAAGGAGAAGGTGCCAAAAGGTCTCTAGACTACTCACCTGAGGAAAGAAGAGCACTTGCCAAAAAGTTGTGAGATTTCTGTTGTGAGGGATGTGGCTCAGCAAAGAAGATTGCCCTGTTGCCTTTGTCATCAGGAAGTGATTCAAGTCAAGCTGATCAAGAAGCCAAGGAACTTGCTAGACAAATCAATTTCAAAGCGGAAGTCAATTCATCTGGAAAATCTATCACTGTGCCAGATTTAAAACACTCTTTCTCCTTAAGTGAGCCACAACAGGAAGGTAGGTCTTCAACATTCCAGGATACAACAGGATACAACAACATGGGTATCAGTAATCTGACCCAGATGTCCACCTTGTCACCTCTGGCTTTTTCCCTCCTTTATTTCCAGCAGATACCTATGAGAACAACAAAAGTTACCCCCACCCCAACATGCCTTTCATCTCTCACAAGTTCTTAAGGACAGATAATCGAGTTGTCATACCTTCCTTTTTTGGAGGAAGTTGGGAACAAGTGAAAATGCAAGGGGTGAGGAAGGGTTCTCATTTAAATCATACCCCTAACTGAGAGAGAACCATACTTCTACTCCTTCATTGCAGAATAGGGGCTGCACACGGCAAGTGACCTGGTGGATCAGCTGTCTGTGGTTCTTCCTACTCCTTGGATTTGTGTCATCCACAGCTGCTCATAACCACAGAGCCTAAGTTTATATTAAGCTGGTTAAAGTCAGCAACTTTTAAAAGAAAACTTATTCAATGTCTGTTTCATTTGAAATTTTCTAGAAGATTTAATTAGCTTTTCTCATTATATTGGGGCAAGGCTTTTATTTGTTTTCAATGCTGCTTATTTTTGTTTTATTGTACTAAAAAAAAAATACTCAGTTTTTCATCCAAAAAAAATTTCTTAGCTCACCTGATCCTTGCACTAGATAATGAAATGAGATTGGGAGAACAGCTATCAAATTAGTCTAATAATATGTATATTTTAGACAAAGATATTTAATTGAGCATAGAAGTGAAGAGAAGGAAGAAAAAATAGGATGAACTGTATTCAGGAATTTGTGCAGTATTTTCATTGATTTCAAATTTCTTATTGTTACTATGCATATATATGTCCATATGTTATATATAAACAAATTAATAGCTATAAATCATAGATTGAATTGTTCAATCTAAGAGAGTTAAAATGGGAACAGACATGACAGGCTCCAACAGTGTTCAAGAAGTTTTATAAAGCACTTTCTTAAAGACATGTCTAGAAAAGGAGGTGGGCCCATCGTAGTAAGAGGATGACAAACATAGACCAAAAAAGACAAAGATGGGAAGAAAGGTCCCCAGATATGCCAAAATATATACCAAATATACCACAGCAGCCCTGTTTGTTGTAATAAAGAAATGTAAACCAAGTTATATGTCCATTGATTGGAGAATGGCAAAATGAATAACAGAGTATGAATGTAATGGAATATTCCAGAACCAGGAAAATAATATCCACACTGACTGCAACCATGTAGATGGAAAGAATAGAAAAGCAAAATTTATGTTGTAACTATAACGACCAAATTTAACCACAAAAAAAAAAATGCTGACATAATGTATCTTCCTTCCTCCTTGAAATGGGTGTAGACTATCCTGTTTTGTCAAAATTCGTTGTTGTGTTGGTTGATTCTGCAGAATTACATTTTTTTTTACCTTTTTCATCTTCATAAGGGATGGCTTTGTGGATAAGGGAGCACTGAGAGAGATATAAGGATATAAAGTTGATATTTTTTTAAAAAAAGATAGCTGCGCAAATGAGATATAAAAAAGAGAATGAGACTAGAGTTTGGCAGAACAAGTGACACTCAGGTACCCTAGATATTTTCAAAGAATAAGAGAAAGGCCTGCAGTGTTAAAGAGTACTGGTTCCAGAGTCTGAGGATGTAGGTTCAAATCCCACCCCTGATGCTTATTACCTGTGTGACCTTAGAAAAGTCACTCTCTTCCTGGAGCTCAATTTCCTCATTTATAAAGTGAAGGGAGTAAGCCAGATGACTTTTAATGTCACTTATAGCTCTAAATCTATGATCCTATGATCTTATGATATATGAAAAAAAATATGGACAAGAATCTCACTGGATACATTATGACAAAGTCCATAGTGCAGTGGTTCTCAACCTTCCTAATGCCGCGACCCTTAAATATTCATATGTAGGTGTATCTGTGCATATCTGCATGTGGGCAGACCCACCTGGGGATGGATAGAGGAGCGGTGTCTTGGTTCCTAAGACCATCAGAAATATGTGTTTTCCAATGGTCTTAGACGACTCCTGTGACCCCTGTGAAAAGGTCGTTTGACTCCCAAAGGGGTCACGACCCACAGGTTGAGAACCACTGCCCTAGTGTAACAGCAATCAATTTAGTAGATACTTAGCACTTAGTACCTTGGGGTAAGTATGGAAAGTGAGAACTCTGTCCTACTATTGAGAGGAGGTGAACTCCCCTGTTGCCTTGGAAGAAGGGGATTGGCTGAGACAGGAGGCCAGTGTGTGTATATAAGCAAGAATTCCTGAGACAGAGACAGAATTGGAATGTTGCTCCTGATGAAGGAAAAATCATGGAGACTGAAGCCAGTTGAGAGAGAGAGAGAGAGAGAGAGAGAGAGAGAGAGAGAGAGAGAGAGAGTTTCTCTCCCAGCATCTGGAAGCTGACTGAGAACTGAGATGGAGTTTTCCTGAGACCAGAATCTGGTGAAGGCCACCTGGAAGGAGAATCTGGTGAATGTCACCTGGAAGGCTGAGAGGGCTTGCCTGGAAGGCCACCTGGAAGGCCAATATTCCTTCCGGGTCCTAGGGCCAGCTGAAGTGCTGGAGGACTGAAGAAACGTGACCAAGATAAGACTTTGTTTGTTCGTGGCCTGGCTGATCCTTGAGTTCCAGGCAAGAGAAGTGGTGAAGAGTTTGAGATGTGCTGGACCCTGTGAACTTCAGTGTGTGCCAGTGACTGCCCTGAGGACTGGACAAGGACCTGGGAGCTGTCCACCTCTCAAGACTGGACAAGGGCCTTGGAGCTGTCTGCTTCTGAATCCAGGTGACTGTTTGGTGGATCAGGATGGATGTTGGGACCATGGGAGGGGATCCAGGAAATCAGAGAGACCACCCAGAGTCAAGATGAAGAAAAGGCCTCCCCTTGGATGAAATTGAGGTTTTCTAGACACCAAGGGGTAGAGGGTTTGTGTAGTTTTCTAATGACTGTATTTGTGATTAATGATATTTAGTAATTGTGAATCTAGAATAGTGACTGATTAAGTTAATGGTTGCCCCATGAGTGGAAGTTTGATTATCCTATTGTGAATTGATTGAATGATTAAGTATTGAGTTGCCCCATAGGTGCAAGTTTGATTATTCTATTGTTTCTTGTTCTAAATATCATGGACACTGTAGTGAAAACTGTGTGGCCATTTTCTGTGATAAGATGTAATGTTGTGAATATTATATTGTGATATATTGTGAATGTTTGCCTTGATTTATAATGGAATAAACAGTGTTCACTATATTGTGTAATCCGAACCCTAAAAGCTGTTCACAGTAGCATCCTTTTGGGAATCTGCTGGTGCATGACATTACACCTAGTAGAATCAATGAAGAGAGTTGAGTACTTGCATTGATAGTACAGGCAGCAGCTATGTGGCACAGTGGAGAAAGAAGTTAAGAAGTTAAGAAGACCTGAATTTAAATCTGCCCTCAGACTCTTATTTGCTGTGTGACACTGGGCAAGTCACTCTACTCTATTTGCCTCAGTTTCCTCATCTGTAAAATGAGCTGAAGAAAGAAATGACAAAACATTCTAGAGGCATTGCCAAGAAAACCTCAAATAAGGTCATGAAAAGTCAGACACTGCTGAAACAATTGAACGGCAGCAATTGATAAAATTGGCAACTTTTCAAAGTAAATTCTTAACTGTCATCTCCTGATTAATTGTATGTAATTTAATTTAGAGCCAGAAATGTTACTTCTGAATGAAGACATGTTGAATGTGTTTCCAGGTCACTGAAACAAAACGTTGAAAGGAAAGAGAACTGGATTCAGTCAGAGAAGTGACAGAGAACATCTGTGGAACTCCGCTTATTTTTCTTTCTAGTCTTCATTAGTTTCTGGATGATTATTTTCTGACAGTGTTCCTTACTGCACGATAGCTTGGATGGAAAGAACGTTGATGGCATGTAATTCTTGCTCACACTGATATTGTTGTTTTAATAAAATTAGGTAGTGAGGGTCCTGGCTCAGTCTTGTTTAAGGATAATATTGTAATTAGGAAAGGGAAAATGGCAGAGTGTATGGGGGCCCCACCTCACAGTCAGTAAGACCTGAGTTCAAATTCTGCTTTTATTATGTACTGGTTGTGTGACTGTGGTCAAGTCACGTAACTTCATAATGTTTCTAGCAACTGTAAATTACAGAAAAGGTGCTGGAACCTATTGGGCAATGAACTTCCTCATCATGAACTCTTTATATCAAAGAAATCTCAAATTCTAGCTCCCTAAAAAGGAGCTGTTATGGAAAGAGTACTAGGTTTGGAAGAAGAGGATCTTGGTTGAAATCCTGGTTCTATTCTTTATTAGTTATACAAACTTAGGCACATCATTACATCTCTCTGAACCTCAGTTACATGATCTGTAAAATGGGACAGTTGGACTAGAAGATTTGAATGTCATTTCCAGATGTACATCCTGAATATTCAGTAAGGCGTAATTTAAGGTGTTGTTGTTCAATCATGTCTGACTCTTCTTGGGAAAAAAATACTGGAGTGGTTTGCCATTTCCATCTCCAATAGACTACCTTTTGTCGTAACTTTCCACTATGACCTGTCCATCTTGAGTAACCCTGCACAACATAGCTCAGAGCTTCATTGAACTACACAAGCCTTCTGCCATGACAAGACAGTGATCCAGCAGAGTTGTTTTTTTTGTTTTGTTTTGTTTTGTTTTTCCTTTAGGCAGACAGGTTGAGTGACAAACCCAGGATCAAAGGGCTAGTAAGTGTCTGAGGCTGGATTTGAACTCAGGTATTCCTGTCTCCAGGACTTGGACTTTATTCACTTCACCACCTAGCTACCCCAGTTTTATGGTGTAATAGATATTAAAATCCTTACTAATAGGCCTTAGAATGATAACTTCAAATTCATACATACATGGTATTTCAAGAACTCCTTAGGGTTTACAAAATACTTCATCTACAACATTAACTGATTTGGTTCTTTCAGCTTTTTTTGGGTGTTTGTTCACAGGAAGGTGAACTAGCTTAAAATAAACTCCAAAAAGAAAGCTTTACGATTTAAATAAACAGATAAGTAGGAA
This sequence comes from Pseudochirops cupreus, assembly GCA_028627135.1. Classification (NCBI taxonomy): domain Eukaryota; kingdom Metazoa; phylum Chordata; class Mammalia; order Diprotodontia; family Pseudocheiridae; genus Pseudochirops; species Pseudochirops cupreus. Next base: position 70,645,777 of record CM053581.1, read on the forward strand.
GGTAGACAGATAAGTAGTTAAATGAGATAGAGGAAAGGAGACATTTTAGCCCACCAATCAAGAAATATTTAGTAAAGACCTACTGTGAGCTAGGCAGGAGCTGGGGATCTACTAAGAAGGAAACAATCCCTAATCATAATGACATTATTTGAAGTATTACTTCGTAACCTGCTCTCGCAGCACCAACCGAAACATGGAAGCTTGAATGTGAATAATGAGTCTGTGGCCAGGCAGAGATGGCGTTCATATGTTTATTGCCTGCCAAGCCAATCTCAAATAATCATCTGAGGGTTCAGGTTTGTATACTATAGCTAAAGCACTTACATCATACTTTCTCATGGGAAACTTCATGTTGTTTGCTACATGAGGCACCTAGCTTGCAGCCTTTAGGAAGCCATTCCCTTGGGACACTTCCCTGCTTTCTTATCTCATGCATCACTTCTTTATGTCACTCAAGCATCCAGAGTTTCAGGGACAGTCACAATGTTCCAAGCCTCCTTTGCACGGGGCTGGGGGGTAGGGGGATTAATAACAAAGGGGGGGATGAATCAACATCCTGAGATACTGAGCCTAGGTGGGTGGAAACAGGCTCAAGGGAGTCCTTGGCCTGGATTCACGCCCATGGCAGACCCCTCAGAGCTAACCCTTGACGTCATCCCCTACATTATATGACTTATACAAAAAAAGATCTATTTACCTAAGGAGTGTTTATTTTAGTAGGGAAGAGGACCTAGAAGAAACAGTAGGGCAGATTATCTCAGATTCATTGGACAAAGTTAGCCTGTAAGCCAGAAAGATATGAGATCAAGTCCCACCTTTCACACATATTAGATGTATGACCCTGGGTAAGTAACTTAACCTTTCAGTTCCCTAAGCAACTCTCTAAGACTTTAAGTTACAGAGGAGGAGACAACTTGCCTTAGACGAGGGGATTTCATCACCTGGGAGGTCCCTGTACCAATGAACTCAAAGGTCCAGTATCTCCCTCTTATCTCTACCCAAACATTTGTAGTATGTGATGGTCATTGTATTTGTGACCTTGATCAGTGTTGGTTGGGGCTTAACCTTGCTTAATCGTTTTTTGTGGCTAGTTAAGGCTTCCAAATGGTATAGTAGAAGTGTTGTAGACCTAATATAAAATAGCTGATTTCAGAGGTTTATTTTACTATTCAATTGTTTCAGATCTGTTGGACTCTTCATGACTCTGTCTGGGGTTTTCTTGGAAAAGAATGGTTTGCCATTTCCTTCTCCAGTGCATTTTACAGATGAGGACACTGAGGCAAACAGGATTTAGTGATTTGCCCAAGGTCACACAGCTAGTAAGGGTCTGAGGTGAGATTTGAATTCAGGAAGTGAGTCTTCCTGACTCTAGTCCTGACACTCTATCCACTACAGGCACCAAGTTGCCCCTAGAGATTTATTAGCTATCATTTAACCTTTAATCTGCCTCATTTTCCTCATCTGTAAAATGAGCCTAATAATAGCATACTCTTCACAGAGCTGTTGTGAGAATCATATAAGATAATGCCTCTAAAGGGTTTTGCAAACCTTCAAACATGATATATTAGCCTTGTTAAAGATTGTGGTCTCATTTTTTTCTTCTATATCTAGGAACAAACTAAACAAGCAAAGCTTGGAGATTTTTGTTTTTATTATTCTACTGTTAATAGTTGTGGGGTTTTTTTTCTTTCTGCAGTATAAGAAAATCTTCTGAACCACCACAAGAGGTGAGGGTACATTTGTGGGGAGCCCTCCAGATAACTTCTGGAAAAACACAACCCCAATTCTTCAGAACACACTTAAATCATCAAATATGTTTTAGACACACACAAATACACACTCATATGCAAATCTACAAGCATTCTGACACTTTGAAGAATTACCAAGGATAGCTATGCATACATATCAGCTGAAAATTTATATCTATTCTATTTTCTAAGATGAAAAGTAATCTTCTAGAGCACATACCCCAAAAATCAGGAACCAAAGAGGGCTAAATGAAAACAGTTTGACCCTTGGCTTCTCTTAGATGCTAGATTACCAGCTCTGATTTTATGAACAGAAAGTACACCACTAAGGAAGTTTTGCAAAACGACCATCCTTTGCCAATCTGTGACCCAATTTACGATTTGGAAAAACGTGCTTACCACTTAATGCAGTTATAGAAAATGTAGAAACCCCCCATTTGCATTTAAAAATTGCATTTGTTGCTTGTTTTAGGCAGCTAGGTGACACAATAACACTGAATCTGGAGTCATGAATGCCTGAGTCCAATCCAGCCTCAGATGTTTACTAGCTGTGTGACCCTGGGCAAGTCACTTACCCTCTTACTACCTCAGTTTCCTCATCAGTAAAATAGTAATAAAAATAAAACCTGCATACCAGGAGTGTTACAAAGATCAAATGAGAAAATATTTATGAAATTCTTCACAAAGCTCAAAGGGCTATATAAATATAGGTTTATTATTATTTTTCTGGGTAGAAATGACCCCAAAGTGCCAATTCCTTCAAAAATGAACCCTTAACTGACCCTTCCTCCTCCCTTTACCCTTATTTATCTCTGAAAAGCCAATTTCTAATTGATTTAGTTATGCTAGGCTTTGAAATTTTCAATCCTTTTTGAAAAATAATTATTTATAAGGGTAAGCATTACATTTTATTTTAAATGTGTTTTAATTCTTATCTAAAGCTTGTAAGTATAGTGGGGGAGTTTTTGATGGGGTGGAAATGAAGAGTCATCTCTCTGTTTTTCAAAGCAAAATAACCCCAACACCCTTTTCTCCTTAGTAAAGTGTGGTATCTTTTTTTTTCTTTTTATTGTCCTTTTTTTTTGGAGAGGGGAAGGCAGGGCAAATGGGGTTAAATGACTTGCCTAAGGTCACACAGCAAGTAAGTGTTAAGTGTCTGAGGCCACATTTGAAGTCAGGTCCTCCTGACTCCAGGGCTGGTGTTCTATTCACTGCATCACCTAGCCACCCCAGGTATCCTTTTTTTTTTTCTTTCCCCTGACTGAAGCATCAAAGAAACTTTTTTTCAGATGGTACCATTGCCATCTGCTGGAAGCTTAGGATTTTACCACGAAAGGCACTTAAAGGCATGTGGCAGCAGCTTCATGGAAATAAAAATCCCAACATGAAGGATCCAATTATGAAAATAACACAGAATAGTGATACCTGAGCACTGACTAGATCAGCCACATGCCATGTTTGGAAGTGAAAAGTTGAAGACCTTTTATTTAAATAGGGAAAGGTTTTTGCCACAGAGAGGGAGGTTTGGACAGGGTCAAGTGTCCTCCCTTCCAAACTGACTTTTAAGTCCCTCAAAGGTAGCTTTTGATGTCTCTCCTCAGAGCCTAAATTGAACTTTACTCATAACTGGCAATGTTTGTTGTGGTAGTGATAGTATTTAGAAAGTAAGGGACTTTGAAGCACCTAGATGAACTATAATTTGGCGAATTAAAAAAAGGAAAAAAGGGTTACCACAGAGTTCCACAGACGAGTGTAAGGAAGCCAAAAGACTGTTTGAGAAAGGGGCAAATAAAGGATTGAAAAGTTCCAACAATTAATCAATGAGCAGTTATTAAGAACCTACTTTGTACCCAAGGAGAGATTAAAGCACATAAAATGATGTTACTAATTTTCAAAAATGGGAAGATTTTTGCAAAAGCTAAGAATAGTCTATTCCAATCAACCATAATGCATTAAGTATGGGGGAAAAAATCAACCACATGGGGTAGGAGAACATACTAGCTGATTTCAAATATTTGATGGTCTATAAAGAAGAAAAGGGATTAGGCTTGTTTTTTTGGGTCCACCAGAAGCAATGGGAGCTCCAAAGAGGCAAGTTCAGACTTAATATAAGGGAGTGCTTCTTAACAACCAGGGCTATCCAAAAATGATAGATTGGCTACATAGAGAACATTGGGAAAGAGATCAGCTTGTCAAGAAACCCAAGTATTTGGAAATCAAATCATTCTTCTAAATGCACAAGGGAAGAAAGCAACTGCCTTTCTCAACCCTGCAGCTTACAAAAGAAAAATCAGAAATCTTTTTGATAAGAATGATGCCCCACTTTTACAGCTATTTGGCATGGATGTGACAGTAGTCAAAATGGATTATGAAGGACAATTCAAGAAACTGCTGAAAATTAATGGAAAACTTGAGGTTTGCTTTAAGAGTTTGTATGTTTCCTTTCCATGGACTTCTTCAAGAGAAGTTTGGATAACCACTTATAAAATATGTTATGGAGGGTTTTCTTGCTCAGGTACAACTTAAGTTAGATTGCCTCTGAGGTTATTTCTAATTTGGAAATTGTACAATTCTGTGATTGCCCTCAGCCTTGCAAGTTGGGTCCCCAAAATGGACTATTTCTCTGTACCTCTATTTATCCATGATTTGTGTCTTTGCTCCTAATTGGATATATTCTCTCCTCTTTATATGATAACCCTGATAACATGACCAATAGGGGAAACAGGAGATAGAAAGTCCCCTTTTCCACTCTACCCTATTCTCAGGGGCTAAATAACTTACCCAGGGTCACATGACTAGTATTTTTGACAAGATTTAAACTAAGATCATCCTTTCTCCTAGTCTATCATTCCATCCAATATGCCACCTAATTGCCTTGATAAAGGAATTGGGGCTGCCAAAGAATCCAATTTACACATTAAAAACCCATCATAGGTGACTACATAGATGTGGTCGCAATGTTTTTTTCCTTTCCACTTTGTCATTACACTCTGGACTCTTTGTGATTTGCTTTATTGTAAGGTAGAGAGAGAAAAACCATCCCTCATAGGTGTGTGATGCCATGCACAAGAAGCTTCCCAAAAGAATGCTACTTTGAACAGTTTTTAAGATTCTGATTACACAGTATAGCGAACACTCTTTATTCAAGAACAAGTCAAAGGAAAACATTCACAACAAATCAAGATTCAATATATACAACATTACATCTTATCACAGAAAATCACAATATAGTGTTCACAACAGCTTATCATCAGAAAGGCCACATAATTTTCACCAAAGTGGTCACAGTATTTAGGACAAAGAACAAAAGAACAATCACCTGGTATCACTAAGGAGATTTGCCTCCTTATTAATCATTCAATCAATTCAGAATACAAGTCAGTCTTCCACTCATGGGGCAACTAGATTAACTTAATCAGTCCCTTGTTTAGCAATCAGTTACTAAGTACTGCTAATCACTAAATACAATCATTAGAAAATACACAAACCCTCCACCCATAAGTCTCTAGTAAACTTCAATTTCATGACAGCATTCACCATCCAAGGAGAGGCTTTTTCTTGATCTTGACTTGGGTGGTCTCTCAGATTCCCTGGATCCCCTTCCATGGTCCCAGCTCATACCTAAATCCACCAAACAGTCACCTGGATTCAGAAGCAGACAGTTCCCAGGTCCTTGTCCAGTCCTCCAGGCAGTTCCCGCTACACACTGAAGTTCACAGGGTCCAGTACATCTCAAAACCTTCACAATTTCTGTTCCTGGGAATCAATGACCAATCAAGCCACAAACAAAGTATTAGCATCCTGATCATGCTTCTTCAGTCTTCAGGCAGTTTGGCTGGCCCTAGGACCCAGAAGAAATCTCAGCCTTCCAGATGTCAGCGACAACTTTGGAAGCTTCAGCCTTCACCAGATTCTGGTCTCAAGAAAACTCCAACTTGTGCTCAGTCAGCTGTAGCAGCCCAGCTTCCAGATGCTGCCAAGAAAAACTCTCTCTCTCTCAGCTGGCTTTGGTCTCCACAATTCCTCCACCAGGATCTTGTCAGAAGAAAATTCCGCTTCTTCCACCAGGAGCTTGTCAGGAGAAAATTCTGACTCTCTCTCTCTCTCTCTCTCTCTCTCTCTCTCTCTCTCTGGGGCTTTTCTTATACACACACACACACACACACACACACACACACATACATTGGCTTCATGTTTCAGCCAATCCCTTCCTGTTATGTCAGCAACAGGAGACAGAGTTCATACCTTCTGTTTCTTTCACAGAGGCTTGACCACTTACTAAGAGCTAAGTACCTGCTTACTTGACATAACAAAAAGGGGTCTTCAAATTTAAATTAGTTATCATTACAAGGTGAATGAACTAGACTGCATTTGAGAAATTGTGCAGAGTCACTACCACTAAGACCTCTAGCACAAAAGTTCTCCCAGTGATTCTATAATGGCTATAAATCATGGAAAAATCATAGTCTTGGAAAATTCAAAATTACAGTTAATACATAAGGCAATGGGAAGATGTGAATATAAGGAGCCTGTAGTACACTCCCAACAGATCAAGTAAAGAAGTATTTATCAAGTATCTATTATGTATCAGGCATTGCAATAAATTCCAGGAATAAAATTACAGACAAAAAGATATAGTACATAAGGAGCTTACATTCTAATGTGAGAAGATAATAAAGAAGGAAGCTTAAAAGTAGAGACTGGAGAGAGAGGAGGTGGAATAAGAAGTACAGAGTCAGGAGCTGACCCAGGAAAGGACATAGGTCAGTCATCTCCCATGGGATCAGGCCATGAGTAGTAAACATGGCATTGATGGGGACACCAAGAGTGGATGCTACACCCTCACAGAATCCTTCAATCTCAGAGTCAGAAATAGCATCAGAGACCATCTAAACTAATTTGTACCTGAACAAGAAAACCCTCAATAAAATACTATACAAATGATAATCCAAACTTTTCTTTAAAATGAAGATTCTGAAGGCCTGACACATCATAAGAAGAGTGGAGGGATCTCTCAGTGGGAAAAGGCTCCTTTGCTGCAGGTATCTAGAGATCAGTTGGACTGTGGAGCCACTGGGGAAGAAGATGTGAATGCCTTTGAATGAAGGATGGAGGCTTTCCACAGAGTCATGACTGAGCCATTCAAAGTCGCCATTCCTCTCGTTCATTTGTCAAAATTGCTTTGACTTTGGAGAAGAGGCAAAAGCTCAGAACTTCTCAGCTCACTTCTATCCTTAGGAAATTTAAAGGAAGCCCACAATGATATATTTGAGAAATAGCCTAAAAGACATTGATGAATACATATGAGTTAATGGTTCACCTGCCAAAAACAAGAGAAAACAGATGAAAAATCTAAGTACTTGCATTTTTTTCTCCTTGGATATTGTTATAACTATTATAATTCTATCTCCAGTGACTATGGGAGGAGGGGCTCTTACAGGTGATTTTTCTGCCTCATCTTACCCAGAATCAGGGTACCACAAATTTCCCAGTCATTTCCTAATTGTGTTGCTTACACTCTAGTCATTTTTCTCATTCCCTCCTCCCTTGAAATGGAATCTCCTGGGGCACAGAGTTCCAGTAGTTGAGCTTTCCCATAGAACCATGGTACCACATACTTTTGGCTATTTCTGAAATATGCTATCTGCATCCAGCCATTTTCCTTATATAATTCCCACTCGAACTTAAATGCTGTCCCCTGAAACTCAGAACTTTGATGGTGAACTTTTGTCTATCTTGTCCAGGCTCAGAAGATCATTCCACCTCCCAGAAATCTCTATGTCATACACAAGAAATTTACCTTCTCACCTTTCTCCAACTTCTAGGTCTGTCTCCTATGAAAACTTAAACTCCTTGACAGCATAAATTATCTTGCTTGTTTGGATTTGAATCCCAAGTGCCCAGTGCTGGTGACATAGGAAGCACTTAATCAATGCTTTTTCATTCATTCATAATTAGAGGAAGGCATTTGGAGTACTGAGTGGATTTTCAGTGTCAAGAAGATGAAAAGACATAGAAAGGAACCACATAACATGAGAAGGCAGGAGTAGAGGAGTTGTGAACCACAACTATGAAGAGTTCCTATACTGATAAAGGTACATATTCCTGAAAAGGAGGTGGCATATCAAGGTAAGCCTGCTTATGGTTAGAGTTCCAAATGTCCAGTGCAGCCATGTTCTGTGTAGTAAAAAACAAAATCTAGGAATTTCCCAACAGAGTTCAGTACCCTAATGGTTCTAGGATCTCCTCAGTATAGTCAGCCCTGGAATTGTTGCAGATTTCAAGCCATTTATGCTCTTCATTCTCTGCAATTCTTGTCCACCTTTTCCCATGACTCTCCACAGATCTATTTCACCTGTTTACTCTTGGGCTTTTACAATATGTGGGTGTAGCTGCAGTACTCAGGCTCAGGTACTCTCTTGCTCAGTGACTTTCCCAGCTCTTTTTCAGAGCTTACTACATTGGGAACCTGAGTCTATTCAAACTATATCTAGAGATAGACAAAAGATAGATAGATAGATAGATAGATAGATAGATAGATAGATAGATAGACAGACAGAAAACACAAATTAAGTAAACAATCACTTATTAAGTACCTATTATGTGCCAATACCAAAAGAAAGATTGTTTCTGTTTTCAAGGAGATTACATTCTAGTGATGGAAAACAACACATGAGAGGAAACTGAAAAATGGGGGAGGAGAGAGAAGGAAAATGATAAGGAGGGGACAGATGACGATGAAGGTACCCAGCGTATGGGCATGGGAGGGAAAGTCCAGAGAGTCAGGGGAGCAACCTAGTAAAGACATGGTTGGCCTGGGCTTCCTGCTTATTGGGAAGGAGAGGCCACAGGGGCAGATATTGTTTCCCAAGTGAATAAACAGGGGTGGAGTGAAAAGGTTCTTCCTTCTTTCCTTCCTTCCTTTCTTCCTTCCTTTCTTCCTTCCTTTCTTTTTTATGGCATGTACATAATGTCCTATGGAAAGTCAGGAGTACAATGTGGAGAGGAAAAAAAATAGATAACAGATGAGAAAGAGAGTTCCCAGAAATGTTGATAGAATGAAAAAAATCTTTTAAATGCACAGTATTGGCATTTTCCAACATTACTGGCAGTAATTTTCTAATTATGATCTTAATAAAAATGAAGAAATACAGCTTTCAATAAACATTTTCTATCTAGGAGTTATTTCTTCTCACTGCAACAGATGCCATGACAACATTTTATAATACTAATAGGGAAAAGGAAAAATGTAAGGTTTTGAGTAAAAAGAAATCTAGTTCATCTACATGTTTGTCAACTCTGGTTATTCCTCAGTTTCTCTTTGTATTCCTCTCCTTATTTTAGTCATGTTTTTCTAAATAATTCTGACCTCTGTTCCTTTCACCAGTGGAATATCCAAGATGATCTTGTGAGCTATTGACTTTGAATATAGATCTCAAGAAGCTGAAAATATGGAGCCAACAGCAGGGGCATTGGATTCTTCAAATATTTGACCTAGGGCATGATGTCTGCTGTAGGCAATGAGGTGCATCACTACTATAGTAAAAGTCAAAAAAACAAGATAAGTATATTCTTGATTTATAGGTTTTTTCCCTTTTCAACAATAGTGCTATTTAGGGAACTTTGATGTGTTTTCCCAAAATGGAACTGTCACATGCTCATTGTCAGAAATCAATTTAGCCTACCAACCCCACTAACAAATTTAGAAAACTTCCTTAGCTCATTGAACTATACTGGTAGTTTATCTCAAATAATCTTGAACTCTTAAAGTTGAAATCAATGTTAGAACTAACCTATTCCAACTCCTTTAAATTACAAATGCAAAAAGAGAGGTTTATAGGTAATAATCTTAATTATATTTTAATTATTTTGGTTGTTATTTATAGAGAACTTTAAAAATTAGAAATGCCTTATGTAAATTGTTAAAGTCAATTCTCAAAACGACCCTGGTATTATATGTATTGTTATATTTATGTTATAGATGAGGAAACTAAGCTGCAGAGAAGTCATGTGATTTGCCCAAGATCAGATAAGTATATCTAGAATCACATAAGCTCAGAGTCCCCAAAGCCATCTAATCCCACCTATTCATGATCCCTTGACTTCCTTACTCACTCAGTTTACCACTGGTCACACCTTCCCAATCCTCAGGCATAGCTCACTCCCGATATCCTGCTCCATTCGTACAACTAACTCCTGAAAACTCTCACTATCTTCCTTCTCTTCCCACACCCCCACTGAAATAAGTTGCAATACAATATTGAATCCACTGTAAATTTATGGTATCTGATTTCTTTTTTTCTTTTAAAAATATATTATCTATTTATTGCACCATATTCCTAAGGACCTTTACATGTCCATATTGTTTTCTTTAACCTGTGCTTTTGAGTATGCTCAGTTTCCATAGCATAGAACCCAACCTACAATATGGGTAGGGGGGCTTTTTTTTTTAATTTTTTTAATTGTTGTCTGAATTTTTTTTTATTGTTGCCTGAATTTTTAAAATTAGCAAGCATTAGTCCTTTTTCAGCCTTGCCCTTTCATACCATCTTCATACAGAACCAGGAGAATGATTTACACGCTGTTATACTCCTGGCTTCAAGGTTGTCATGGCTTAAACTCCCAAGACAGATCATCTCTGGCACCTGAAACTGAGAACAAATACAGAAAGAAGCAAACATCCCAGCCCCATCCCCAGGCCTATTTCTCAGAGCCAGGATGAAAAATTGAGAGCAGGGGAAGGATGTTCCTCCCCTCTAAATGGCTCAGTTCATGGCCCCCATGCTGCTGAACATAATAGCCTAAGGATGGCTTAAAAGGGGAGGCCAAAAAAAAGACTAGTTGCTAAGCCTGCTTTTTAAAGATGCAGAAAGTCAATCAAAGGAGGCAACCCCATGCACATATGTGCTAGGAGCAGCAGGCTCCATGCTGGACAAACTAAAGTATGTTTGAAAACCCAGGTTATATCTGGATTGCTTATTTTTTAATTATTTCTTTCAATCAACAAGAATTTACATTCTTTTTCCCTTTCTCCTCCTCACTCCCTACACCATTAAGAAAGTAAGAAAAATAAACACCCAGTTACAAACAGTTTACCCAGCAAAACAGTTTCCCCCACTAACCATGCACATAAAAAATATCCTAGTCTGCACTTTGAGTTCATTACCTCTCTGTCAGGAAGTGAGTAATATGTTTCATCGTGAGCCCTCTGGAATTGTGGTTGGTCACTGTTGATCAGAGTTTCTAAGTCGTTCAAATTGTTTGTCTTTACAGTAATACTGTTATTGAATAAATTGTTCTCCTGGTTATGCTCACTTCACTCTTAATAAGTTCATAACATTCTTCCTAGATTCCTCTGAAACCATCTTCTTCATCATTCCTTACAGCACAGTAGCGTCCCATCACATTCATATACCATAACTTGTTCAGCCATTCATCAATTGATGGGTAACCCCTCAGTTTCCAGTTCTTTGCAACCTCAGAAGAGCTATGATATAAATATACAGGTAGAGATGTAGATATGCATATGTGTGCATGTATGTATGTGTATATATTGCTATATCTGTTTGTATATATACACACATGTACATATTACATGCACATACATGCATATTTTTTTTCCTTTTTGAGAGATAGATTTAATACTGCTATCACTAGGACAAAGAATATGCACAAGTTGGACCAGTTCTTAATTCCACCAACAACTCATTCATATGCCTGTTTTCCCACAGTGCTTACAGCATTTCTTACTCTCTTTTTTGTCAATACTGTTGATCTGATAGTTAGGAGATGGAATCTCAGAATTCTTTTTATTTTCATGTCTCTAATCATTAGTAATTTAGAGTATTTTTTTAATAAAGCTATAGACAGCTTGGATTTCTTTCTCCAAAAAGTGCTTATTCATATCCTTTGACTATTAATCTATTGTGGAATGTCTATGTGACCTAATTTGAACTGGACCCTTATTTATTGAAAAACAAAACTTCCTTCTTCCTTGACTGATTCTCTAAACCACTCCCTTTAACAGTTGTTACAGATCTTCTTTTCTCCCTTTAATCTCTTACACATCCTCCTCCTCACCCAGGAAATGTCTTTACTTTACTCCTACTTCACTAAGAAAATAGAATCGACTCTCCTTCTCCTCCTACCTGCATGAGCACAAAATTCTTTTTTTTTTTTTAATGCTCCCTCCACCACCGGTGTGCCCTTGGACGGTTTTGTTCATCTCTCTGGGTTTCCTCAGCTACAAAACAAGAGGGTTGGGTGAGAGAGTCTCTAAGGTCTCCCCCCGCCTTAAACCTATCATCCTAGAAGTACAAGAGAGACTGATTTCTTCTCAGTATGCAAACTGTCTTCCTTTTATTTTTTTTCTCTATTTTTTGTTTGTTTATTTTGTTGAATGTCCACACTTTGTTGTTGTTTAGATTATTTTGTTTTGTTTTTAATTTTATTTTAGTTTGCATCATTCATTTCCACAAGATTTTGAGTTACATATTTATTCCCCATCTTTCCCCTACCCACAACCCCAAAACAGCCATCCCAGTGTATCCCCCTCCCCCAGTCTATTCTCTCCTATGTCTT
>CM053581.1:70658605-70690715 GCA_028627135.1 Pseudochirops cupreus
ATTTGCTTCCATTTGTTCCACTCTAATTTTGATGGAATTATTCTCTTCAGAGTGCTTTTGAGATTCTTTCTCCATCTGGCAAAGTCGACTTTTTAAGGCATTCTTCTCCTCATTGGCTTTTTGGGCCTCTTTTGTCATTTGAGTTAATCTATTTTTTTAGGGTGTTGATTTCTTCAGTCATATTGCTGACTCTCTTTTCATGATTTTCTTGCAACATTCTTATTTCTCTTCCCAATTTTTCTTCCACTTCTCTTATTTGGTTTTGAAAATCCTTCTTCAGCTCATCTCTAGCTTTAAGGCATTCTTCATGTTTATTGGAGGCCCCTGGTGGGGGCACTCTGGCTGCACTCTCCTCCTCCCTCTCTTTCCCATGATCCTTCTTTTCCCCAAGGAAGGAATCTAGGGTTTGGTTACTGTTCTTACTTTGCTTCTTATGCTTATTCTTACTCATGGTTGGTCAGTCCATGATTTTTTTTTAAATCTCTGTGGGGCTCTGCTTCCAGAAGGGAAGGCTCTGTGCCAAATCGCTGGGGTCCTCTTAGCTGCCGTAGCTCTCAGGAAGGTGCTGGGTCCCTTTCCTACTTACTTCCAGCTCACTGGATAATGAAGACTCCAGGACCGAAAGCCCAAGACCGCGATCCTGATCCAGGCCGCTCAACGCGAGAGCACTGGCCTCTGAACAATCGCTTAGTCCCCCTGTTGTCTGCAGGCTGTGGGCGTGGAAGCTGCAACATAGAGGCGGGTGCAAAACCTCTGCTTTTCACTTTCCTGCCCTGGAGGCATTTTGGCCTGACGTTTTTCTTCCCTGATTTCGCAAGTCCCACTGACCTAGTTCTGAACGCTGCTCGCAGCCGCTGCTAATTGCTCACCAGAGAGGCTCCTTGGCTCCTCCTGTCCAGCCGCCCCCAGGGCACAGCCAGGGCTTCAGGCCAGGCTGGTTTCAGTTCACAATGCTGATGTGGTTCCTCATAGCTGAGCTGACTTTAGTGGAAGGTATATTTCTGTGCGTTTTGGAGTTCTAGGATTAGTTTAGAGTCATATTTTATGGGTATTTTGGGGTGGCTATGTGAGAGCTGCGATATGTTGCTGCTGCTACGCTGTCATCTTGGCTCCGCCCCCCCATGAGCACAAAATTCTTGATCACCATAATCTGTCTCTTGCCCTGACCCTTACTTCCACCCACCCTCACCCCACTCTACCCCCCAAGCTTTAGTGTTACATCTTCTGCACAAGATGAAGACTCAATTCTACCATCTCTCTTAGCCTAATACCCAGGGCATTAAGTATCAAGTCTTTTAGAAGAAGGTTCTTCACAGTCTAGCATCAAAACAGCAAAAAGGTTTCTGGTGTTTCTTCTCAAAAGGTGAGGAAAACTTCTCTGTCCTCTGAACCTAAAAAACTGATGATTGTTGCTTTCTCCATCCTACTCCCCATCCCCCAAAAGAGACTTTTGGCCTCCAAGAACCAAGATATTTTGGAACATAAGATAATGAGCTGAATAAATCTGAAAGCATTTATTCTTTCCTTGAATCTACCATCCTTCTATGAGAAAAAAAACCGCAATCCTGTCCTAAGCTGCTCTTTTAAGATTAGAAAATCCTTGCAACTCTGTTCAATTCCATTATGTCACAATTTTCCAAACATCTTCCACATACTTTTTATCAAACATAATTTTCTTTAGCTCATATTTTAGTCAATTTAAGACTTTAAGACAATTTTTATAACAACACAAACAAACCAACATAATAAAATAGTATAACATAAAAAAGGACTAGATCTTCAATTCATTGGTATAGAAAATTCTTAGATAAGGAAACTTCCATAATCATTATAGATAGTCACCTTATTTATAACTTAAATGGGCTTTCTGTACCCCATCACAGGCAAGTCTCAGTGCATAGAGAATTGAACAGTTAAGTGACTTTCCCAGGCCCAGAAAGTCAATATCCTGACTATTATTATTGAGGATATATATCATTTTATATAATAGTAATTAATGATGATTAGTAATAATATATTACAGATGAAGAAATAGACTCAGAGAAGTATAAGTGACTTACCAATAGTCAAATGGGAAGTATCAGGTTTGAAATTTCAACTGAGGTCACCTCAGACTTCAACTCCAACACTTTTTCCCCATATAACAATGAACAGGTCTTTACTTTCTTTTATTTCATTTGTGTGGGAGGTATTTTTTTTTATTGAGAACCATCTCAAGAACATCATTGTATAAATGTATTACATAACTTCAATATTTTCAAAAATGTAGTCACCACATCTTTCTTGATCAGAACATGAATTTTAGGACTTTGGGCTCTATAGAATATTCATAGTTTTTCAAAAAACAAATCAACCAAAAGGTTCAGAAATTTGTGCATTAGAGTAACTTCATGGCATCTTTATTATTATCACTAAGAAAAATAGCAATTTCTTCTTTTAGCTCAAATATTCTTGGAAGCACATGAGCACAAAACAGCCAGTAGGTCTACAATACCTTAGATGTGCCTTATGTTATCTCTTCCCCGTATAGTCAGACAATTTTGCAAAGAGCTCTCCATTACCATACTGATTTGTTGTTTGTTGTTTTTTTTTCATAAAGGCTGTCACTCTTGTGACAATTTGAAACACTGTACTTAGTGCTTTAATCTTACTTCTTGATATAAACAATTATCTGTAAAGTGTGCAATGTGTCCAAATTGCACAAAAGGCTACCACGTTTTAAACTAGTGCTTATAAAACTACATTTCATCTTGACATCAATTTAAATCCAGATCTTGCAGACTGTAATATATTTATCCCACATTTTATCATATTCATTCAGAAATCTACCAATTGTATACTGCAATGTCTTTTAGTATGGCACTGTCTTCAATATGTTTGCAAAGTAACAGATCTTCCCTAAAATTGGTTTCAACACATATGTAATCAAATGAACATTTTTTTACCTACCTATGTTACTTTATCCCCTTGTAGCACAAATTAGGAAGATTCTAGTTTCTCAACTAATTGATTGTAAAGTCCTACAGATACATGGGTAATCTTCCTTCTCATCATGTTGTTTGAAAATAGAATTTTTCAAAACTGCTTTGCATGCAATTCCTCAAGTATCATTACAATTTCATCAGTAGTTCAAGGTTGGACCAATGTTTCTTCTATCCAATGAGATTTTTTACATTTTGCAATTTTATAAGCAATTTTATATGACGCTAAAAATTCTTTTGATGCCATTGACATGATTTATCTAGAACAAGATTTGTTGAGAACAAAGGAGAAAAACAACCTGTGAATAGGAGTAGCTGCCCAGTTGGGCCCAACCAGTCAGTTCCAGTTAGGCAATGTTACCATTTCCTCCTCTTAGATCTTATTCTTCCCTAATTATGTATTCTACCATTTTTTTTCTAAAACTGGGAAAATTAACTCTTTCATCTCTTGCAGTTTTTCATTTCTGATATCTTGAAATATCACTCTAAAAAAACAGGCTTTGATAAAGTCATTGGGATTCAAATGGAGGTATTTGACTATGCCTTTAAACCCAAATCATTCTGGTTCTCACAGATTCATCAATAATAGGTTGCAGCCCAACCTCACTTGCTTGTTCTTTGGGTTTTGATGACTCAGAGTGAGTGTAAATAGTAATTGTTTCTATTCTGGCCAGATCATTCCCTCCCAGATTGATTCTTTTGCTAAAGGAAAGTGGGCCATCTTTTGCCTTAATTCTTATCTAGCCTTTAACTACTAGATGGGTGTTGCCTCAGACCTGGGAAAGACCTTAGCTTTACAAGGCCCAGGCATCTAGGGCCACCAGCCATCCTGACCTGGATTGTCATGACTCTGGAGAAGAAAGCAAGGCTGATAACTTTGCTCTACCTCACTTGAATCCAGTTCACTTGGGAGTCAAGACATCACCCTTATGATGTTATTGGTCTTCTTCAAGAAAGAGGATGAACAACAACATAAGTTGTGAAAAAGTTTGGTTTTGATTATTAAAATCATATATTTTTTCTGGAAAAAATTTCTCCTTTAGTGTAATATTACTACATGTACACTTTTGAGATGTCATTTTATTTTTTAGGTTTCACTTTATCTGTAGCTAAAGTAAACGCAGTACTTTTCCCTCTCCATCAACAGAAGAACTTGGGAATCCCAATAATATAGTAGTTCATATTTTCTAGATTTGCACTTTTTACTTTGTGTTTCTTACTTCTGCTACTTAAACCATCTCATTGTCTTTGTCTGAGTTTCAGCTGCTTTAGTGTATTTTTCTTTTCAACTGAGCTATGACAAAGGAAAGTTATTCCACTTTCTTAAAAAACTAGGAACAATAGAGAATTTAAGAAAATTAAATTTCATTGTTTGAAGTTTCAAATGCTATAAAGTTATTTCCATTTTTTTAAGTAGCAGCTCTTTTGGCAAGCAGCTTTGTACTTAGCAAAATGAATGACTTTGAAAAAATATAGCAGATATTATAGTACTTTTAACTTCTGCACAAAGGTTGTTTAACTTGGGTTTTCACATTTCCCATTTAAATGCAGCAAGCAGCCTGACAACATAGCCCATTTGTGTCAGAAGCCTATGATGACTGATGCTGATGGTGGAAGATTGTGCCTGTGTCAAATCTGACTTGCTTTGGACTAAAATTTGACCTTGTTTATGCTCTTTTTGCTGTCAGTGGGAACAAGTTCACTTTGTTAGTCTTATTTCTATTGAATTTTTTTAATTAAAACAAAAGATGCATTTAGTAAAAGTTGTAATATTTGATAATTTTGGTCATTTCTTTATGGCCTTCACCTCTCACCCACCCCTCCAAGCCTCAAGTGATATAAAGGACTATGTCTTCAAAACTGCTTTGTGGGAACTCTAAGCTCTGAAACAAGTTTCAGGGAAGTCTCTGCCAAAAAAACTGAACAAAAAACTATATGGACCTCAAGAATTCTGATTTCCTCTCAGTTCAAGGTCATCCTTGCAAATGGAAGAGAGAAGGAAGGGCAAGAGGCCTATCACATGCCCCTACCCCGCAAAATTAGAGCATCATGTCCCTCCATTTTAAATTCTCTGTTTCAAATTCTTACCATAACCCTATACTGTTGAAGTAACTCAATGTAATTGGCAAAGTTCAGATCTTGAGGAGTAAGAAGTCAAAGACAAGGCCCCAAGACTTTGAACCTTTCTGCATCTCTTTATTATAAGATCATAGATTAAGAGTTGGACTAGATGACATAATCTAGTCAAACCCCCTCATTTTGCATATAAGTGCTAATTTGCCCAAATCATACACATCTTATATGGAAGTGCTAGTATTTGAATTCAGATCTTCTGACACCATAAGAACAACAATAACACTAGTATTTATATGGCACCTACTATATTCCTACCACTGTGCCAAGTGCTTTATAAATATTATTTCTTTTTTATCCTCAAAAGAAAGTAGGTGGAAAGTAGGTGCTACTGTTATCTGTGGCAAACAGAGGTTAAGTGACTTGCCCAGGGTCACACAGCTAGTAAGAGTCTGAGGCTGGATTTGAACTCAGGTCTTCCTAACTCCAGACCCAGTGATTTATCCACCTGCATGCCTAATTCCAAGTTCATCAATCCAATCATCCAATCATCAATCAACATCAGCTGCTGTTTCTTCCCCAGAAATATATACTTCTTTTTACAAATGTTGTTCTTCTCAATAAAATATGAAACCCTTGAGGTCAAGGACTATTTTGGTTTTGGTTTTGAATACCTACTTTCTATTACACTGTCATATACATGATAGACACTTAATAAAAATTTGTTGTTGAACTGAAATGGATAAAAATTCCCTTTACAATATAGCAAAAAAAAAAAAGAAAAGAAAAGAAATGATCATCCCTTCCTTGAAGACCTCTAGGGACGAAGAATATACAATTTCTATGTATTCTTTACTTTGTGATCAAAATATGCATTTAATAATTACAATAAACTTCCTATGAATGAGCTACTATTGACAATGTAAATGTCCTCTGAACACACATATTCAATGTCTCTGATTTTCATTCCAAACACCCAAAGCATGTCAGTTCTTAGAATCTTCTCTTTGGTTTGTCATTGCAACAGATAAACAAAGTAGGGGAGTGAATTGTAATTGCCATGTTTTGCTAAGAGTAAAAGAAAAAAGAAAAGAAAACACTGTAATTGAAAGGCAGCAGTAGCTAATTAGTTAGGAAAGCAGATCTCTCTCAAAAAGAAAGAAATGTTGTGATTAGCAAAACAATACTCTATAATCTTTGAAGCTAGGTGGTCCAGTGGATAGAGCCTGGAGTCTGCAGATTCCTCTTCCTGAATTCACATCTGACCTCAGACATTTCCCGGCTGTGTGATCCTGGGCAAGTCACTTAACTGTGTTTGCCTCAGTATCCTCATCTGTAAAATGAGCTAGAGAAGAAAATGGAAAATCACTACTGTATCTTTGTTGAGAAAACCCCAAATGGGGTCATGAAGAGTCAGACACAACTGAAAAATGACTGAATAACACAACCAAGACTCTAGAGAAGTTGAGCTTTGCAAACACTGGAGCAAAGAAATCAAAGAAGCCAAGGTCAAGATCATCCTTTTCAAATACTCCGATCCTTTTCAAAGGATAGGCCAGAGAAAAGTAGAGCTAAAAGTAGATTAAGCTCTGGGATAAGAAGTAACTATTCTCCCATGGGTCATGATAATCAATATCTTGAACTGAGAGGAAATCAGAATTCTTGAGCTATGTGGGAGTTTCAGGTACTCTCATCCACTTGCCCTGAGACAAGAGTTCCTAGATGCTAAGTTTCTAGACTGAGTAACTGATCCTAGCCTGAGAGAGGCAGTAGCAGTCAGACATACTCTCAATATCACCTCAGGAGAAGGGAAGAGCATGACTGAGCCATAGCATTCCTGAATCCCAGACTTCTAGAGAGAGCAGTATGTTAATGAACATCTCTTATTTCTTGAAGAGGGAAGAGGATCCCAAAACTCAGGCATATAGAATGGGATGTCTTAGGCAGTGCCAGACTCTTGGAGAAAAAGGGATTATACATGTGATTCCTGAACCTGAAGACTCAGTAAGGGACTAACGCCATGAAAGAGAGGGACAAAAGATTCAGATTTTCTTTTCTTTGTTATTACAGCAAACTTTTTGTATAGTGCAGGACTTACAGAACAGAGTTGCCTTTCTGGCAACCCAAGTTCTGCAGACAGGGTAATACTATAAGAATGGTTATATAAGTCCCTTGTGTGAAAGAGAAACTCCTCACAATACTGGAAGGATGCCTCCTTGTCAATCTTGACAATCTCCATTGTCCTTTGAGAAGAGTATAAAACACAAGGCAGCACTATGATTCTGAAGAACTACATAGGTCAGATGAAGCTAAGATTGGAATTGAGAAAAACGTCAAGCTCCCTCAACATTCCCCTCCAAACAACGTTAAAATAGTGCTTCAAATAGAATTCTGGAGTGACAGAACCAAGAAAAAGCCAAGGAGAGGAATTGTTTCCAGCCTAAGATAACTTAGAAGGAGATGTCTGTGAAACTGAGATGAAAGCTAGCCTAGAGACCACATAGAGGCCAGCACCAGTAGTGGCCTTGGAGGTCACAACAGAGCTAGCAGTAAGTTGTGAAGCTCTTGAGCTTTCTTTTTTTGGCGGGGGGGGGGGGGTTACATGGCCAACAAGGAAATGTGTTTTGCATAATGTCACATGTATAGATGATATCAAATTTCAATGGGAGTGGAGCAGGAGAGAAGAAAAGAATTTGGAACTCAATTTTTTTTAAATACATGTTAAAAATAAATATTAAAAAATAAACTGTAGAGATCCTGTGAGAACAAATTTCTACTGGAAGTAGAAAGAGAATTATACTAACTACTTAAGGGCTACTGTAAGTTCTTTATTTAGGGATGGGGAGCGATGTTTATACAGAAATTCTTAACATTTTAGCATCACGGATCCTTTTGGTAGATTAGTGAAATTTATTAACCCCTTCTCAAAATAATATTGTAAATGTATAAAATAAAAAGATAACAAAAGGAAACAAATAAATTAAAATATAGTTCTCAAAATATTAATTTTTTAAAGCAGTTTAAGATCCTCAGTTAAAAATCTATGCTACCGGGTTAAAACAAATGATGCTCTGTAACTGAAATGCATTTTTACCTTGAATACTTGTATTGGATCTGGAGACATTTTTACCCACATCTGTGAGACTTAAACATGACTTTTATTTCACCTATATTCTAGTATTTCCTAGAAACCTGGGTTTGAGCAACTGAAACAAAAGGGAATGATTTGAGTAAAGGATATTTGTAAGATTGGACTCTGTCCATGTCAATTCAGAACTTGGGGTGCTAGGCCACAGGTTTCCATTCCTAGATGGAATATAAGTTTTATACTGACCACTTGATTATTGCTTAACAAATATTTTTTGAACCAAGTTGTTGAAAATGTTCTAGAGAGCAGTAGATGTTGAAAATGAGAATGAGTCAAGTATAATGTAATCAAAAGGAATGAATTTCAAGTGAAGAGACAGCTTTAAGTGACAATTACCCAGTAAGGGTTTGGAGGTGGCCTTGGGTAGCAAAGAGGGTAGAAATTTAGGCTGGTCCTGTGAGTTGTACAGGGTATAAGAGAAAACAAGGGTAAAGGGCAATTTGTTTCTAACAGAACGTAGATTCTATGGGGCATGCTAGAAACAGTGGGCAAAGTACAGTGGGGGTGAGGAGGTATGGAGCTTAATGGTAGAGAGAGGAAAGCAGAGAGACAGAGGTAGCAAGGGAAGAAGGTTACAGTAGGGTAAGTATTCTGGATGGTAAGGATGAACGAAGTAAAATTTTAACAAGTAAACTGCAGAGAACTGAGCAGGTTGTGGTACTGAGTGAACAGAGGTTTTTACATTGTCTCAATCCCAAAGTTCTAACTGGAATGCTGTTGTAATTGGGGCAATGATTGGAGTCCCCATAGAATTCCCTGCACAGGATGTCATTTTGGTCAGGGATTGATAGGTCTTGGCATTACGATATCCCAATATGCTTCTTTTAACAATTCCAGTTAAAAGGAAGACATGTTAAAATGGTATAACATTGTATAAGGCAAAGAACACAGACTCAAGGGACTGAAGATCTCAGTCCAACCAGAACATCTGCCATATTTTACCTTCCTGGCCCTGCGTCCCCTTATTCATAAAACCTTAAGGTTAGACTAGATAACCTCTGAGATCCCTTTCACATCTTGTTCTATGATTCTAAACAGATTAGGTACCTTCTGAGTCCTAAGCTTCTTTTTAGTTCCTAGTTGATGATCCCATGATCCTAAATACATTATTTACAGATTTAATTTCTTATAAAACATGTGCAGTATCTCTTCTAAGCTCACTCTACCAACTTACAATGGACTAACAAGAGAGTTACCCCAGATGACAATGATTTCTGTTCTTCTCAAGGCTCTAAGAACAACTTTGAGGGGTTGTTGTATCTACTACAGTAACTCTTGATCCTCCATCCAGTATGCTACCCAATATAGGTCAGCTAGTTGATGCAAATTAGCTTTTTCAAAAGGGTTTTTAGGGAGAAAGTATATCAAGACAAATGGTCATGACATAATGACCCACAAATTAAGAGAAGCACTCTCCTCTTACACACAAATCAGGTTCATAGGAAGAATGGATTTAAACTGAAGGTACAAAGGGTAGAAAGGTAAAGAGACATATGCGTAAGAATCACATTGCATCTGACTGGAAGTCTTTCTCTTTGCAGAGTCTCCCCTAAGTGTGCTTCGGAATAAGGCCCTGGTGATGAAGTTGCTCTCTTTCTCAATTGGACTGACTTCTTGCCAAGCTGACTAGTTAATAAACTGCTGGGCCAGGAACAACAGGTTATATTACTTGCTTTTCGGGTTCCTCACTCAACATGGTGGCTACTAGCTCCAGTTGCCAGTTTGAACTTCTCATGACTTTGATAGATTTCCTGTTCTCAATGATTAATTAATAATCCTACCCCCTTTCAGAAAATTTAATTGCCTAGGATTAGGGAAAAAATAAAATAAAAACAAGAAAAACAGAGACACTTTGTCTTTATAGTCACATAGCATTTGGACCAGCAATGGGGCAAAACACGGGAGGGGCATATTGATCTTTATGTATTTTAACTCATTTCTGATTCAGAGCCTTCTGTCATCAATCCTCAGGCCCCTCAGTTAACCAGAAGACTCCTTGTCTCCATATAGCGCTACCCCAGACCCAGTCACTCATGACTTCATGTAGACTTACCTAAACTCTACATATTGGATTGGAACCAGGCAAGGAATAACCACAGATACCTTGCCCCCTCTAAGTGCTAATATTTACATAGAACTTTAAGGTATGCAAAGCACTTTAAAAATATTGTCTCATTTTATCTTCACAACAAGCCTGGGTATAGGTGCTCTTGCTGTTCCCATTTTACAGATGAGGAAACTGAGGCTGAAAGAGGTCCAGTGACTTGCTAAGGGTCATAAACCTAGTCAGTGGCTGAAGTGGGATTTGAATTTAGATCTTCCTCACTCCAAGTGCAGCACTCTAACCACCTAGCTATCTAGTATATAACCTGCCAGGGAGGGCAAACTAGGCATGCTTTAAAAACTAAGCACTTTCCAACACCGGGCCAACTATTGCTTATGACTCAAAACACTCTCTGGCAACAAGTCAAACCAGATTAAAATAATTAAAATTATTTTTAAAATAGATAATTTTAATATGTGACCAGTCTCCCATTACATACAAAATAGCACATATAGCTAACTACCACACAACAGCTTGCACAAAACTTATGGAGGAGGGAATTGGGGGAGGTAATTGTAGTAAATTGAATCCATCACAACACATCTATGATGTCGTTCCATTGCATTGTAGGCTCCTTGAGGTTAAGAACTATCTTTTGCCTCTTTTTGCATCCACAGAGCTCAGCACACTATGTGCCTGGCATATAGTAGGTACTTAGTAAATGCTGATTGATGGATCAATCAATATCACTTCCCAGCTTTGTTACTTCATAGAGAATATAACAGAAGTAGGGAATTTCAGCTGGAAGGGACCTGAGCACACATTTGTTTCAGACTATCCTATTCACAACCTACCCAAGTGGTCATCCAGTCTTTGCTTGAAGGAGAATTTACATCCTACTAAGAGAATCCATTCCACTTTTAGATAGCTCTAACTATGAGGAAGTGTTCTCATTACATCAAGCCTAAGCTGGTCACTTTCCTACTTCTATCATTTCCTACTGAGGACAAACCAAACAAATCTATTCTTTCTTCCATGAGATAAACTTTCAAATACTTTAAAATAACTATCCTGTTCTCAAGTCTTATCTTTTCCAGGTTAAAGACGTTCTGACTTCTCTATATAAATGGGATATTGAAATGATTTTTGTCTATACTTTCTATGCGTGCCTATGTTAGAAATTGCATTTTCCATAGCCCATGATAGTTAGTAAACTTATCTTTTATACATACACATAAGAAAGGATGATGAAACAAGATCTATTCTAAGCTACTTTTCATTTCAATTAGAGCCTTTTAGAATAACAACTCTCAATGTCCTTTTAAAATCTTTTATATTAAAATCTTTTTGTCAAAGAAATTTAATTCACTTGAATAATGACAATTAAAAGTTTATGCATATGAACAAGCATAGTTATTTTGTTACAATATGGCTTTGTGTGTACATTTGTGTGTGTTGCTCTCTTTACGATTTTGTGAATTATAGGCCGAACATAGCAATTTCATGTCTTTTAAACTGTCACACAACTTTCATGTTCTTGTTAAAATTACATCCTCTCTTAGCCCTAATGAGTCATAAATCCATTACTGTTAAACTCATGACTCTGAATTCAAGTTAAAGAATACCAGCTAGTTAATTTCCATTTGATTATGCCCCATTAAACCCCTTTCACTGTGTTCTCTCAGATTTCTGAGTGTGTCTTTCATTTAACATATGGTAATTTTATAGAGTTAGGAAAGGAGACCCAATTTTCTATAAAAGTTGAATGTGAACTTCATAGGAGCATAGATTTAGAGCTGGGAGAAGCCCCAGAGGCATTATAGTTCAACCCTTTTCCTTTTACAGATGAGGAAATTGGAACCCAGAAAAGATTAAGTAGGTTGCCCTGGGTCGCCTAAGTACGAAGTGGCAGAGTCAGAGTTCAGACCTAGCAATCTTTCCACTGCCTCATTCTGTCTGATGTGTTTTGCCTTTGAAGTGAAATGATGTCCAGTATAATTAGGAACTTTTTTATAGGTTTAAAATCTGGGTTTATGTATTTGACAGTATACTCTGGTCAGGCTTCTAACAGTACTGTTGGTCTCACCACAAACACACTTCCCCCCTCCCCTTTCTTTCTTTCAATGTAGAGTCCGCAGATACTGTTAATAAAGATAAGAGAAGTGGCTGCAGGTGGTTAGGTGTCACCACACCCTTCTAGTAAGTCCCAGTGAACCAGTTGCCAGAAAGTCATCAGCAAACATCTTTTAAGTGTGTACTATGAGCCAGGCACTGTGCTAAACACTAGGGATCCAAATAGGCAGTGTTTTGGTTAGAATACTATACTCGGAATTAGGGAGACCTGAGTTTAAATCCTAACTCAGACAAGTACTAGCTGAGTGACCCTGGGCAAGTCACTTAACCTTTGTGGATACAGTAAGCAAAATACTTTGCAAACCTTGAAACAGAGCTGTCCAACACTGGACCAACTATTGCTCTCTAGCAACAGGTCAAACCAGATTAAAATAATTTAAATCATTTAAAAATAGATCATTTTAACATGTGACTTTCTAAGTCATTAAACAGCCACAGGGATCTTTAATGTACAGTTAAGTGGTCTCCATTTCTATTTAATTTTGTCATCACTGCCTTGGAGCAATATGTAGATGCTAACTTCTATAAAGTCAAAGTAATGGCTTCAATTCTTGATGGTAATTTGTTGCAGATTGATAAAGGATGTCTTTAGAGCTGCTTTGAGTTCTGATCACATTGCAGGACTCCTGACTGGTCTGGCTGGCCCCTGACTCAAGACCTTACACTATAATTCGTTCTTTACACAGAAACCAAAGTGATTTTCCTAAAGTAAAAGTCTAAACACTGAATACATCTATTCAATGAGTTCTGGGGTTTCCTTATGATATCTAGGATAAAATTTAAATTCTTATCATATCTAAAGCTCTTCAAAACCAGATCTCACCTTACCTTTCCACCTTTATTCCACATTATGCCCCTGTGTGTCCTCTATGATCCAGCCTCAGCAGCCTATTTGCTGTTCCTAACATGTCATTTACATCTCTGTACTTTTCAAGGGAATGTCTCCCATGCTTGGGTGGGCCTCACTCAACGTCTCCATCCAGTGGGGCACTGGTAAATGTTTAATGAAAATCCAGGACATACTTAGTCATAATCAATAAACATTTATTAAATTCAACACTAGGTAAAGTTCTGGGGATACAAAAGGAGGCAAAAGACAGTCTCTCCCTTTTAAGCCTAACCTGTATTACTTATATTTTCTGCATCACTTTATCAAGAGAATATAATGAACAAAACAAGACTCAAGTTCTAATTTGTAGCATTTGCCAATGTTTGAGGGATAAAATGCTCCTACTGAAAATTTGGCTACTGGGAGCCTATTCAGGATGGTTCCAATCTTGGTCACCTTTGTCTCTTGAAATCCCTGGTTTCCTTCCATACTCAGCTTAAGTGCTATCTTCTATGGGAGCCCTTACTTTATATCTGCTGTATATGTGTGTTGAATATACTATATAGGTATTCTCTGTCTCCACCATTAGAATGTAAGCTCTTTGAGGGCAGGTAATGTTTTTACTATGTTATATTCTAGTACAGTTTCCAAAACGTAGATTTTTAATGATTGCTTAATTTATTGGTTGAATGAAGCACAAAAGCAAAAACAAAAAACAAATGAGCTCTCAAGAGGCATTGGTGTCTAAAGAATCTGAATTCCCCTCAATATAATGACCATCCCCTTTTTCTCCATCTAATTTTAACTGTCTCCTTTTCTGTTTCTTTCTGTGGGACTGAAGGGAAATAGAAACTGTTTAAGTCAATCTCCTAGAAGATAGAATACCATTAGAGTGGGAAATAATGCAAGGAATGAGCAGATCATATCACAGTAACAACGAAAATAAATCTAGGGATCTTAGAACATGAAAATGGAAATGTCAACAGGTCAAGGAAGTCCTCACAACAAATAACTGAAAATTAGACTCCTAAACTAAGACTATTATGTAGAAGGCACCAAGATAATTGCTTTCCTAATCACCACTCGTATGTCAGATAGAGGAAAAGTTGAGTAAATATCTTTGAGACAAATGTAGAGAAATAAATCAGAAAAAAAATAAAGGTCTGTGAATTATGGGCAAGAAGAAATTGAAAGATCACCTAAAAATAAAAATTTAAAAATAAGCTTTTTTTAGACTGCTCGGCTTGGTAACAAAAACCTTCACAGTTGCTCTCTAGTCTTCATGTCCAGTCCTATTCAGCATTAATCACTGTCATGCACTCTATGTTGCCATCCGAACCGGCCTCCTTGCTATTCCACAGACAACTCAGCATCTCATCTCCCACTTCCTCATTTTAGCAAAGGTTGACTCACATGCCTGAAATGCACTTCATTCTCACCTTGATCTCTTAGCATCCTTACCTCCCTTCAAATCTCCCCTTGAGTGGCAGATAATATTCCACCCAGAGCCTCTCTTCTAAGTGCAAAAAATGAAATGATAGTTATGCAAGGCATTCTCATAGGAAAGAGAAGAATACCTAGAAGCTATTTATATAGGACTTTAAGATTTACAATGTGCTTTACATATATTGTTTCACTCTACATTTATGACTATGTGCAGAATAAATATAAGTAGATTAAATTATAGGCATACCTCAGAGACATTACAAGTTCAGTTCCACCCTACTGCAACAAAGCAAGTTAAACATTTTTTTGTTTCCTGGTGCATATAAAAGTTATGTTTACATTATGCTGTTGTCTATTAAGTGTGCAATCATATTATGTCTTTTAAAAACAATGTGTATACCTTAATTTTAAAATACTTTATTGTCAAAAATGCTGGCATCTGAGCCTTCAGTGAGCCATAATCTTTTTGGTAGTGAAGGGTCTTAACTCAATGTTGATGATTGCTGACTGATTAGGATGGTGGTTGCTAAAGGTCAGGGTAGCTATGGCAATTTCTTAAAATAAGACCACAAAGAAGTTTGCCACAGTAAATGACTCTTTCTTTCACTTGAACACTTAAAAGCCATTGCAAAGTTATTAATTGGCCTAATTTCAATATTGTTGTGTCTCAGAAAATAGAGAGGCCCAAGAAGAGGAAGAAAGATTTAGACAGCTGGTTAGTGGAGCAGTCAGAATACAGACAACATTTGTACACCAAAGCAATTAACAATAGTAACATCAAAGATCGCTGATCACAGATCACTATAACAGATATAATAATAATAATGAAAAAGTTGAAATATTGTTAGAACTACCAAATGGACACAGAGACAGGATGTAAGTACATCATGTTGGGAAAATAGCACCTATAGACTTACAGAGTTGCCACAAACCTACAGTCTGTAAAAAACACAGTATCTGCAAAACTCAATAAAGCAAAGCACAGTAAAATGAAGTATGCCTGTACAAATACAAGCAAAGCAGTTAAATACAAGATAGTTTGATAAAAAAGGTACTAGCAGTTATGAGAATAAGAAAAGGCTCTGTGTAGGGATTGTACTTGTCCTGTGCCTTAAAGGAAAAGAAAACTTCTATGAGACATACAGAAGGAGAGACATACATAGATAGATAGATAGATAGATAGATAGATAGATAGATAGATAGATAGATATAGACAGACAGAGATAGATAAATAGATATAGATGGATAGATAGATAGATAGAGAAATAGATATAGATAGATACATAGATAGACACATAGATACATTGATACATAGATAGATACTTAGATAGATACATAGATACATAGATATCCCAGGCATGTGAGGTGACCAGTGCAAAGGCAAGGAGATGGGAGATGAGGTAGGGTGTATTAAGAACAGGGAGAGAGACAATTTGGCTGGATGACAGTGTGAGGAAAAGAAGTAATGAACGTCCAATGAGACTGAAGAGATAGGCAAGTTGCAGATTGACTTTAAATGCCAAAAAGTTTGTGCTAGAGGCAAGAGTAGTCCACCACAGCTTCTTGATTAGGGGACAGAACTGATAAGATCTATGCTTTTGGAGTATTACTTTGGCAACTATGTGGAGAATTAATTAGAGGTGGAAGAGACTGGAGTCATAGAGATAAATTAGGAACCTGTTATAATAGTCCAGACAAAAGTTGCTGAATGTCTGGCTAAGTGCAGTGTACCTGTGAGTAGAAATAAAGGGATGGATACATAAGATGTTGTGGAGATAGAAATTACAAGACTTGATGACTAATTAGATAATGTAAAGTAAGAGAAAGGGAAGAGCTGATCATAAATCTAGGTTGAAAAGCTGCAGGTCTGGAAGAAGAGGGCAGCAACTAAGGTGGGGAAGGGGAAGATAATGAATTCTATCTTGCATATTTTGAGCTTAGATGCCTATATGACATCCAGTTAGATATGCTCAATAGGTAGTTACTGATGAAGGAGAGTGATAAAGGTTTGGATATATAGATCTGGAAGCTATCTACAAAGATGATAACAGACCATTGAGACTGATGAGCCCACCAAGAAACTGAATGTAGAGGAGAGAAGAGGTCCTAAGACATATCCCTAAAATGTGTCTACACATGATTGGGTGCACAGAGGAACATGACAAGAAGTGACCAGAGAGGTAGGAGAATAAAGAAAGAATAGTATCATGAAAACCCTGGAGGATAAAGTATGTAAGAGCACAGTGTAGTCAACAGTACAAATGCTGCAGAGTTAAAGAGGGCTGAGTACTGAGAAAAGATGACTGGATTTGGTCATGTGATCATTAGCTGGATAAATGGTAAAAACAGATTGAAAAAGAAGGGTTGCAAACTGTTAACAAACATGAAAATTTTCTCCAAGTCATTAATAATTAGAGAATTCCAAATCAAAACAACTCTCAAGTTTTATTTTATACTCCACAAACTGGCAAAGAGAAGAAAAGAAGAAATTGTTAATGTTGGAGAGGGTACAGAAAGGTAAGATTATGAGTTGCACTGAGTAGTCATTGAGGTCCCTCTCAACTCTCAAATTGTGTGATTCTTTTATTCTAATACACAGTTGATACATTTGTGAAATGATCCAGCCATTCTAGACAATAATTTGTAATTATATTTTTTTAAAAGTAACTGAATTTTTCATACCCTTTGACTCAGATGCTCCATTGCTAAACAAAATGCTAAAGATGTCAAAGACACAAAGAATAATTCCATCTCCCTCAAAATATTTCTATACATACTTTTAGTTAAAAAAAAAAAAAAGAACTGGGAATAATGTACATGCCCAGCAATTGGAGACTGACTCAAACAATTTGTGGTAAATGATAATACTATAAGAAACAATGAATATAAAGAATTTTGAAAAGAATGGGTAGATTTATATATAATAACTCTGAGTGAAATAACCAGAGACAGAAAAACAGTGAACACAGTAATTACAGCAATATAAATTGAGAGATCAAGCGCTTGTCCCCTCAAAAAAGTGGTGTTTTTTTTTAATGTTATATAATTGTAATGACTGAGTTTGACCCTGGATATGAGTTCAGAAAATATACTTCATTCCATTCACTGAAGAAGTGAGAGTCTATGAATGTGGAACATTGGAGAGAGAGAGAGAGAGAGAGAGAGAGAGAGAGAGAGAGAGAGAGAGAGAGAGAGTCATTGTATAGTCATTGTATATATATATATATATAGTATATATAGGTGATTCCTTGGTTACTTCTGCTACATTGCGGTTTTCTCCCTTCTTTTATAATCATTAGTATAAGGGATGGCATGCTGAACTGGGAAAGAAGATGATAATTAGAAGTGAATATTAACCAAAAATATCAATAAATTTTTGAAAATAAAACTTTGTTTAAAGAATAATTGGAGATAAGAAAGGAAACTATATCCTGCTAAAAGGTACCTTATCTTTACTAAACACACATGCACCAAGTGGTATAGCAGTAAAATTCTTAGAGGAGAAGTTAAGGGAGTTAGGGAAAAAAATAAATAGCAAAACTAGTATAGTATAGTATACTATACTAGTAGGGGATCTCAACATCCTCCTTTCTGAACTTGATAAATCTAACCTCAGAATTAACAAGAAAGAAGTTAAGGAGGTGAATATAATTTTAGAGATGGTAGATATGACAGACCTCTGTAGAAAATCAAATGGGGATAAAAAAGAATAGGTCTTCTTCTCAGCAGTATATGGCACATATACAAAAACTGACCATGTATTAGAGCATAAAACTCTCACAATTCGGTGCAGAAAGGCAGAAATATTACATGCATGTTTTTCAGATCATGATGCAATAAAAGTTATATGTAATAAAGGGCCATGGAAAGATAAACTAAAAACTTATTAGAAACTAGATAATCTTATTCTAAAGAATGAGTGAGTCAAACAACAAATCATAGAAACAATCAGTAACTTCATTCAAGAGAATAACAATAATGAAACAACATACCAAAACTTATGGGATGCAAAAACTTATGGGATGCAGTTCTTAGGGGAAGTTGTATATCTCTGAATGCTTACATGAATAAAAAAGAGAAAAAGGAGATCAATGAATTTGGCATGCAACTGAAAAAGATAGAAAAAAAAAACAAATTGAAAATCTCCAATTAAATACTAAATTAGAAATTCTGAAAACCAAAGGAGAGATAAATAAAATTGAATTTAAGAAAACTATTGAACTAATAAATAAATTAAGGGCTGGTTTTATGAACAAACCAATGAAATTGATAAACCTTTAGTCAATTTGATTAAACAAAAGAAAGAAGAAAACCAAATTACCAGTGTAAAAAATAAGAAGGATGAACTTACCTCCAATGAATAGGAAATTAAAACAATAATTAGGAATTATTTCACCCAATTATATGCCCATAAATCTGACAATCTTAGTGAAATGGATTAATATTTACAAAAATATAAATTGCCCAGATTAAAAGAAGAGGAAGTAAAATACTTAAATACCCCAATCTTAGAAAAAGAAACTGAACAAGTCATCAATGAACTCCCTAGAAAAAAAATCTCTAGGGCCAGATCAATTTACAAGTGAATTCTATCAAACATTTAAAGAACAATTAATTCTAATACTTTATAGAGTATTTGGGAAAACTGGAGGAGTCTTACCAAATTCTTTTCATGATACAAATATGGTACAGAGACCTAAATCAGGAAGAGCCAAGATAGAGAAAGAAAATTATAGACCAATTTCCCTAATGAATATTGATGCAAAAAATTTTAAATAAAATGTTAGCAAAAAATTATAGCAACTTATCATACGAATAATACACTTTGATCAGGTAAGATTTATTCTGATAATGCAAGACTGGTTTAATATTAGGAATACTATAAGAATAACCAATCACATCAACAACAAAACTGGTAGAAACCATATAATTATCTCAAT
This sequence comes from Pseudochirops cupreus, assembly GCA_028627135.1. NCBI lineage: Eukaryota > Metazoa > Chordata > Mammalia > Diprotodontia > Pseudocheiridae > Pseudochirops > Pseudochirops cupreus. Next base: position 70,678,200 of record CM053581.1, read on the forward strand.
AGATACAGAAAAAGCTTTTAGCAAAATACAGCACCCTTTCCTATTAAAAACCCTAGAAAGCATAGGAATAAATGGAGTCTTCCTTAAAATAATAAATGTGGCATCTACCTAAAACCATCAGCAAGTATTATATGTAATGGAGATAAGTTAAATGCATTTTCAGTAAGATCAGAGGTGAAACAAAGATGTCCACTATCACCCCTGTTATTCAATTTGGTACTAGAAATGTTAGCTATAGCAATAACAGAAGAAAAAGAAATTGAAGGAATTAGAATAGGTAAAGAAGAGATTAAACTATCACTCTTTGCAGATGATATAATGAAGAATCAAATAAAAAAACTATTTGAAATAATAAATAACTTTAGCAAAGTTGCTGGATATGAAATAAACCCACATAAATCCTCAGCATTCCTATATATTTCTAATAAAGTCCAAAAGCAAGAAAAAGAAAGAAAAATTCCATTTAAAGTTAGTGTAGACATTATAAAATATTTGGGAGTCTACCTGACAAAACAAACCCAGGAACTATATGAATGTAATTACAAAACACTTTTCACACAAATAAAGTCAGATATAAATAATTGGAAGAATACCAGTTGCTTGTGGTTAGGCTGAGCTAATATAATAAAATGACAATTTTACCTAAATTAGTTTACCTATTTAGTGCCACACCAAACAAACTACCAAAAAAATATATTTTGTAGAGCTAGAAAAAAATAGTAACAAAATTCATCTGGAAGAACAAAAGATCCAAAAAATCAAAGGAATTAATGAAAAGAAATACTAGGGAAGGTGGCCTAGTCATACCAGATTTTAAACTGTAATATGGAGCAGCAACCAAGTGCTTCTTGGTACTGGTTGAAGAATAGAGTGGTAGGTCAGTGGAATAGAATAGGTACTCAAGACACAATAGTCAATGACTATTAGTAATCTGTTTTATGAACCCAAAGACTCCAGCTTCAGGACTCAGTATTTGACAAAAATTGCTGGGGAAACTGGAAAATAGTGTGGCAGAAACTGGTCATAGACCAATATCTTGCACCATATTCCAAAATAAAGTCTAAATGGGTTCACAATTTAGATATAAAGAGTGATACTGTAAGCAATCTGGGAGAACAAGGAATAGTTGCTTGTCAGGTTTATGGAAAAGGGAAGAATTTATGCCCAAATAAGAGATAGAAAGCATTATAAAATGCAAAATGGGTAATTTTGATTACATTAAGTTGAAAAGGGTTTGTACAGATAAAGCCAACAAAACCAAGATTAGGAAGGAAGTAGAAAATTGGGAAAGAATTTTTACAACCAATGTCTCTGATAAAGTTCTCATTTCTAAAATATACAGAGAACTGAGTCAAATTTACAAGAATACAAGTCATTCCCCAATTGATAAATGGTCAAAGGATATGGACAGGCAGTTTTCAGAGGAAGAAAATAAAGATATCTATAATCATATGAAAAGAAATGCTCTAAAACACTATTGATTAGAGAAATGCAAATCAAAACAACTCGGAGGTAGCACATCTCACCAGTCATATTGGCTAAGATGACAAAACAAGAAAATTATAAATGCTGGAGAAGATGTGGGAAAATTGGAACACTAACGCATTGTTGGTGGAGTTGTGAACTGATCCAACCATTCTGGAGAGCAATTTGGAACTATGGCCAAAGGGTTATAAAGCTGTGTTATAATTATAATATAATTATAATATAATTATAATAATTATAATAATATAATATAATTATAATATAACCCAGCAATACCACTGCTAGGGTTGTATCCCAAAGAGATCATACAAGTGGGAAGAGGACCAGTATGTACAAAAATATTTATAGCAGTTCTTTTTGTGGCAGCAAAGAATTGGAAATCAAGGGGATGCCCATCAATTGTGGAATGGCTGAACAAGTTGTGGTATATGAATGTAATGGAATACTATTGTGCTATAAGAAATGAGGAGCAGATGGACTTCATATTTTCCTGGAGAGGCTTATGTGTGATGACCAATTTTAATAGACTGGAATCCCTTCAGCAATGCAAGATTATAAAACAACTCCAAAGGATTCGTGATGGAAAAGGCTATCCACATTCAGAGAAATAATTAAAGAGTCTGAATGCAGACAGAAGTAAACTGCTTGCTCTCTCTCTTTTTCATTTTATTTTGTTTTTTTTTTTCTTGCTTGTTAGTCATTCCATTGGTTATAATTGTTCTTTACAACTTGACTAATGTTTACTATGAAGGTATATGTAGAACCTATATCAGATTGCATGCCTCCATGGGGGAGAAGGGAGTAGAGGGTGGGGGAGAAAATTTGCAACTCAAAAACATATGGAACTGAATGTTGTAAACTAGTAGTAAATAAATTTAAAAAAAATAATTGGTAACTATTGGTACTTCTTTAAATATGGTCACAGATTTGGAGCTGAAAGGGACACCAGAGGTAATGCAATCAAACCCCTTGGTTTTACAGTTGAAGAAGCTATAAACTACCGAGGTTAAGTGAATTAGCCATGGTCGAAATGGTTTTAATTGACAGAACCAGGGTTTGAACATGCAGTCCATTGACTCCAAATCTTTTCTTCTGTTCATGGGCCCCATGCCACCCTTCCATCTTGACCTCTAAGGGAAGGACACCCTAGAGTTGAAATTTATGGAAAACACCCTTGTTATAAGTAACACATTCATCGTGGTTTAAAGGGAATGATTTGAGTTAGTTGGAATTGTTCCTTTGGTGTAGTGGGAGTTGGATTATGTTACCTGGAGGCCACTTTCAGCCTTTTGATTTTTTATGAGGCTATGCTCCATAATTTATGAGACCTCCTTCACTATAGTGACAAGAGAAGAGTTATAGAGGGGCATTTTAGCAAAGACTGGCACTGAATCCAGAGAGAGAAGGGAATAGACATAGGAAAACAAGACCTAAACAGGGGCCAGGTCACTGGCCACCACAATTTTATTTGTGATGACAACTTATTTATACTTTCACTTCTATTTTAGATTTTCTTGTCCTCTTAAAAAAAGAGTTAAAAAAAATAACCCTGTATTCTTTGAACCAGATCATGAAGAAAGTAAGGACTAAGGGCGTTGGGGTCAGCCCTGTACTGAGATCAACATAACTGATTCTGCTGTTGCCTCAGACAACACCGAGGACAAAATGTCCAGAACTTCTCTTGCATAAAGACCTACCTTTGCTGCATTTAGCAAAAGACTCAATGGAAGGAAGCTAGAAATTAACCATGTATTTGGGTTAATCTGGCTGTTTAGACCCATCTCTGGATAGGCTTAAGAATACAGGCAACATTAAACTTGGCTTTGCATTGTGTTCAGCTTTGCATCTGTTTTCCTTGCTGATAGCAAATGCCGGTAACTGCTCCTCATCAGGAAAAGGAAAAAAAAAGCCTCTCTCAGAAAACCACAGAGACGCTAAGGCTGTGGCAAGGAGGACAAAGTCTTCTTGCCTTCAGTGGCTTGCATAGTATAACATCAAATACACACAAACACATATAATATACATATACATATACATGAATGTATATATACATACATATATGTGTGTATGTGTATGTGTTGCATATTATATGTGTATATGTATATAATATACATATACACACATACATGCACATATATACACATACACACATGTGTGTGTATATTTTATACCAATTAACAAAAAGCTATCTAGTCAGCCCAAGACCTGGCCACACTGTGCCCCAGGCTTTCCACCTTTCCCCCTCCACACCACACTTTCCATTTCTTGTTCTGGGAGGAGTAATATAAATGATACCACCATTCCTAGAAAGGCCTGTCAACATATTTATACATGACTCTACTCACCATCCCTAAGACTTCCCAGATCAAAACATCTCTCTGAGGATACTATTCCTTTCTAGGCATCTAGGTGAAATAGTAGTGAATAAGGTGCTATACTTGGCATCAGGAGAACTTGATTTCAAATCCTGCCTCACACATTGATTCTGTAATACTAGAAAGCCACTTAATCTCTTAGCCTCTATAACATGCAAATAGTAATAGCACCTACCTCATACAAATGCTCTGAGGCTCAAGTGAGATAACACATGTTTAATGTGGGTCTGGCACCCCTTCACAGTTTCTCAGAAAAAGTCTCGCAAAACAAACAGAAGCTGACTGCTTTCCAGAAAATTATGGGGATGTGAGATGGAAGACTATTGAAGAGACACTGTAGCATTCTGTAAATGTAACTGGTTCTGGTTGATGGACTACATAATGACTGTCTGTAGAGACTTTCAAGAAGGCCTGTCCACCTTGACCCACACTCTGGCCATTCTTGCTTGAGTATCATTCTGGTGATATGACCCCTTAATCTGGAAGTCAGCCATAATTAATCTGAGATTTAGAGTCCAAGATGGATTTCCTTAGCAGTACAACACTGATACTATTCATATAAAGTAGTTAATTGAACTGGTTCCAAATAATGGAAGGGGTGGAGCATAGCCTATCTGGGCTCAAGCTAATGGCAGTAGAGAAAGACTTGCCCCCAAACCCTGAGAATATCCCAGAACCCAGAGAAGTGGATATAGTTGGCCAGACTCTCAAGAGAAAATCAGAGCACACTAGTTACATATATAAAGTATTTTAATGCTAGCTATTTCAATGTGCTATTTTCTCCTCTCAGAAGTCAGTTCTTTGCAGGTAGAAATTGTCCCTCTTGTTTATACATGTATCCCCAGTGCTTCTTATGTCATAATCATTTAATAAATACTCTTCCCTTTTGAGGAAGGGAGGGAGAAAGGGAAGAAAGGAGAAGGGAGGGGAGATGGGAGGAAGGGAGAGAAGGAGATAGGAAGGAAGGAAGGAAGGAAGGAAGGAAGGAAGGAAGGAAGGAAGGAAGGAAAGAAGGAACAAAGGAATGGAGGGAGGGAGAGAAAGAGTAAGGGAAGAAGGAAGGAAGGAAGGAAGGAAGGAAGAAAGGAAGAAAGGAAGGAAGGAAGGGAGGGAGGAAGAGAGGGAGAGAGGGAGGGAGGGAGGGAGTAAGGGAAGAAGGAAGGAAGGAAGGAAGAAAAGAAGGGAGGGAAGGAGGGACTGTCGGAGGAAAGGAGGGGAGAAACAAGCATTTATTAAACACTTACTATATGCCAGGCACTGTATAAGAAACTACAAATATTATGTCATTTGATCATCACAATAACCCTAGGAGGTAGGTGCTATTACTATCCCCATTTTGCAGAAGAGTAACAGCTGTTGCAGCAGTTAAGTGACTTGCCCAGGATCACACAGCTAATAGAAGTCTGAGGCCAAATTAGAATTCAAGTATTCATGACTCCAGGTCCAGCACCATCCAGCCAGAGGAGATAACAACTTATAAAGACCATCTCCTAAGGGAATGGGAGTGTTTGATCTCTATCAGTAAAGGAGATATATATAGATGTAGATACACACATACACGTGTATATATTTACTATTCTTTATTATATATGTATTGTGCGTTTATATATACATATATATCTATACATGTGTATGTGTGTATATGTATATGTATGTGTTCCTACAGTGATGAAATTGAGAATGTTAGGCAGTACTGAAATCCCCGAACCAAAACTCCATGTTATTGTGCTTCCTAAATAGAAGCAAGAAAATTCTTGATAATATCTGGTCAATTTTTTAATTCCTCTTTTGATCTCTCCTGCCATTAAGGAAACTTCTTTACTGTCTCTTTTTAACATTAGCTGGTGCATATTTAAGGAATGCAAACCCAATTTTAATATAAGCAAAGCCCAATATAGTTAGGGAATTAAACCTGCTCTTAAAAATAAAACCATATTACAGTTTTCCAAGAAAGAATCTAAATGGGCATTATCCTCTGTTTTATCCTCGCCACTGGGATCAATCATGAATATATGCAATCAAAAGTTGATGCATATCAATAGCCAAGAACAAATAATTGCTTTAATGTGTTTATATAATGTCATTCCTTATATTCCCCAAATTATCAATTGGGATATTTTGGATTTGTTTACTTTATTTTCTTATGGACCATAAGTAATATAAAAACTCTCAAATGCTCATCCTCTCTAACAGGTAATCAGCGTTAGAATAATGAACACAGTCTCATTAAGGTGCTTCCTAATTTATGATCCCTATTAATAATTCTTCTAAGTAGAGCAGTGGTGACTTTTTATGAGTTGAGCACTGACTTGGTAACAAAAATAAATATCACAGTGGGAAAATCATGAAATTATGTAAAAAGCAGAAATAGAAAACATCTCAAGTGCATTTCATTCATTCCTCAAGAGTGTATACAAAAGATGTAGAAAAATGATAACTGTGATATTCCTAAAATTATCTAGTAGAGGCTGCACAGAATGCTGGAACTGAAACCTGAAAACCCTCGATTCAAAATTTGCTTTGACACAGCTCTAGCTGTGTTAGCATAGACAAGTCACCCTGAGTCTCAGGAAACTCTCTATCCTACAATTGACAGGAGGAGTATAAGCAGCATTTTCTAAGTGGAGAAATTGAAATTAGGGAGACTACGAGTCTTTTTTTTTTATTTTTAGATACAGTATGACTTGATGTGGAAGGCTAGACTCCAAATCAGTTAACCTGGGTTCAAATTCTTCCTTTAGATACTTGCTAGTTGTATGTCTCTGAACAAGTCATAAATTATAAGATAATAGATTTAGACCTAGATGGGGGTGTTAGAGATTATCAAGTTTATCTATTTTATAAATAAGGAAACTGAAACAGAGGGGCTAAATGATTTTTCCAGTGTTATAGAGCTAGTATTTGGGGCAAGATTTGAATTCTGGTCTTCCTGATTTCAAACTTAGCACTCTATTTACTATATCATCCAACTACCTTAGGACATAACCTTTCTGAACCTCAGTTTCCTCATCTATAATATGGGGGTAACAATAACATCTATCTTACATAATTGTTTTGTAGATCAACAACTTTAATATCTATAAATCGCTTTGCAAATCCGAAAGGGCTACAAAAATGTAAATTATTATATGTTTCAGAATATATAATTTGACCTTATATCAGCAGCATTTAAAAATACTATGCATGTGTATGTATGTATGTGCATACACACACACACACACACACACACACACACACACACAAAATCTATTGGTGTAGCCAAATCTTTGTAATTCTAAACCTTGCTATAAATGTTACAGAAGTAATTCCAGTCTGGAGGAGGCGGAGGTGTCAAACAGACACAAACAGATGTCATTTACCAATATTAATTGGTTCCATGAAAAATATGCTATTCATAATTACAAGGACAAAACTGGTGAATAGAAAAGAGATGAGAAAATTCAACTGCATCCCTTCTTTGAAGAGGTGGAAGACTGTGGGTGGGGAACATTGTACATACTATGAGACGTGGTTAATGTGTTGGTTAGTTTTCACTGAAAGCAGCTAGGTGACACAATGCCAAGGTTAGAGTCAGGAAAACTCCGATTCAATTCTGGTTTCAGTCACTTATGAGCTCTGTAACTGTGGATGAGTCACTTAATTGTTTGCCTCAGTTTCCTCATCTGTAAAGTAAGGTGCAGAAGGAAATGGCAAACCATTTCATTATCTTTGCTAAGAAAATACCAAATAGGGCCACAAAGAGTTGGACACCATTGCAATGACTGAACAACAAAAGTTTCACTGAACATTGTTTTGTTTTGTTTTATTTTTTATCTTTTGTTACAAGGAATAGTTTACTGAGTCAGGGAGATGGAAAGAAGATGGTATAAAAGAAAAGCTATGAATAAAAATTTTAAAATAAGATATGTAATGGTAATGGGAATTTGAAGATCCTCCCTGCCCCTTAATGGGCCTAAGGGAATTTGAAGACCTTTCCTGACATTAATAGGCCAAATGTAACCACATGGAGCCCATGGTGTGAGTAGCTTGCAAAAGAGTGGAACAGGAAGGGTTGAGCAGGAAAGAGCAGAGCAGAACATGCACAGAGCTTGGAGCAGGCAGAACTGAGGCAGAGCAGCTAGCAAGAGTGAGAGAGGGGCATTTTTACTTAAGGGAACCTGTATTGTTTTGAGGACCTGATGGAGGGAAGGCTTGGGGGAGTCAATGCTCACTGCACTGATAATGTGTGCCAACTTCATGGTTGCTATGATGGATTTGGCTTTCTGGTGTTGAGATTTGGCTTTCTGGTGTTTGAATAAATGTGGAGAGTTCATGTGGAGAGTCTGTTACATTTTGTGAATTCAGAACTATGCCAGCATATTCAAAGCCACTGCGGGTGCTCTGCATATCACATTGGTGTTATTATTTATTAGTAAATTATACATTAGTTATTATTTATGCATACTAATAATTATATATTAGTAAAGCCAGAATTATAGGGGGTTCTAAGATTATTGTATGAACAATGCTATAAATGGATAATTGTCAAAGGATGTCACAGAGGAGTTTCATGACTTTACAATGGGAGATGATTTTAAGGTACTAATGATGCTATTTAGAAATATGTCAGGTGGGACATTCTTGCCCACCATACCTGAAAGGAAAAGTTCTCTATGTTGCATCTTCCTTATGATCAGTCAGACAAATAGTTTCCTAGGCAGGTTACTTAACCTCTCAGGACCTCAGTTTCCCCCTCTGTCAAATAAGCTGGTGGACCAAATGATCCCTGAAACTTTTTCTAGCTCTAAATCAAGGAGACTGGGAGAAGGAAATTAGCACCAACTTTTGGGAGCTGAGAGAAAACCTATCAGTGCACTGAAGCCCAGCTGAGAGTTCAGAGAAGAGAAAACTGTAGATTCTAAAGAAAGAAAGGGAAGAACTGAACAGTTAAGTGCTTTGAGTGCTATCTTTGTCTCTCTCTTTCTGTCTCTCCTCCCTCACTTCTCTGTCCGTCTATAAGGCACCTGTAGATATCAAGAAGTCTATTACATTGATTTGCATTAAAGTGTGACAGACAAAGTTTTGGTGTCTGCTACTTACGTGAGTTTTATACTTAATAATATTAGATTATTAGATAATAGGAACCTATGACTAATCCTTATAAAAATGAATGCCTCATTCAAATGGAGCAGCATATGATTCCCTACCCTGACTTCCTGGCAGTGGATGTATATTGCAAAAAACAGTCATTGAAAGGAAAGTGTAACTCCCTCAATGCTGAAACCATAAATTAAAAATCCCCTGGGCTCTAGTTGGTATAATTCAGCACTCATATAGATGAAGGTTGGGTTGTCTGGTTCAGTGGCACAATGGACAGAGCACAGGCCTGGAGCCAGGAAGACCAGGCCTCAGACCCACACTACTTTTGGGAACTGTGGCAAGTCACTTAATTTCTGTCTCAGTTTTCTCATATATAAAATAGAGATTGTAATAGCACTTACTCCCATGGTTCTTGTGAGGATCAAATGAGATAATAATTTTGAAGCCTTTAGCACAGTGTCTGGCACATAGTAAGGCAGCCTGAAGACAGATCAATCTCATCTGCCACCAGTGAGGAAAGGCTAAGAACTTTCCCTTCCCCAACTCAATTCTGAATGCTCCATTACCCACCTACAGCCAGGTGGAAGATGTCCATAAAACCTAAGTGCTATCTGGTCTTTCCATCTGCCTTAAAATGAACATAAATATTAGTCATTTTCTGTATGTAGTATCTCCCAGTCAGAATGGAAGCTCCTAGAAAGGACACATTGCCTCAGTTTTTACCCCAGACCTTGGAAAAAGACTTGGCACATATGAAAAAAAATATTTTTCCATTCATTCCATTGCAAGTCCAATGCTTGTTCCATAATCCATGAATCCAGATTTCATAATATTCCCTTTTTTAGTACTGTTATTTATGGATCTCATTGTCCTTAAAGTAACATTTTAAAATATGTGCAAAAGTATAACCAAAAGAATTACAAATAATTGATGCATCTAATAGAGTTGAGATGACCTTCTCAGTTGCAAATGTTGGTTGATATTGAATGACATAATTGTTGTCTCTCTGCAGTCCTAATACAAAGTCTTAACTAATCTATTTTGCCATTATTTTTTATTATAAAATTCCATTTTTCTTAATGTGGGTGTTTGCATTTTTATTTCATTCTTAAATTCAATTGATTCCAATTAAGAAACTATCTCACTTTGATTTCCTTTTAGCATTTCTTCTCTTATTTTCCCAGCAGCAGAATGAATTGAAGAGCAATAAAGCAAACATCTTTTTAATTCATTAAATTAAAATGTAGTCATGCTTTCCATCCTGTCCTCCCCACCCAAAGATCAGTGGTAGACTAAACCACAAAGGCAAATTACCAAAATACAATTCCAGTAACTTAATCGTAAATTTGCATGCTTTAAAAAACATTTGGATTTTTAAATGGAGAAATGAGCACTACAGAATGCCTAAACAAAACAATTCATCATTATCATGCTAGAAATTGAGCACCTACCAAATGCAACATAGAAGAGTGGTATCAAACTCAAACAAAAATGGGGTGGAAATGCTAAACCACACATAAAAATCCCTCTTGGCAAATTATTGGCTTAGAAAACCAAATATTTACATTATCTTGTTCTATTTTATTTATTTTGCTAAATATTTCTTAATTACATCTGGTTCAGTCTACTACATAGAAGTGTTGCCCACAATGGGCCAATTGTTTGACACTTGTGGCATAGAGGATGGAGTACTAGACTTGTATTCATAAAGACCAAGTTTCAAATCCTGCCTCTCATATTTCCTATTCTTGTGACCATGAACAAGTCACTTCCCAGTTCTGTTTCTTTATCTGTGAAATGAGAAGGTTATATTGGATGATGTCTTAGGTCCCTTCCAGGTCTATAATTCTATGATCCTAGAAATTTTTAACAATACAGATCCCTGTGGCTAGAAATAATTTTTAAAAAGTCCCTTTCCTCAATGTATTTGCATGTTATTGGGAGAGACATATACATTTAGAAGTACATGCAAAATATACACAAAATGGAAAGGCTTGAAAAAGCATGGTTCTAACAAGAGAGTGTGCCTACAACATAAGACCCAGTCTAGTTAAGTTGAGAGAAACTCATCACCAGTCAGTGCGCTATTGAGTGATGATTTATTTGGTTATGGCAACCCATTAAAATGCAAAACAGTCAAAATTGTATAGCTCTCTTCTGTTTTTACAATGACTGGGGTAGAGTTTCAGAAAACGAGACATAAGGTGCTACAAATCACAATTTTTATACCCTCTGTAAACATTAATCTATTAAAAATGTCCATGTGAGTTCTTCACAAACAACGAATCCAGTACTCATTCAGTTGATGAGATAATAGGAAACTGAATTCCATCAATATCAACCATTCTCTTTTTAAAGGAGAACAAAAAAGTAAGGAAGAATGGTTTCCCAGAGAGGAAAATTTTTTAAAAGATTGTGGGAACTAGTTTCATCATGTGCATATAGACAACAAAAGTTATAATTTCATAAGATATTTGGGCATCTCACCTTGTAAATAAAGTTCATGAAAATCAGCATAAAGATGACAGCAAAAGTAATTTGGGCTCATTTGCCCAAATATGTTTCAGAACATGAAGTTGAGAAATTCCATAAAGAATTCTAAGATCTTCTAGAGAAGAAGAATATACATCTTAATATTTGGTGACTTTATTGAAAATTACTTTGATATTTGATGAAAGAGATGGGGGAAGGAAATGGCTAAGATGACTAAAAAATTCTTGCAAAATACGGCTGAATATTAAGAAATGAAGGAAGACAAAGGCTTATCAGAAACTTTTAAAGTCTCATTTGTGTATAATGAATACTTTCCTCATAGAGAGAGATGATGATGTACAGGGTGAGTATCAAACAACATTACAAAAAGATGTGAAATGGACTATCTCTTAAGAAATATGAAACAATTGGGACTAGCAAGCATCATCTTAGACTCAGCTGTCTATGCTTGATCACATCATTAACTAATTGCAACAAAAGTAAAAATAAACATTAATTTAGAAGAATAACATTGAGAAGATAATATATACAATTAAAATAGACCCAGCATGACCTATTTAAACAAGATCATGTCTATAAATGAAGGGTAAATACAATTGAAAACATTTATTCTGTTGTCATTTCTTAGAGGAATCTAACCAGTATAAAGTAGTTGCCAAAATGAATAGCCCTAAAGAACTCAGAAATTACTCGAGATAGAAAATATTTACTATCCTTGCTAAGAAGAAAGACATGGTAGCCATGGACAACAATACATAATCTGCAAAACATAACAGATGGACGGAAAAGGATGAAAGACAATGTCACCTCACAAAGTAGTAAATATCAATAGAGGAAAAACAAGCTTTCAGAAAGGTTTAGACGCAACTGACCCAGATGATACCAAATTTAGAGATGAAGGTGGAAAGCAGTGAGAAATAAATACAAAATGGAACAGATATAGCATGCATTTATATAGTCATAATTTCTTGACTACAGATAAATTTTTAGTATTCAGTCTCCAATATACTATATAATAGAATGGAAATGGTTCCTAAGATGAATTTGAGAGAGGCAGACAGTCAGGCAGAGGTACAGAAGAAGA
>CM053581.1:70691215-70708903 GCA_028627135.1 Pseudochirops cupreus
AGGAGGAGGAGGAGGAGGAGGAGGAGGAGGAAGAAAGGAAGAAGGAAGAGGAGGAAGAAGAGGATGACTATGAGGACAGGAAGGAGGTGGAGAAGGAGGAAGATGAAAATAAGGAGGAGGAAGAGAAAAGAAGGAGGGAAGGAAGGAAGGAAGGAAGGAAGGAAGGAAGGAAGGAAGGAAGGAAAGAAGGAAGGAAAGGATAAAAAACCTAGCCTCTAATGCTACTATCTCCTAAGCATATGCAGAGATCCTACGTGATTCTCCAAGAGATATATCTATAGACACAACTTTGTTTGGTGTTCCTCTGCTTTGCAAAATCAGACAAGATATAAAACAAAGAGATGTTGACTCATCAAAGATGTTGGCCACTTTTGTGGATACTCAATGCAGAGATTAAATGGAAATGGATTTCCCAGTAATTGATGAGGTTCTCTAGATGCTCTTGTTTGCAGATGACATTGTGCTCATTCTATGAAGCCCCATAATGCTACAGAGCTTTCCTCGATGAGATTTATCTTAACCTATCAGATTTTCTGAGTATTCCATGCTAAATATAACCAATTCTTTCAAAATAGGTATATTTTTATTAATAAATGTCAATTTTCTAAATCAATATGATGTTAAGTTTCTATAAATGAGAACTAGGTTAGACATAAGATAAGTTGGCTTATTTTATTGTTTCCGTATAGACCTATAATTTCACTTGTGTTGGGAATTCTTGGGGGGAAACCCTGCTCTTCTAATGCCAATTAACAACTCCTCTGCAACTTTTAATCTCAAGAGTAACTTAGGAAAGATTAAGTTATTCCTGTCAGATCACACAATGAATACATATTTGGAGGTGGGACTTGAAAATAAGCCTTCCTGGAACCAAATGTAACTCTCTATACAGTGTTTCATACAGTATCCAATGTATGTAGGATTTTGAGAAAGAAGGATTCATCAAGAATGTCAAAGGGTTATTGTCCTTATGGCAAACCCAGGTTCAGTTCCCTTTGTCTCATAGTACCATCGTCTGATTTAGACTCTCCTATATGATAAACATACATTAGGGGCTTCTGAGCAATAAGATGTAAGAAAATCATGAAAAATTATATGATTAGTGTGATATTTGTTAATCAGTGAAAACCAGTTTGACTATTACATTCCCAGCCTCCTACTTCAGTCTCTTGCTGGAATGGTATAGTTAAGGTTAAATTTCCTATTTCTCTATTCTTCATTCCTATTTCCCTGTGCCCCATTCTCTCCTCCTTATTAGGTAATTTAGAAAATATCCTGACTTTACTGGTTCCTTAGATAACAAGGCAGTCTCCCATCGGCATCATACCGACTCTTTGTCTCAAGTGATATATAAGGCTAAACCCTGAAAGTTTCTAGGTTTTCAACTAGAGGATTAATTATAAACCACTACCACCCCCAACCCTGCTGCCCACTATGGTCATGGAGGCCTCACGCTGAGATTGTCCTGCTAACAGCTGTTTTCCTCCTTTCCTTGTGAGTGGCAATAAAGTTTGTTAAAGTGATCTCTATGTGGGCTGACACATTTCATCTGAACTCCCCTGAACTACAATATCATAACATATTTAGAAAACAAAAAACAACTGGATTTTGCTCCTAGCTGTCTTTACTCCAGCAATAAACTCAAATCCTCTTAAGTTGAAGCTGTTTATTCATTTCTAAAAGAAATTGCAAATAGAACTGACTTTCAGAGCCTTAGCTCTAACTATAGCAATACCTAAATGCTTCACAAAATGTAGAACAAATAAAAGATGAGGCTAATCCATTTTATTTTTTGAAGCTAAATCCACTTATTAAAACAATGCCATATCCTCATTTTCACACACACATTCTGTATGAATTTTAGTTCTCTGTTAATTTGCTTTTTTTCCAATTTTAACCTTTGAACTTCTTTATCTACACATGTTCTGCTTTGATGCATGTTCTGCTGATATTCCAGAATTGTCTGAGTCATTCAGACATTCCCTATTGAGAGGCAGAAGTGTTCTACTATCACACTGACTAGTGCTTTGCATGCCTGAGTTCAGGAACAGTGCCAAGGTTCAAAGTATTGCTCCCTGAGGAAAGCAGTGAAGGGCAACCCTCTCCATTCATGGAAAATGAAAAGAAAAGTTTGGCAGAGGAAGAAAGATGGAGACTTAAGAAAGAGCCTGGGCAAGGTACTTAACTTCTACAGGTGTTATCAGTCAACTTGTAGGTCATGTGACCTAGAATGCTACTCAAAATGAATAGTCACCTGATGTTTATCCCTTGAAAACCAACAAGGGGGATGGAGGAACCGGCTGTTTCAACACCAATAAATTGAGTCATTAAATTCTGGGTTTGAGGATTGTAAATGCTGCATCATTTTGAAGGACTGGAACATAAGTGATGTTTTTCAGCCTATAAACTTTTATTTTGCTCTTAACGATGCAGTCAGTTCAAGCCATCTCTTCCAAAGTTGAATAATTTTCAATGTTTAAAATATAGCATCTTAAGTAAGGCAGTTTATCTGTGTGTTTTCTGTTGTCTCTTGCCTTGGCCCCTTATCTCCTGGGCTCCCTCTTGGCATGAAAGGTCTATGCAGAGAAAATTAGATAAAAATATACACAAAGTAAATCCAAGATGATTTTAATGAGGAAGCTCTAACAATTTGTGTGCAAATATCATTTTCATTTCATAGATGAGAAACTGAGTCTCAAAAAACTTAAGTGACTTGTCCAAGGTCACAGAGTTACCATGTTTCAGAATCAGAATGCAAACATAGTATCGCTGACTCCATGGAAAGCTCTCTATACCTCTCCATGTTGTTTGAGAGTAGAAATTTCAAAGACCTGATTCTCAAGACAATTAGCACACACTCCCCACTTCCATTCCATCCATCATCACCATAACATTTCATTTTTAAGTCTCTATTATCCATCTGGAAACATCTGAACCTGACTGAACAGCAACACCCCCAGGGAGACCCATCAGAAGAGGGAGAAAGCTCGGCTATGTTTTGGCAGTTTTTTCTCCTCACTTGGGTAGTTAGACTTTAGCAGAGGCAGTGATGACTGAAACAGGACCAGATCCCTCCTTTCCCTCACATTCTCTTCCCCTTGGCTTTGCTTATTCATTTTAACTAAAAAGTAACCCTGTTCTTTGTACAGGGATCCCGGGGGCTTGCTGCTGCCACCCTAGCTTTTGATCTGAGCCCTGCTCCTGCTCCCTCTACTTCCTTTGCTAGGCTGTCTGCACTCGATTGTATGCATCAAATGTTGAAAAGGAAAGAGCAAACCCCACACCAGAAGAAGGAAAAAGCTGGCTTGCAGCATTGTAAGTAGTTAGGCTCCTGCCAATTGAAAACTGGAGGAGATTGGGAGGTGTCCTGGAAAATGAACACATTCAGAAAAAAAGAAAAAGACCTGGGAAACCAAATGGAGGGAGCATAATGCCCCTAAGTAGTGGCCACAACCTGAGGGTGAAAAAAGGCAACACAAACTGGAATTAAAAACAGGTTAGGCATGGGGAGGGAGGGGGGGTTGAAATGACCACATAAGAGGAAGAGAAAGACAGAAAATAGATAAAAAGGAATAGGGACAGAGAGCAGAGCTCACTAGGAATCTGTGTCTCAGGCAAATTTAATTGAGGGGGTGGTGATGGAGCAGAGAATAGACTAAAGAGAAACAATTATGTCCAAAGAGGGAGAATAGAACATCCCGCAGGTGTTTAGTCTGTGTCTTTTCAGGGCCAGGAAAGAAGGTGGTGGTTTAGGAGCAGAAGGGGAGCATGGCACAGAACTTCTATTCAAGATGCTGGGATATTGGCAGCTAAAGCTCTGATTGGTTCTGGAATGTGTGAAAGCACAGTTAAGCAGAAGAGAGGAGATGTTAGAGAAGGAAAGGGAAGGAAGAGGAAGGGAGGGGAGGAAAGGGATTGCAGAGGCTATTGCTGGAACCTTAGCATAGACTTTATGAAATCGTATTTGTTTCCTTTTTTAAAAAAGAAGATATCTCTTTTTTCATCACTTCCCCAGTCTACCCTTCCCAGGGAACTATCTCTTAAAAAATAAGTAAGAGGGAGAAAAAAAACAGCAGCACATCTGCCAAAAAGTGAAACAAAAAACAGCATCTAACACATCTATCAAGTCTGAAGTTATAGTCAGTGTTCCAAACACCCTCGCCTTGGTCATTGCAACCAATTACTGTTATATTATAATCAATTCAAATCAATTCAATCAATCAAATCAAGTCAATTCAAAAAATCGACAAGCATATATTAAGCGTCTATTATGTGACAGAAACTGGGTTTTGGTGCTAGAGTACAAAGACAATAAAACAAGATAAAATAAAATAATAATATAATAAAACTATCCCTGCCTTCAAGGAGTTGATATTCTATTTAACAACACTTGGTTCGTATTTTATTGTTGTTCTTTCCACTTACATGTTGTAGTCAATATGCATGGTTTCCTGCTTCTATTAATTTCACTTAGCATTAGTTCATATATTTTACCGTAATTTATTACATTCATCATATTCATCATGTCTTATTGCAAGTCATATTCCATTTAATTGAGGTGCCACAATTTGTTTAACCATTCCCCAAATGATGGGCATGTGCTTTTTTCCATTTTGGGATACTACAAAAAAAGAATGAGAGAATACTTTTAAGGTACTTAGTATGGTTCCTGGCACATAGTAGAATAGAAACCTCAGACTTGTTTTGATTTGTGTTTCTAATGATTAGCCCAATTTCAAGAATAGAGTAAATGACTAATAAATGCTTTATCTATCCATCAGCAATTTGATGATTAAAATAGCTGAATTTAAAACTCTTCAGAGTCTGATTCCTTCCTACTTTTCTAGTTTTCTTATACCTTACTTCCCTCCTTGCATATTAAGATCTAGCTACATCACCCTTCTTGCTCTTCCTAGCACAGGACACTTCCTCTGTGTCCCAACTCCATGCCCAAACTGTCTTCCATGTCTGTAATATTCTACCCCCTCAGCTTCACCTCTTAGCTTTATTGGTTTCTTTTAAGGCTTATTTCTATGCCCACCCTTCTTCAGGAAGCCTTTCCTGGGTGTAACAACTGCTAGTGCCTTCCCCTTTCAGATTACCTTCCATCTATTACATATCTGTGTGTAAATACATACATATATACATACACACATATATATATATATACACATATAAAAAGACAGAAAGGTAGATAGAAAGAAAGAAAGAAAGAAAGATAGATAGATAGATAGATAGATAGACAGATGATAGATAGACAGGTATCTTGTAGGTACTTAGTTATTTACATATTGTCTCCCCTATTAGAATGTGTGTTCCTCTAGGGTAAGGATTGGTTCTTACCTTTATTTGTATCCCAACCACTTAACACAGTACCTGGACACACAGTAACAAATATTTGTTAACTACTACTCATTCTTAATAGTTTATAATTCTTCTGAGAACTATCTGTTCCTATCTTTGACCACCAAGTCATTGGGGAACAGCATTTGGTTTTATGCATTTGTGTTAGTTCTTTAAGAATCTTGGATTTCAGAGTCTTGTCAGAAATACCGAAGCAAAACTTTTATCTCAGTCTGTTGCTTCCCTTCTTATTCTAGTTGCATCATTTTGTTCATGCAAAAGCCTTTCAAATCCATGTCTTTCAAATCACATCTCTTGTCTTTAGTGATTGTCTCCATCCCTTATTTGGTTAAGAATTCTACCCCTAACAATAGATATGAAACATAGTTAATCTGGTTCTGGTCTCTTTTTTTTAAAATAATGACTTTTAACATTTTATTCACAGACTCTATTTTTATTTATTGTGGTATATAATGTAAAATGTTGGTCTACACCTAACTTCTACCAAACTGCTTTCTAGTTTCCCCTTTCCTTGTCAAACATGGAATTCTTCCACAAGTAGCTGAGTATTCCAATAGACCTAGCACTGTTTTTTTTTAAGTTCAATTGTTTGTAATTCTTCCTTCTCAATATGCTCCACTGATATACTTTTCTAACTGTTAACTAGTACCACATAGTTTTGATTGTTGCTTTGTAGCATAATTTGAGATTAGGAAGTTCTCACCTCCCTTTATTTCTACTTTGTTTTCAATGTTTCCTTTTTAGATTCCAAATTTTGGGCTAAGAAACGGATTTTATTATTATTTTGACAAGTTTTATAAAATAACCCCTGAAAATATGATTGGTATGCCCTTCTCTTATTCAGATAAAGCATTTTGAGTTTTTTCACTCCATTCTTGACAAACATGACCTGTCAATCAATCAACAAGGATTTATTTAGTGTCTAATGTTTACCAGATACTTTGTTAGGTGCCAGGGATGCAACAATATAAAGGAAACAGTCCCTATCCTCAAACATTCTGTATAACATGTACATATATGACTATATGAAAATGCATAGAGAATAAAATACAAGGGAATTTCAGGAGATAGGCACTGGTATCTGTAGGTATCAGGCAAGGTTGGTCTCATGTAGGACATGGCATTTGAGCTGAGTTTTGAAAATATTAAATCTGTACATTAATGGAGCATCATTATTTCTTTTAATTTTTTTTTGGAAGGAACCACCATTAGCAAGTAATGGTTGAATAAATCAATTGACAAGTATTTATTTATTGTCTGTTGTATACCCGGAAGGGTAACAGTGTCAAGAAAACAAAACTAAATAAATAAAACATTCTCTACCTTCATACAACTTATATTTTTAATAAGTGAGATAGGCTGTGTGCATGTAAGTGTTCATAGACATTGACTGATTTAATCAAGGTAGAAGAAAAAAGAATACCTTACAGGCATGGGGGAATAACCTATGAGATAAAGCATGAAAGTCAATTTGACTGGACTATAGAGTGAATGAAGGGAGTAGTTCAAGTGTCATAAAAGTCTTAGAGCAGTTTTAAGCTTCTTAATAACAGAAGGCTACTGTAAACTTTTGGTGCATGCTGTATAATAACAAGGCTGAACAGGTTATTTGGAGCCAGGTTATAAAGACCTTTAAAAAATTTAAAAAATAAAGACCTTTAAATGTCAAATAGAGGAATTTGCATTTGTTCCTATAGGTTATAGATAGCCCCAGGAGCTTATGGACAGAGAAGTGGCATGGTCATATATCTGTGCTTTAGGAATACAACTTTGGTTATCTCCTAGAGGATAATTTGTAGAGGAAAGAGAAATGAAACAAGGAAACCAATTAGGAGGCTGTTGCAAAAGTACAGGCAAGACAGGATGAGGGCATGAATTAGGACAGTGATGATATGAGTGCAGAGAAGGGGATATACCTGAGAGATATGGTGGTGCAAAAATCAGTATAACTTGGCAGCTATTTGAATAAGTAGTGGAAGGAAGAGTGAGGAGGTTTCAGAACTGGATAATTAGAAGAGGGAAAGAGGGAAGTTTTAAAACTGGATTTGTTCCAAGTTTTTGAATGTCATCCTTATAATTTGGGATACAGAACTGGACACTTTTCTCGGGTAATTATCTACCTTGGACAGAGGACAAGTCTTAATTATCATATCAATTTCCTCTGGATAGTGCTTAACTAAAGTCTCTGTCTTTTTCATCTTGAAAGTGGCTCTAACATTCATCTTCCTTCTACAGCTATCGTGAGAGCTAAATTAACATTAGGAAAACCTATACAAATATTTGTTACACTTTCTTCTAAAAAGCAGCCCACTGATAAAACCAGGAATCCAGCTGCCCTAAGTGGACTTTGATCATTTGTTTTTCCAGATGGCCTGAGAGACGTCTGGCAAAAAATTCTCCTCTGTTCACGAGAGGAGACTTGCACACATAAGATATCAATCAAATTTCCTTTCTGTCTTAAGTTTTTTGTGAAGAAGTGAGGGAAAATGGCCAGACTGGACTGTTTTGATGAGAATTATTTTATTTGCCAATTAATATGACAGAAATTGCTAAGACTGGAATTTGACTGTAAATAAACTAAGGCATTTCTTTCTTAAATTTTGATATGAAATGACTGTTCCTTTCCTGAAACAAATGTTTATGGTTACTGAGTCTAGTGCCTAAATCAGTGTGCATCATTATAACAGAGCTAAGAACCTGGTAAACATCAGAGAATGAAGCTGTTCCTGGTATTCTATTCCAGGAGGTAAGTAGCAGTTTCTATTTTGAGTAGAATAGTTTCCTTATCAAGATACTTCCTTGACTTCCAGTGACAGTTTTTAAAGATTTATCTTGTAGAGGAAGGTTTTAATTTTTCCCCCTTTGTTCTTCTATTTTAATAATGCAATTTTTAAAATAATTTAATAATAATTTAAATAATGCAATTTTTTAAATAATAAAGGTAACAGACCATTATTTCCAAGGTGCTTTTTTTAAAAAACCAAGATTCATAATATAATTAGATCTCTGAAATACCATTGCTTCAAAAATCCTTGTTTTACTGAATTAATAATTCATCTGAAAAATATGAATGTCTCATTAATTTCATCAGGATCTTAATTCTTCTCAAGGGCTATAGGATCTAGAGTGGGAAGGACCCTTACACTGAGAGCTAGCTAGGACAGCTAGATGGCTCAATGAATAGAGGGCCAAGTCTGGAGTCAGTAAGTACAAATCTAGCATCTGACACTTACTACCTGTGTGACTCTAGGCAAGTCACTTAACCTCCATTTGCTCAGTAACCTCACCTATAAAATGGGGGTAGTAATAACACCTACCTCCCAGGATTGTGGTAAGAAGCAAATAAGATAATATTTGTAAAAACCTTAGCACAGTGCCTAGAATATAGTAGGCACTATATAAATGTTAGCTACTATTATTAATAGCTAGTTAAGAAGTATTTGTTAAGTATCTCCTATGTGCCAGAATAATGCTAAGTGTCAGATGCAAAGATGGCAAAAAATAGTCCAAGTATAATGGAGAAGACATGCTAGCAACTATACACAAACAAGATGTATACATGATAAATTGGAGGTAATTAATAGAAGGTAGACACTAAGTGTAGGGGGGAAGACTTCCTATAAAAGGTAAGATTTTCACTAGGACTTGAAGGAAGCCAGGAGACAGAGATGAGGAAGGAGAGAATCCCAGGCATAGGGGACAGTCAGCGAAAAAATCTGGAGTCAGGAGCAGCCTCTGTAAGGAACAACAAGTACAGTATCACTGGATCACAGAGCATACAGAGGGAAGTGAGATGTAACAAGACTAAAAAGATAGGAAGGAGGCAGGTTATATGTAACATATCGAATTACTTAACATCTTAATGAGGGGAAAGGAGAGGGAAGAACTTTTAAAAGAGGAAGGAAGTTTTGGAACTCAAAATTTTATGTAAAAAGAATGAATATTTAAAAAAAAAAAGAAGCAAGTTATAAAGGATTTTAAAAGACAAATGGAAAATTATGTCTAATCCTGAAGGAACTAGAAAACAACTAGAGTCATTGAGTGAGTGAAGAATAGGGTAAGGGAAGCAGTGACATGATCAAAACTGTAATTTTAAAAGATCTATTTGACAGTAACTGAGTGTAGGCTGGACTGGAGTGGGGAGAGAATTGAGGCTCAGAGAGTGTCATACAGAAGAAAGAACACTCCCTCTGGAGTCATAGTATGTGGTTTCAAACTATGACATGTGCAGCACAGATGGGCTAAACCAGACTGAGGGTTACCAATGGACCACAAACCCAACATGAGTTAAGGGGTGTCCACCCCAAGCATGTGAAGACTTCCCCTGGTGAAATGGGTGGATGAGAACAATTTGTTCCAATGGTCATGAAGGCAATTGAAAGGAGGAGCTGCAGAGTGCTTAGAGCTTAATTAGACATCAAAAATGCCGAGGTCATCCACTGCATCTTGGGCCACTGCCAGTCGTCTCGACTTTTATCTGGCCATTGGACTTCTATAACTCTGGAAGAAAGAGTGAGGCTGATGATATTGTGCAACTCTGCCTCACTTAAATCCAGTTCACTCAGGAATCAAAACATTACCCTGTTGGGGCAGATAGGTGGAGCGATGAATGGAGCACTGGCCCTGGAGTCAGGAGGGCCTGAGTTCAAATCCGACTTCAGACACTTAACACAAAAACTAGCCATGTGACCTCTGGCAAGTCACTTCATCCCAATTGTACTCCAAAAAGCAAAAAAAAAAAAACAAATACCCTGTGATGTCATTGGTCCTCTTCAAAAACAAAGAAAAACACCAACATGTGGTTTCAAATCCCATCTCTGGTGCTTAGTACTTCTGGCAAGTCATCAAATCTATAGGACCTTCTGTTTCTTCACCTATAAGATGACTGGTGAACGGGGCAAGGTGTGGGTTAGATGGTTTTGGATGACCAATCCAGCTCCAGATCTATGATCCCTTAGAAGATCTTCTCACCTAATCTCCTCATTTTACGGGTGAGGAGGCTGAGGCCCAGAAGACTGAGGTGACATATCTCATATTTATTCATAGTAGTCAGTCCTACTACATGTAAGAAAAATGTACACATTTCAAATGATAAACAGATGCTAAATTCTGGTCTCTTACTGATGTAACTGCCATAAATATATATCCAGAAGAGCAAAAATGCCAATTTGTTATTAAAGGGAACTGTGCCATGAAGAGGTCTGGGGTATGGAAACTTGTAAGGGAGGGAGACAGGATGGATAAAGAGAGAGGGTAAAAACTGTCCAAAAAGAAAGCATCAACATTGTAATTTTCCAGTCTTTAATTTTAAAAAGTATTTAAGAAAGGGGAAGAAATAACATGGCATCTTTCCCCTCCTTTTTTCCCCACCAGATTGCCAAATAATTACACTGTATTGGTTGATGGGTTTCTTAAATTTATGTCCTTTTATTAGGCATGGAAGTTCATTTTATGGCTATACTTAGGAATGTCTAGCCACCATATTAACTTATTTTTCCCCTTCCCATTCAAAAAAAAAGATTAAATAAGTAATAACTAGCACAAGATATACTTCTAACAAATACTCCACATAGGTAGCTTTCATGTGGCACCTACTTAATAGGAAAAGGACTTTTTGGTAGTCTCTAGAAAGTTTTAACTGTTCTTAAACCAAATATACTTTCCTTAGATGAATATATTCTGAATTCCATCTCAGTAGGCTAACACCAGCTGAAACACTTAGGTTCTTGACAAAGCAAACAGAATAAACATCCAAGAGGTTTCATATATGGCATGTCCATTCTCCACGAAGTGCTTAACCATCAGGCAGCTTTAATCACTTTGAAATATACTTTTTAAAATAGATTAATAATAACCTTGAAGCTTGCACAGGCCATAGAGTGAATCAGCACCAGGTGTTACATGCTTCTGTATGCAAGAACAGCTGGACATCAAGCATTCCAGGGTAGCTTTTGAGGTATCTTTCCAGGCTTTACATTTCTTTTCAGTCCAGGGAACCCAAAAGAAGATACAAGAATTCTTTCAGAATCCTAATAGTTTCAGGTTATTCTGGACTCATCCTGGGAGGCTAAATTCAATCCATACCCTTCTGGGAATTGCCTCAAGGCAAACCCTTAGGGAGAGCAACTAGGTGTTATAGCAGACAGAACACTGGGCTTGGAAAAAGGAAGACTCATCTTCATGAGTTCAAATCCAGCCTCAGACACCTACTAGTCGTGTGACCCTGGGCAAGTCAGTACTTCATCTATAAAATGTTCTAGAGACAGAAGTAAGAAACCACTTCATTATCTTTGCCAAGAAAATCCAAAAGGGGGTTATAGAGAGTTGAATAAAACTGAAAAAAAAAAACGACTTCACAACAACTTTAAAACCCTTAGGGATGGTTTGGAATCAAAATAAATATCTCAGTTACAAACCATTGCCCCAAATTAGTCCTATTCTCATCTAATCCAATCTGTCACAATGAGTCTTTATTAAGATTTTGCTATATTTGAGTCACTGTGATACAAAGACAAAAGGAAATACAATACCTTCCCTTTAGGAGATTGTATTCTATAGGTCTATGGATCTCCAAAGCTGCTTAAGATTCTCAGGACACAACTGAGGAAAGACCTAGGATTGGGCTTCAGATTCTAGATTTCTGCATTACTCAAAGCTACACCAGTCAAATAATGTTAACAAGCCTTTATTTCTGGGAATAAAAAGAAAGGGGAAAACATTATTTAAAAAAATCAAGGATCCCACAGTCTAATGGAGGGGACAAAATGCAAGTAACTATGTACAAACAAGCTATATACGTGATGAATTGGAAATAAAAACAGAGGGAAGGCACTAAAATTAAGAGCACTAGTCATTAGACACTTAGCCTCTGTTTACCTCAATCCACTGGAGAAGGAAAGGACAAATCATTACAGTAACCTTGGGAGGTAGGTGCTGTTATTATCCCCATTTTACAGTCAAGGAAACTGAGGTAAATGGAGGTTAAGTGACTTGCCCAAGGTCATACAGCTAGCATAAAAGGTAGGGCTTGGCAACTGGATGGATGGGGGAGGGGGATGGTGAGAGAGAATGTTGAGACTAAGATGACATCCAGGCTGTGAGCCTGGGTTACTGGGAAATTGGCAGTACCCTTGACAGCAATAAGAAAGTTAGGAAGAGGGGAGGGTTTCAAGGGAAAGATGATAAGTTCAGTTTTGGACAAGGCGAATTTGAGATGGCTACATTAGCATCTGTTGTATTGGATACACAATGAAAGATTCTTCTACCTCCTTGAGGTACCATATACCAAAGCACTAAAACATGGAGCAAAATTAAAGATATTCTCATCAGCGGTAACTCCTCACTTGAGATACCATATAAAATTCAAAATGTATAGATGTCCACTCCGAGAAATTTGGACTTTTTTTTTTTGCTTTTTGGAGGGGGAAAGGCAGGGCAATTGGGGTCAAGTGACTTGCTCAAGGTCACACAGCTAGTAAGTGGTAAGTGTCTGGGGCCAGATTTGAACTCAGGTCCTCCTGACTCCAGGGCCAATGCTCTACTCACTGTGCCACCTAGCTGCCCCAAGATTTGTACTCTTAAGGTTGTTGCCTGTTTTTAGTTATCTATACACATACATATACATAAGTATATATTATGAAAAAAAGACTTATAATTCCCAAGAAGGATTAGAATTTAAGCCAGGAACTCAGGATAGCATATTAGAATGTGCACCAGATTGAGAGCCAGAAAATCTTGATTTCTAGTCATGGTTTTGTGACCATCTATGATATGATATTTATAAAGGTAGCAAGATAGTAAAGTGGATAGAGCACTGAGTCTGGAGTCAGGAAGATTTCAGTTCAAATCTGGCCTCAGATATTTGCTTGCTATATGACCCTGGGCAAGTCACTTAACCTCTGTCTACTTCAGTTTCCTCAGTTGTAAAATGAAGATAATAGTACCTACCTCCTAAGGTTGCTGTAATGGTTTGCCATGTCCTTCTCCAGTGGATTGTCTAAAACAACTGAACAACAAAAGCTATGCTTTCAGAGATGTCAGTACTTATACTTGAATTCATTAAATTTCTTAAACAAATACGATTTTCTCATATAGTTTCTTCTACAAATAAAATTTTTAAAAAATGTCACACGTTAAAAGTTAAGATTGCATAAAAATGAGCTCATAGCCCAGTTATAGCCAAAAACAATAGTTTAACTGGATTGTAAAACAGACATGAATCCATAGGCTTGCACTGTGATTGAGTTGGAATTTATGTTTGAAATCTAATCTGCTGCAAGTTTGAAATGACTCCACTTCTTAATGTTTGTTTTTGGGGGAAGAATAAATATACCATCATCTAACAATAACTTAGAACACATTATTTCTTCAACAAAATGTGTATTTTACTGAGTAAATTTTGCCATGATTATTTTGTAATTTGGCAATAGAAAGGTTCCTAGACAAAATCATTTATACATATCATAAACACACACACACATCATCCACATGGACAAAATAGCTTAAACATTTAAAAAAGGGCAACTAGGTGAGGCAGTGGATAGAGTACTGGACCTGCAGTCAGGAAGGCCTGTGTTCAAATCTAGTCTCAGATACTTATTACCTGTGAAATCCTGGGCAAGTCATTTAACCACTGCCTGTCTCAGTTTCCTCATCTGTAAAATTGGGATAATAAAAGTTCCCAGGGTTGTTATAAGGATGAAATGAGATGAATTTGTAAAGTGTTTTATAAACCTTCATGTGCTATATAAATTGTTGTTATAAATTAATTATTAATAATTGTAAAATTATTAATTAATGTGTAACCTAACACAAATTAACAAAGGACTATTAAAATAAAAATCATCTTTTAGTGATCACATCTGGATGCTGGAACAAATTAATCTAAAATGATTTTTAATGATAGGCTATGGCTTTCCAAAATGTAAAATTAACCCAAAAGTTCATTTATTCCATATTGATGTATTAGATAAGGAAAGCGTTGCAAATGTCAACTCAATTTACTATAAAATTCTTATTGTTAATTTTTCATGGATATTATGAAAAGCCTTATTAAGCAATAATTTCTACTTTGTATTAAAACAAACAAATGATGTGATACACTTGTTGGTAGGCCAGATTCCAGTTGCTTATTGCTTCTTCCATATAACTGTAAACACATCATTTACCATTAACCTAGACAAAGGTCCTATATCTTGTATCATTGTCAAACAGACCTTTGGGGGGGTCATTTGCAAGACCAGTGAAAAGATACAGGTACAGGACCTCTTCCTTTCTCCTCTCATTAACTTGGTATGGCTTCCCAGAACATCTAAAGCGCACTGGAAAATTTTTTGTTAAAGATCTCCAAGAAGGCGCCCAAAGTTTGTTTGTTTGTTTTCTTAACTCCCATTTTATCTTTTTCTTTGTTTTTTATTTCATTTTTAATTTACGGAATAATACAAGTATTTCTATAACATAGTACAGTAAAAAAGATGATTGTATATGAAACTGCAAATCTACTATGCACAACTTGCTATTCCTTTCAAATATACATCTCCTCTTAGTTTGTTACATAGTCCTAGTAAATATGGTGTTCTGAAAGCATCTAAGAAAATTTGTGTTTTTCCAATCATTTTGAATGATTACTTTAAAGTCTGTTATGTAACATTTCATAAATTTGATTTAAATTCATTTCCAGATGAACTCACAGAAAGTCTAATTCAAATCACAAATTATTACTAATCTAGAAACAAAACACTGCCATACTAAGGCCCAGCTGTGTAGGTTGATTGGGTAACAATCATATCATTACAGCATTTAAGAACCATGTATGCAGGATGTCAGGTGAAATATTTAACTCGGTGGAATGGTTATTGAAATATGATTCTATAGTCCTTTGTGACTTATCACAAAGAGAGTTTTCAGATAGCCTTCTAAGCAAGAGTGCAACTGGAAAATAATACATTGGGGGCATTTCTACTTATTATTTTTAAAGGAATATATTATTTTTAGGTATGGAGAAATATAAAAAGTTATATAATCATAATTGTTTGCCTAAAGATTATTAAATATCACTCATCGCATATTATAATCAGCCCTATTCTGTTGTAGATCTAATATTAACCCAAGCTAATCCAGTTAAGGTAATTATGTTGTATGGTGCTAGGACAAATTTATATCAATCAATCTATAGTTGTTCATTAACAACCCATGATGTTCCAAATGTTCTGCTAGACAAAAATAAAATGGCCCTGGCACTCACAGAGCTTACATTCTGTTGGGGAAGACAACACATAAAAAATTTTATATAAAATAATACAAGTTTTCTTTGTCATAAGAGATGGTTCTCCAAGTAAGGGAGGGCAAAGGCGAACAAATTAGGAAATCAAGGAGATATAAAAACAGGCAGACAATGCAAGAGAAAAAGAGAGAAAAGAAGGGAAATAGAAATAAAGATATAGATGCCAAATAGATGGAATATAATTGAATAGATAGGCAAATAGACAATAAAGATAAAGATAATGGATAGATTCATTGATTGATTGATTCAGGGTAATTCTGTGGGGTCACTGCCATCTGGGGGAATTAGGAAAGGTCTCATATACTTGCTGATGCTTGAGCTGAGCTTTGAAGAACTGGAGGCATAAGGTTCATGTTTCTAGGCAGCAAGTTACCTACTGTTTTTATATTACTACTTTACTAGGGCTTTACAGTCTCCAAAATGTTTTCACAGTCATCATCTCAATTACCCACAGTTGTTATTATTCTCTCTCACCTTAAAAGTTTAGGTGGAATGTAGAGTGTATGGAGGAAATAATGTACCAGGGGCTTGTATCTTAGGATCCATGACCTTGGGGGGGGGGGGGGGCGGGGTTAATGTTATTTAGTATTTCAGTATAACTGGTTTCTTTTGTAGTTCTATTCATTTTATTTTATGAGCTGAAAAACACAATTCTGAGGAGTCTAGAGGTCTCACCAGACTGTCACCAAAGGGGTTTGTGACACAGAACAATGTTAAGAAGCCTGAATGCACACTGAACTTGGAAAGAAAAGAAATGATCAGTATCACCTACGTCCGGGGACTGGACCTGCAAGTTCATCAAAGTCAGATATAAAGACAAAACTAACTACACAAAACAGTCTGCTGACCATGTCATTTTCCAAATCTAAAGGAAAGCACACAGAAGCTGACGAGAGAAAGAAATTTTGGATTTTTCAGTGGGGTTTTCGGGGACTAGAATCAGATGTAAAAGTCTCAGAAACTATAAGTTTTCTATTCATCTAACTAAACATCAGACCATAGAGTTAAGATACAGATAAAATCAAAAGGAATAAAATGGAAATCATGCTATGATCTAACTCACTGCCCTGTAAGAAGAGAGTCATTCTTGAGCTGACTCCTTCCTATAAATCACATCCTGGGTCCAGGAACAAGGTTCAGACAGCAAAGTGCCCGAAAGTTGACATATTGAGCTGTTTCCCTATCAAGACAGGGGCTAGAGTGCCTGTCTCTTGAAGAATGAAAGTAAGCATAAAAGGCCTCAGCTGTCTTAGCAAGACTGATAAAATTAAGCTCCTGCGGTATCTTTTGAAGTTTTTTTTTTTTTCAGAGCAGCCAGAAATCACTTTAAAGATTACTTGCCAACACTGACTAGTATCATGTGCTACTAAGCAGTGAGACTCACTCAGGGTTGCCCTTGACAGTGACAGTTAAGGTCATGCAAAAGCTGATGAGCTTTTTTTCTTTCTTTTTTTTTTCATCTTTTTTTGATTTCTTTTTTAGTTTTACAATTCGGCCACATTCCTCAAAGAGGAAAATAAAATGAGCCCACCTTTTTGTATCTATATATACCCTAGAGCAGCAGCATTGCATAGATGGCCTTTGTGTTATTTTGAGCCCTCGTATATCTCTCCTGCCCTGGATTTCCCGAGACTAGAAATAGCTCTTTTCAGGGTAGGTCTTTGAGTGTCAAAAGGAGGGCATGCTTTGCAGAGAGCTTCCCTAAGGCGTGATCAAAGATCTGGGGATTGGAGTCACTAACTCCCAGATCACCTTTTCCCAGTGGATAGTTAGGTGAAAAGACATTTCCCAGTACAGGAGAAAGAAACAGGTCCCAGAAAAAAAGGATTTGTCCAAGATCACAGTCAGTGGCAAAAATAGGACAAGGACATAGGATACCTAATTCTCAGTTTTTGATGCTAACTGAGCATCAAAGGAGGCCAGTGATACACATCACTGTGTCCAATTGAGAGATCACAAAACTAAGCGACCCAGTTAAAATAATTAAGTAAACTGTAAAGTTTCATGCAAGAAGCACTTCAGTGGGGCGGGGGGGGGGGGGG
>CM053581.1:70719234-70760859 GCA_028627135.1 Pseudochirops cupreus
GGCTGTTTTGGGGTGGTGGGCGGGGGAAAGACGGGGAGAAAATATGTAACTCAAAAAAAGAATTTAATAAAAAAAAATAAATTTAAAAAAAAGGGTATGCACAGTTCTATAGTCCTTTGTGCATTGTTCTAAAGTTTTTCCCAGAATAGTTGAATCAGTTCACAACTTTACCAACAGTGAAACAGTGACCCTATTTTTCCACATCTCCTCCACCATTTATCATTTTCCTTTTCTGTAATGTCAGTCAATCTAATGGGTGTAAAGTGGTACCTTAGAGTTGTTTTAATTTGCATTTCTCTACTCAATAGTATTGTAGAGTATTTTTTTCATGTGACCACTGATAGCTTTGATTTCTTCTGAAAACTGCTTGTTCATATTCTTTGACCATTTATCTACTGGAAAATGTCTCTTATAAAATAGAGATAATGATAGCACCTACCTCCAGGGTTGTTGTGAGGATCAAATGAAATAATATTTGTAAAGCACTTAGCACAATGACTGCAAACAGGAGGAACTTTATAAATGTTTCTTTTTGCTTTCCTTCTCTCCTGTCTTACTAGGTGCAAAGCACTGTACTAAGTACTAGGGACACACATAGAAAAGCAAATCCGTCCACTCAAGGTGTTCACATACTAATTCTAATCAAGGAGACAGAATGTTGAGAAGCTTTCAGCCACAAGACACATGGAAAGACCCTTAGAACACAGTGGATTTCTATCACTTTTTTAACCTACTATATTCTTCTTGAGGATTATAATGCCAGTTTCCTTAGTGACATCTCTCACTCCAGAATGAGTAGCAAGTAACATAAAGTACTAGTCCACACTGATCAGATGAATGCCAATAACAAGGTTGTCAAAAATAATAGCCATACAAAATCTATCCTATACATGACCTCAGACAGAGAAAACTGGATAAGAGGGTCCCCTACCTTGTTGCCAGAGCTGCTTAAATCAAACAGTTCACTTTCTGAGATGAGAGAGGCTGATTTCCTTCAAGTCCCAAATGCAATCCAGCAAACCAATTCAAATGGAGCTACTGAACTGTGCTTTAAACCCAAATCACTCTAGTTCTCACTGATTGATCAATAACAGGTTCCTGCCCAAGCCTCACTTGGTCATTGTTTTGGGTTTTAATGGCTCAGATTGGGTGTAAATAGCCATTGTTTCTGAGAAATCCTGAGGGTATTCTCCTGTCAGATTGATTTTTTAAGTAGGCAAAACAGACCATTTTTTGCCTCATTTCTTACCTGGCCTTAATCACTGAATGGGTGTAGCCTCAGACAATCTGAGACCAGTGAAAGACTTTAGTCAAGGTCTCCTATTGTATCAGGTGCCATCTCTAGTCATCCTGATCTATATCTTGCCACTGGACCCAGATGACTCTTAAGGAGAGAGTGAGCCCGGTGACATTACATGATCCTGCCTAACTTAAATCCAACTCATTTGCAAGTCAAGACATCACCTTCTTGATGTCATTGCTCCAGGACAAACAACAACAATTCAACCTTCCTCAGAAAGCCATTCCCAATCCCTCTTTTGATTACTTCTAATTTATTCCATATGTATTTTGTTTTTACATAGTTGTCATCATATTGTTTCTTCCATTAGACTGTCATATCTTTGAGGGCAGGAACTGACTTTTGCCTTTCTTTGTATACCCAGCACTGTACAGGACCTGGCATGTAGTAGAGGCTTAAAAATGTTAATTGACTGATTAATGTGGTCTGCACACACGGTAGCCATGGTTTTGTACAAGATTTAGTAATGAGTTACAGGATTCTCTTTAATTATGTTCACATCCTCAGGTTTTTCTTAGGAGGGTTCTGATCTAATTTTTCAGGCAAATGCCCTTCCATAAATCATAGTAGTTTCATTTCTGACCTTCTTGAGATGAAATGACATCAACCCTGGGATAACTAAGGGTCCTCAGGTGCCAGCAGGACAAAAAAGGTATCTACATGTGGTTTGGGATCCACATAGACTGTGAAAATATAGTGGTTTTTTTATATGAAAATATAGTTTTTTGAGCAAGTTTCATTATTTAGGTTAACTTTTCAGCTAAAGATTTGCTGACTCTCAAGTCTACTCATACATTAGGAAACAATTGTTTTTGTGAGGTCACATAGAACATATGCTCATTTCCTATATCTGTGTTCCATATCTTAAATTTCATATTTACAAAGTGCCCTTTGTTTGATGCAGTAGACTTAGAGTTCACTAGACAAGGTTTGTTTTCAATCTAAGAAACACTGTTCAAAAGCAACATATGGGTTTAAGTGCTCACCCTGTTCACTCATGTCTTGAGTGTAAAACTTTCTTCATTTCCCAATTCATTTCATAATTTTCTGTTATAACTGGAAGATGAGTTTGATTGAAACAGAAGTGCATGACAGAAGAGTAAAATGAGATACAGCAATAAAGTGGGTGTGAGGAGCCATGTCATGGAGGCCTTTAAATGTCAGGCTGAGGATTTTGTAATTTATTCTGGAGGTAATACTAAAGATTTTTGAGTGAGAAGGTGACATTGCCAAATATGCACATTAAGAATACCAATTTGAGGGGTGACTAGGTGGTGCAGTGAATAGAGCACTGGCCCTGGAGTCAGGAGGACCTGAGTTCAAATCCAGCCTCAGACACTTAACATAAAAATTAGCTATGTGGCCTTGGGCAAGTCACTTAACCCCAACTGCCCTCCAAAAAAAAAAGGCAAAAAAAAAAAAGAATACCAATTTGGTTGCTATGTAGAGGGCGAACTGGAAAAGGGAGAGTCTTTAAAGAAGACAAATCAGGCCATTTCAATAACCTGGGCAAGCAGTTATGGGGGCCAAACTAGTGTGAAAGCTATTTGAATGGGTGGAAGGGAACAAATAGAAAGCGTGTGATGGGAAAATGGCCAAGATTTATCTAAAAACAATATATGTGGGAAGAGGGGAAGGAGAAAGTCAAAGTTGACTCCAAAGTTGCAGAAGTAGGACACTAGGAAGATGAAACTTTGGAGGAGGAATGGATTTGAGGGGATATGAGTCTCATTTTATATTTACCGATATGAGATTCAGGTGAAGATAAGAATATAAAATTGGGATCATGCCACATTTAGAGTCGAAAAATCCAAATTATCATATCTTAGTCACTAATTTATGTTCTTCATTATCTAAAATTACAAAACCAATAGCCCTTTCTTTGACTAAGCATTCACTGTGTCAAATGCAATAACCATCAAAAAGTAATAAGATTCTAAATAATTTCAGGTGACATCAGTTTTGGTTTTGTCACTTGCTTAAAAAGCTACTTATGGAAATAAAATTGCTTTGGGAGAATGAATTTTTCAGGTTCATTTTCATATTTTTTTATCCTTAATGTGCTGAATCAATGCAAAATAACATGGGAATGGAAGGTTAAAACAGCATTGCTCAGAGCAATGATAATTCCATTTGTAACTTGGTAGCTATTTAATTATATATTATGATTGAATCCATCACTTTCACTTGTAAATCTGGTGTTAGAGGCTCTCATAACAAGATGAACTCAGGAAAAGTTTATGGGATTTTTTCACTCTCTTGGTTCATACCCTCTACTCAGGAAATTTGGGGGGAAATTATGCATAGAATCCTTTAGCATACTGAAAATGATTCTCCATTTGGCAGCAAGCAGTTGATAATATTACAAAAGAAAGTTTTACCAAAAGATTTTCTTAAAAGAACCAAAACAGAATGCTTAGAAAACAAACAAAACCTCTTCCTACAACAAGCTCCAAAAAATCTCTATAAATTTCCAAAGATATGAAGTCCCTGTCCTCATTTTCCACTAATATCTGTACCTGTCAATCAGTTGGTCGATAAACATTTATTAGGTGCCTACTATGTTCCAGGCACTGTACTATGCCCTAGAAATAAAAAAAAAAGGCAAAAGATAGTCTCTGCCCTCAAGGAGCTTATATATATATATATATATATATATATATATATATATATATATATATATATATATATATAATGGGAAATTATTAACAGACAGGGGGCATCAGAATTAAGATGGAGTAAGAGAAGCTTTTTTGGAAGACAGAATTTTAGTTGGAACTTAAAGGAAGTTAGGGGAAGGCAACAAGTAAAAATGAGGAAGGAAAACCTTCCAAGCATAGAGAACAGCCAGAAAAAGTTCTTGGAGCAGAAAGTTGAGTCTTTTTTCCATGATCGGCAAGGACGCCAGTGTCACTGGATCAAAGAGTACATTACAGGGAGTAAGATATAATAAAACTGGAAAGGTAGGAAGGAGCTAGTTTTAAGGGGCTTTGAACATCTGCACATCTTGTATTTGATCCTAGAGGTGATAGGGAGCCATTGTATTGGACTAAAGAATACTGACTTGAGCAAGAAAATGATGGTAGGTTGCTTCTGTGTAAGAAAAGATATAAAAGTCATTAATCCAAGACTAATGAGTATATTTACCAATAATAGCAACAATAAAATATTGTCCTCAGAAAAATAATAATTATTCCACTTCAGCTAAATAAATTAAAACTCAGTGAAGTATGACCTTCAAGATATTAAATATTTATATAAATCACAAATAGTTATTTGTTATACTCCTACAAAACATCACAAGGAAATTAATTTGTTTTGTTCATTACTTTAATCAAAACTTCTCATTGTAAACCATCGAAAGTCACTGAACAAGGCATTGTGCTGGGCTTTCAGTATACAAAGGTGAATATGACAGCATCCTGCATCAAATTGGAGAGGGTAGGGAGGAGAATGATTGTAGGCAAAAGAAACAGATCACTATATAAGGGTGGGGTCTTCACCCAATTCCAATTAACATGAACGTAGAAGGCTCAGATGTCTGATTCAGTCAATCAATCAAGGAAAGGTATAAACTAAGTGTGAACAAACCCTTAATACAGCGGTTCTCAACCTGTGGGTTATGTTCAATTTGTAACATTGAAAATACATCCTGCATATCAGATATTTACATCCCGATTCATAACAGTAGTAAAATTATAGTTATGAAGTAGCAATGAAAATAATTTTATGGTTGAGAGTCACCACAACATGAGGAACTGTATTAAAGGGTCACAGCATTGGGAAGGTTGAGAACCACGGAGTAAACTATATTGATCATTGGATGAGAGCAGACGACACCACATGAGAAATAATTTCTGATTGGCAGGGAGCTGGTCATGATATGAAAGGATATGGATAAAACAACAAGCTAGTGGTGCCCAGAAATTCAATGATTCCAACAGCCTGCCAGCTTAATGGTGATTCTTGGAATTGCCTTGTTGAGTGGGGATAGGAGAGATTGAGGGAGGATTGAGTCTCTCACCTAACCCTACCATTGACCAGACAGTGAACTTCATGAACTTTGAAAGGTCAGAAAATTTGAAGGTCTCATCAATGTCAACAGCAGTGTCCATAGACTAGAGGTGATTGATGACAGTGGGAGCTGAGAGATCCTAGGCACAGTAAGGAAAGGTAGATTCAGAACTCCACAAGGATACCAATCCTTGGAACCCAGTAAAGTTACACTTAAGAGGATGTGAAAGATGATATCGCACAAGGAGGGAAACAATTTTCAGTAACCATGAGTTGAGCTTTTATTTTGGTCACAACATTGTCTTAAATTCTCACCAATAACATTATGTTAAAATCGAAGAGTGTGCCCTGAGGTTGGGAGGATATTTTGTGACTGTTGTTTTTGTTATATTTTCTCAATAAATACCCTATGCCGCAACCCTTTAATGCAGTTCCTCATGTTGTGGTGACCTCCAACCAAAAAATTATTTTTGTTGCTACTTCATAACTGTAATTTTGCTACTGTTATGAATCATAATGTAAATATCTGATATGGAGGATGTATTTTCATTGTTACAAATTGAACATAACCCACAGGTTGAGAACTGTTGCCCTAGATGATGCAATGGATGGAGCTGTAGCCCAAGAGTCAGAAAGCACTGAACTCAAAGCCAACCTTAGACACTTACTAACCATATGACCCTGAGTCAGTCACCTAGCTGCTGTCTGCCTCAGTTTCCTCATCTGTAAAGTGGGGATAACGGTAGTGCTTACATCCAGGGTTGTTATAAGAATAAAATGAAAAGATATTTGAAAAGTGTTAGCTGCTAACAAAAATAAATGTTAATTGATTAAATCTGGTTGATGAATAGGGGGAACACACAGGATAAGGGTTTGTGAGCAGCAGTACTAAAAGGTCCAACTCCTCATAGTTACTCTTAGAATGATGAAGGGATAAGTAGTCATTGCCCTCTGGGACCTCAGTCTTCTGGTGCAGTAAAGGTTGGGAGAGTGGTAAAAGGAGTGGTATTGCAAGTATATGACAGAGGCATCGGAAGGGTACAAACAGTGAAATCTATACAGAGTGAAAAGGACATGGTAAGGTTGAAAGAGTTGAGGACAGTGTAAAAGCTTGTACCAAGCATTATAGACATTTTTAAAAAGATTGCTGAGAAATATTGAGAATTTAACTCAAGCTTCATGATGGGACTTTGTGGCACATCTGATTGACACTGTTCTATAACAACACTGACAATTAGTGAACAGGAGCAGAGAAAGCAAACAATAGGGTTTACCCAGGGTTGAGCATTAGTAAGGATTATTAAAGAAACATTTGTGGAAATGTTTAATGGCAAGGCTGAAAGCAGGTCAATAAACTGGGAAAATTGGAAGCAGTCACAGCATCATTTCCTTCCTTGCTTCCTTCCTTCTTTGTTTCCTCTTTTCCTTCTTTTTCTTCCTCCCTTCTTTTCTTCCTTCATGCTTTTTCCCTTGTCCTTTGCTTCCTTCATTGTTCTCTTTTTTCATTCATTTCTTCCTTCTTTCTTTTTTTCCTTCTTTCTTTCTTTCCTTGATGTTTTCTTCCTTCCTTCCTTGTTTACTTCCTTATTTCCATCTTTGCTTCCAGCCTACCTTCTACCCTGACTTCAATAAACATAATGAACAGACCTACTATGTTCTTGACACTGTGTTGGAAACTGTGGATACAAGTCCAAAAGTATTCAAACAGCCCCTGCTCCATACAATATGTATAAAGAGATAGGTAAATACATGGTATTTGGGATTAAAGAAGGTCACTGGCAAATCAGTGGTAGGATCAGGACAAGCCTTGTATAGGAAGGAGCACATGAACTGAGACCTGAAGAAAACTAGGCACTTAAAGAGGTGGACATGAGAAAGGAAATCATTCCTAGCATGGTTGACAATATGTTCAAATGTGCAACATATGGGGCATTTTTCTGGGATGTAAATTGTGTGAAGGATATTAATAAGCAAAAATTATAGAAAATTGGGCTGAGCCAGATTTTGAAGGATTTTCAGGGCCAAAAAGAAGTATAAAATGTTAAGTGATACCCCCCATGAGTGAAAGAAAGACAGAAGAGGCAGAGAGAAAAAGAGAAATTACAGGTTTTGTTGGGTTTTTTTTTAATACTCCAGTATATGATAGATTGTGATCAGTTGAGAAAGGTGTTTGCATAGAAGTTTAATGTTATACAGAGTAATAATTTTGTAGCATTTTAAAACTAGACTTAAGGAGTTAATAAAAAAAAAGTTTTCCAAGCATCAAGTAAAACAACATGGAAGTCACATCTCTTTCATTTTTATATTTTATTTTCCCCAATTACATGTTAAAACAATTTTTAACAATTTTTTCATTTTGAGTTCCAAATTCTATCTGTCCCTTCCTTCCCTTTCCACTCCCTAAGATAGTAAGGAATCAATTATAGGTTATATATGTGAAATCTTGTAAAACATTTATATGTTAGTCATTTTGAATTAGAAGAGTCAAATAAAAGAAAGTGAAAAATAGCATGAGTCAGTCTGTACTCAAACAATATCAGTTCTCTCTCTGGAGGCAGATAGTATGCTTCATTATTAGTCCTTTGGGATTGTCTTGGATCATTATATTGCTGAGAGTAGCTAAATCATTCACAATTCTTTATCATACAATATTGCTGTTACTTTATACAAAGTTCTACTAGTGCTATTCATTTCACTTAGCATCAGTTCATGTCACATGTTTTTTCTGAAATCATCTTGATTATAATTTCTTAAAGCACGATAATATCCCATCACAATCACATACCACAATTTGTTTAGCCATTCCCTGATTGATGGGCATCCTCTCAATTTCCAATTCTTAGCCACCACAAAAAGAGCTGCTAGAAATATTTTTGTACTAATAAATCCTTTTCCCTCTTTGAAGGATGTCTTTGGAATATAGACCTAGCAGTGGTATTTCTGAGTCAAAGGGTATATGCAGTTTTATAGCCCCTTGGTTATAGTTCCAAATTGCCCTCCAGAATGGGTGGATCAGTTGACAGTTCCTCCAAAAGTCCATTAGTGTCCTAGTTTTCCCACATCTTCTCCAACATTCATAATTTTCCTTTCTTGTCATTTTAGTCAATCTGATAGTTGTGAAGTGGTACCTCAGAGTTCTTTCGTTTTGCATTTCTCTAATCAATGATGATTTATAACACTTTTCATATGAGTTTGGATAGGTTTTTGCAGTCTGAAAACTGCCTGTTCATATTCTTTTACCACTTATCAACTGGAGAATGACTTGTACTTCTACAAATTTTACTCAGTTCTCTGAATGTTTGAGAAATGAGATTTTATCAGAGATACTTGTTATAAAAATTTTTTTCCCAGTTTTCTACTTTCTTTTAATTTTGGTTATATCAGTTTCATTTGTGCAAAAACTTTTTCATTTTATATAACCAAAATTATCTCTTTTACATTGTGCCATGCTCTCTAAATTTTCCTTGGTCCTAATTTTTCCCTTATTCATAGATCTGATAGATAAACTATTCCATGCTCTCCTAATTTGTGTATAGTATCGTCCTTTATGTGTAAATCATGTACCGATTTTGATCTTATCTTATATGATGTGAGATGTTGGTCTATACCTACTTTCTTCCATACTGTTTTCTGGTTATCCCAGCAGTTTCTGATATATTACTATGATTATTTACTATAACTTAATTTGTACCTAATCTATTCCACTGATTCACCACTCTATTTCTTAGCCAGTACCAGATTATTTTGATAATTACTACTTTATAATATAGTTTGATACAGTAGGACTCAACCACCTTCTTTCACATTTTTTATTGATTCCCTTAATGTCCTTAAGCTTTTGTTCTTCCAGATAATTTTTTTATTATTTTTTCTAGCTCTATAAAAAAATTTTGATAATTTGATTGGTATGGTACTGGAGAAATAGATTAATTTAAGTAGAATTATCATTTTTATTATATTGGCTCAGTGCACCCATGAGCAATTAATATTTTCCAATTGTTTAGATCTGATTTTATTTGTGTGAAAAGTGTTTTGTACTTATGTTCATATTGTTCCTGGGTTTGTCATCTTTAAGCCCAAATATATTTGGAATGCCACATGAATCCAAGAGTAAATTGGGTTGTACAAAACCAGTGTGGTATAAACTGGTAACCTTTTCCAAGGATATGCCCATTGCATGACTGGACATGGGTCTGTCTGTCTCTCTGTCTCTCCCTCTCCTTTCTCTCTCTCTCTCTCTCTCTCTCTCTCTCTCTCTCTCTCTCTCTCTCTCTCTCTCTTCTTCCTTCAAACTTTAGGTTTTGGAAAAAATGCTATTGCTTCTCTATATTCCTTCACTTTCAATTCATGTTTGTACTTGAAGCCATTCTTGGTGAAGCTAATTTGTTACATCATACTGAATGGTTAGATCCATCTTCTTTAAATGAATGGTCAGTGAATAGACCAAATTCATTTTAAACATTAATTGCAATTTTTGTAAGATAGAGTGTGGCTTATATAGCATAGCAATGACTCATTTTCCAAAGAGAAAATATTTTACTGAGTTATCTCCATGATGCCCTTTTGTTATGTATTCAGAGAAGCATTGCCTTCTCTTTTCATTTCCTACAAATAGAACATAAGCTTCAAAGTTATCCTCAAACTTCCATGTTTTTATTTACACTTTGGGAACACTCATGAGCTCCTACTGAAGAGGATAGCCTCTAACCAAGTAACCATACATGTTTTGATGACTCTAGACAAGTCACTACATCTCAGTTTCTTCCTTTATAAAATAATGCTACTCATTACCCACTTTACAGGGTTATTGTGAAGAACTCTTTGAACCTAAAAGTTTTCTAAGAATATGAGCTGTTATTATTACTCAGAGATAGCCATTCCCCACAGACCACCCTCCCCCAGCATTACCGTTCTACAACCATCCTATTCTCTACAGCCTTTTTCTCTTTCTTTTCTCCTAACACTCATGATTCCTGGGAAAGCTCTCTCACCCTTCCCTTCATCCAACTCCACCCACACC
This sequence comes from Pseudochirops cupreus, assembly GCA_028627135.1. Taxonomy (NCBI): domain Eukaryota; kingdom Metazoa; phylum Chordata; class Mammalia; order Diprotodontia; family Pseudocheiridae; genus Pseudochirops; species Pseudochirops cupreus. Next base: position 70,729,569 of record CM053581.1, read on the forward strand.
AGAAGTCTCAAGCAAACATTGCTCTTAATCTTTCCATCACCACCACCACAAATGCACACCAAAAAGAAAAACAGGCACAGTTGCTTACATGTCTTAGACCCACTTTACTTTTTTTTAATTAAATTTGATTTCTTCAATTACAAGTATTTATTTTCTCTCCTTCCTTCTTCCCATACAAACACACTGTGGCAAAAAAAGAAAAGAAAGAGAAGAAAAAGAAAAAAAGAAAAAATCCTTTTAACAAATACCTCCCTTTTTCTCTCTTTCCAACTAACCACTATGTGTGTGTGTTGCAAGGAGGGAGAGAGAAGGGAATTTTTTTTCTTTAATAAATTCCTCTCTTCTTTTTTCTTCTTTGAAACAGAAATTACTTCTATCTAACAAAGGTTCTTTTCAACATCTGTCTTCAGCACACCAAAATTTCCAATTGGTTAAATTAAAGGATCTTCAAACTGGTTGCCACCTACTGCAAAGCAGAAACGAAAGACAGATGCCTGGCTGGAGCTTACCCCTCTTTCTAGCCAAATGTCTCTGCCCTTCTCCTTCCTTACACCTCCATCTCCCTCTCCCTTCTCTTGATCTAGGGGCCATAGGCCTGTCAGTACAACTGTAGCTGGCAGTAATCCCTCATAACCACCACTGGGTACATGAGATTTGGTAATTTACTCTGTGCCTCTTGGCCATGCTTTCTCTCACTTCTAGTTGGTTCTGAAGTGTGAAACTTTAGAACTGGTCACACTTGTAACATTTTCCACATTTCCAGAGGAATACATAAAGCTTTGGGAAAAATAACAGTGTAAAGCAGAGGTAGTACTCCTTGGCCATGACCTTCTGGTCCAATATTCCCAGATTTGGTGACTGTGCCAGAACAACAATTCATATATTTTTTATTAGCACAAAACTGTCATTGAAGGTTTGACACACCAGGTAGAATAGCAGCTGTATAATTAAGGCAGAAGTTTTGGGTGGTTTTTTAATTGAAATTTTGTTTCCCTTATAAGGTGTGAGATGCTAAAGCCAATTCAAACAAGATCATGAGAGGTGATTGTTAAATTTTCAGTGTGAGTATTTATATCCTGGAAATCAGCAAATGCTACAAATCAGGACCTGATTTATTGTTTTGTTGATTGTTTAGACTTAAGAAATTGATAGAGAAAAGTTAACAATTCATATTAAACTTAAAAGTGTATTATACGTACATTTTTTTCAGAGTCAGTTGTTAAACATTTACCAGTACATCACAGTGTTTAACTATGAAGCAATGTGGCAAATTTTTAAACAAAAATATTGTAGTTTGTTCATTTAAATACATCAGTATTGAACACATTATTTATATGATATATAATTAAATTAATATGCAATAATTATAGTATATGTATAAATATTCTAATGTATTATATAATTGCTATATATTGTGTGCATAATTATAATATGTTAATATATAGTAATGAATATATTATTCATTCAATACATTAATTCAAAAAACATCAGCTTGGGAGAGCATACAGTTGTTTTCAACCATGCAGCAGTTGCTCAGAACAGGTTTAAGGCTACATTTTTGGAACTGTTATTTAAGACTGCAGGATATTTCTCTGAATACTCTCAATGGTGATGAAAATTTTGCCTTTTGAGTGTGTGTCGTTCTAGGAAACAATCATTGTTTGGAATTCAGTCTTGTGAGAAAGGTAGGTGATTCTACATTTACTTTTCAACCAATATTTATGATGTTCTTTCTACATCAATCAATTATCCAGTATTTACTGAGTGCCTACTACATGCCTAGCACTATACTAGACACTAGGGATGCAAATTTAAAAAATGAAATGGTCCCAGTCATCAAGAAACATACATTCTGTCAGAGATTACAAGTGCACCCAGATATATACAAAATGAAAAATTGACAAGTTTTATAGGAAAGGCCCTAGCAATTGTGGGGTAGAAGGAGTAAGATGAGGAAAGGGTCCGTATAGATGATGACATTTGAGATGAATTTTAAAGGGAACTAGGCATCCTGCAAGCCTGCAGTGAGGATACATCCCAAGCATCAAGTACAGCCTGTGCAAAGGCATAGAAAATGTCATGTGTGAAGAACAGCAAGATCAGGTTAGATAGATCACTGAGTGTGTCAATGGAACTTGTGTATAACAAATGTGGAAATGCAGGCTAGAAGCAGGTAGTGAAAGGCTGAAATGCCAAAAAGACATTCAAGAAGGCACTATACTGAGTGATCAAGCTGGTGCATTATCATTTGGAGTAAAAATGAAATGTGAAAACAGACAAGACTCATTTTCTTAAGTGACTGGTTAACTGGCCCTAAAGAGAGTTCTGGAGGAGGTTACACAATATCAGAATTGTTTAAACTAAAGGGAAGGGGGGGATTCAGCCTGGAATTTGTGTAGCCTAAGATGGCACTGACTATTTTGATGCCATATCATAATGTTGGCTCATATTGAAACTGCAATCAACAAAAAAAATCCAGATCTTCTTCAGATAAACTTCTGTCTCTCACATTTTTACATGTAAAAGTCTTTTTCTTTGAACCTAGCTACAAAACTTTACTATGAAGTTTCATCTCATAAAGTTCATTCCAATGATTTTAGCTTGTCAGGTTCTTTTTGGATGCTGATTCTGTCAACCATGGTATTCATTTATCCCTTGCAAGTTTTGTGTCGTCTTTGTCTTGATCCAAGTCATGGATATAAATGTCAGCCAGCATAGGGTTGAGTATCTGATCAGGGGACAGTTGAAGAAACCTCTGCTGATAAAGGGATGGCAGACCCACCGTGCTGATGAGGTGTGGACCTGGGAAAGAAGAAACTGCCACACACGAGATGAGTGCAGAAGCAGTGGGGAGGGGATGCCAAAGACTGTGGGCATTTACAGGAGGGTGGAATTCTTGGTTTCAGATCCAAGTCAGAGGGGAGAATGGAAAGAGTATCTGAAGCTAAAGATACCATCCCCCATACTCCAGGACTAGAGATAATTACAATAACTAGCCCTTATAAATAAATAATTTAAAAAAAAAACAGGCAAAGGAGAAAGAACCCAAACCATAGAAAATTACTATGGGAATAGAAGACAGGGGTTCATCTTCACAGGAGGATATTAAAGCAAAAAAAGCCTCTCCTACCCCAAAGAGTAATGTTAAATGATCACCTGTCCAAAAAGAATTCATATAGGAGCTTTTAAAAAAGACTTTAAATATCAAATGAGAGAGAGTGGGGGAATTTTTTTAATAGATGCATGTACATATGTATCTATGTGTGTGTGTGTATATACATATATATGTATATATATGTATACATACACACACACATATATACAGATACATATATACAGGAACACAAAAAGCAAAAGAACTGGAGTTGTGACTGAAAATATCATACCCAGCAAAGTTAAGCATAATCCTGAATGAAAAAAAATGGATAATCAATGAATTGCCAGACTTTCAGCATTTTGTTTCCAAAAAGACCTGAAATCAATAGTAAATTTGACAGACAAGATCCAAGAGAAATATGAGGTATACATCAAAGACTAATCATGAGGGACTCAATAAGGACAGACTGTTTACTTTTTATACAAGGAAATATAAATCATATGTATAAGATTGTTATTAGTAATTGGGTAGTTCAGAAGAAAGATTGGAGTAGAGCTAAGTATGATGCAATACTAAAAAAGTAAACTGTCTAGGAAAAGGTATGGGTTAAAGGAAGAACAATACATATATATATATATATATATATATATATATATATATATATATATATATATATACATATATATACATATACATATATATATATGTATATAACCTAGAAGAGTATAAGTCTTCTAAATTCAGAAAGAAATGAAAGGCTAAGGGAATAGGGAGTGAAAGGAAAATAAGGGAGGGATCTGGGGGCAGGTTAAGTAAGAAGATGATAAAGTAGTGGGTAGAAGTAAAGTAAAGGAATCAGGAAGGAAAGGAAACAGGAGATACACACAAACATAAAATAATGATCAGGAGTATAATTTATTAGGGGGGAAAAGCAAGGGTAGTAATCATGATCTCAAAGTTAAAGCTAAAACAGATTTAATCAAAAGAGAAAAATATGGAAACTATAGCATATGTTAGTCATTATCAATCAATATTGTTTTAAGCTATTTAAAATAACTAGACGATATAAAGTTGGAATGTTGCTGTGGTATAAGAAATGATGAATTGGTGAACTTTTAAAAAATATGGAAAGACTTGGAGCTATGAAGGAAGACATTTTCCATCCTCAGAGAAACAGATGACAAACAAGCATATTTAATTATTTATTAAAAGTGCAATACAACATATACAATGTTAATTTGTGGTTTTCTAAGTCAATAAGGGGGCCACAGGGATCCTTATATATGGTTTAGTGGCATATTATGGTCTTACACAGATGCATATGAATGTATATGTCTATACAGGAATATGATTATAGATATCTAAGTATATGTTTATATAAGTGTATGTATATAAATGCATAGATGCATGTGTGTACATATATGCTTGTGTTTATTCACATGTAGGGATATGTGTGTACGTGGGTGTGTGTGCTTAATTGTAGCCTCCCTACTACTGGGAGAGGGGGGTGAAGAAGGGGAGGAAAAAACCAAGCAAAAAGTGCACAGCAGAGAATAAAAGAAAATTTACAAAGAAGCAAAGAAAAGATGGACATCTTGGAACACAAGGTCTGGTATTTATCATATAGGCTTTCTTGAAATGGAAAGTTATTGCTATATATTTTGAATCCTCTCATGTTCTGCTGTGCACATGACAATGCTGTTTTTTTCTTTTCTTATTCTGTATTTAAATTTATATGCTTCTTTTTATTTTCTTATTTAATTTTAAATAAAACTTTTTTTAAATCTAGGTAATTATCTTTACAGCTTTGCCCCCAAATCTGTCAAAACAGTAAGTGAAGTCCATCTGATACTGAACTGACTGTGAACATCACATGGGATTATCTAGGATGTTCACTAAACATTTCTTTAATAATATGGTCTAGAATTTTTCAAGAAACCAAAATCAAGCTCAGTGGCATAATTTACAGACTCAATTCTCTTCCCTTTTTTTTGAATTTGGAACAACATCAGCTCTTCTCAAATCCTGTATTATTTTTGACAGTTATTCAATAGTAATATCCCTAGTTGCTTCAGTACCTGAGGGTAGAATTCGTTTGAGGGAGGTAATTTGAATTAAACAAGGGTAGTTAGATGCTCCCATGCTATTTCTTTATTAAGGTGGGGAATCAACTCCTAGTCTTTTTTTGTTCTGTCCTCTCCAGTCTGAGAGGCAACATGGAATAATGGATAAGGAGAGTCAGCCTTGGAGGCCAAAAGACCTGAGTTCAAGTCCCACATCTGACAAATTCTGCCTATGTTGCCCCCAGCAAGTTACCTGAACTCTCAGTGCTCGGGGCCAGTGGTGTCAAACTCAAATAAAAATACCACTAAACCCTATTTAAAGATCCCTGTGCCCCCTTATTGGCTTAGAAAACCGCAAATTAACATTATATATGTTGTATTGCACTTTTAATTATTTTGTTCAACATTTCCCAATTACATTTTAATCTGATTTGGCCTCCCTCAAGAGTTTTTATTCAAAGGGGCTTGAGTTTGACACCTGTAAAAATGTGGCAACAGTAAAAAGTTTTTGAACACACAAAGATGAAAAATTAATTCAAAACCAAGCATGTAATGAATCATAGGTATTTCTGGCAGCACATGCCTGTGTTGCATCTCACAGCTTCTCAACAGCCTTAGTTACGAACACACAACAATTTATCGAGTTATCAAAGCAACACAGGTTTAAAATTTGTGTTTCCTGAAAAATTGTTAAATGAATTTTGACTGGGGATTAGGACAGAATTTCCAACAATTTCTGAAATAGGTCTAAGTATTTTTGTGCCACTTTATACTACATATTTATGCAAAGCAGCATTCTCAACATGGACAATTATAAAATCAAAATATCAATCAACTCTGAAAAACATTAAAGATGATCTACGTCCTACAGTATCAAATATCCCACCATAATTTAGTTCTCTATGTAAAAATAAACAAGCATATCCATCTCATTAGTATGCAAATTTGCTTTCATCTTTACTAAATGATAAAATTATATGTATACCAAAGAATTGTTTAAAATAAATTTCATTATGATTTATTATAAGTAAATGTTTGATTTGTATAACTATTTTACAAGCCTATATACACAGGGTTGTATAAAACTTTTTCAGGTGAAGAAGGGTCACAAGTAGAAAGAGTTTAGGAAGTCCTGCTTTAGACAACTATCTAAATTCATATGTTGCATGAAGAGTACCAACCTCCTTTCATTGCAGCTGTTCCTCCCCAGGTGTTACTTAAAGTAAGGAAATAAGAGGGCCTCTTCATATCTCTGTACCTATGCTTTCCTATACCTAAAGGTCAATTTCATTGGTTGAGCAGATAGAAGCAAAATAACAGGTGACCATATCTACCTTCTCTCTGCTTTCTGTTACTGATGTACTAATGGATTGGTTCAATGGGCAGTTCATCCAATTACATGCCATAATTTGAATAATATGCATTTTTCATCCACTTTGGTTTTTCCTGTTTAAATCAGTAGACTGATTTTTGAAAGGTCCCTTGAATATTATTAAGTATACCTTCTATTACACAGGAAATAAAATACTCAAACTACTCCATGTGGAAGACACTACCTTTCTTTGGTCTTCTTCAGCTTTAAAAAAATACTTCTGTGTGCACCCCAAAACTGTGTGCAACAGAGATCCTTACCCAAATAATACTCAGAGGCTTCTCAAGGTAGGGAGCAGAAAAGAATGGTTTATTACGATCTCAAGAAAGGGTCACCCTCCTGACAAATGGTCAGGGAGCAGAAGCAATTTACAAAAGGAAATGGCAAAGTTATAAAGCCCTAAAGTGGAATTCTCCCCCACCTTCTTTCTGCCCCTTTTCTTCCATTGGCTATAGGTCAGGTGTACAATTTAAGCCCGGCAATCTACCTCAAGTACCAGAACAAGGAAACAGTAGACCACCTAACGTACATTTGAGAAAGCACTTCTGTCTTTATTTGGCATGTCTTATGCTGAGGTGTCACTGAGGAGAGGGGTGACTCTCTACTGCTCTGAGTTTTGAGTCCTTGTAAATCATGTGATTTCCGGTGAAGTAGAACTTGGATCCGTTTCCCACGAAAAACCTTACTAGATTCTATTATTAACTTTTGTTTATTTTTAGTTTATATCATTCATTCCCACAAGATTTTGAGGTACAAATTTTCTCCCTACCCACCACCCCAAAACAGTGATCTCACTGTATACCCCCTCCCCCAATCTGCTCTCTCCTATATCCTCCCCCAACACCCCTCTGACTTTCCGGTAGGGCAAGATAGATCTCCCTACCCCAGTGCCTGTATATCTTATTACCCAGTAGCCTTACTAGATTTTAGAGAACAGTCTCAGAAGGTTTCACTTTTTTCATTCACTTCATATTGTCTTTTCCTAACTTCATCAACCTGAACTCATTCTGGGTTTTAGCTCTCCTGATAGTGTCACAACACTGTTCCACACTTTGTATTAATTTCCTCTTTCCTCTCTAGCTTCTACCTTCTAGAAACTGCTTCTCTTCATCTAGGTTGGTGAATGAGCTCTCTACGTTCACATTAGTCTCTTCAGATAACTCATTTCTTCCTCATCAGAATTGCTTTCCTTTCTCTTTAGAATTTCATTTGTGAGAGTCTTTTGTGTTGCCTTGTCCTGACTTCCTTGTAGAATTTTTAAACATTATGAAATCTGCTTTACCAAAATCAAGACTTCATGTCAGACTATGTTCAGCTTTTTTTCTCTATCACTAACTCTAAAATAGAGTGGGCACAGGGCGGCTAGGTGCTGCAGCAAATAGAGCGCAGGCCCCGGAATCAGGAGGACCTGCGTTCAAATACAGGTTCAGACACTTAACACTTACTAGCTGTGTTACCTTAGGCAAGTCACTTAACCCCAGTGTCCTACATTTCCCCCTCCAAAAAACAAAAAAAAATAAAAAATAAATAAAATAGAGTGGTCACTTCTCCATAAAGTCACCATGATTCTCATCCCAGAAACAAGTTTAATTTGTTTGCTTGTTTGTTTTCCATATCACTGAGGCAGATACAGGACAGATTTTTTTCTTTATAGTTCTACAGACCAAATTGTAACTAAGGCAAGCCAAGAATTCATTAGTGGCCCCACTTTGGGCAGAAAGAGAGCTCCAGTAGATGTCTGCATAATCCAAGTCCCTGTTCACTACTGCTCTATATGTTGCCTTTGCATCGTGTTCATTATTTATTTCCCATATAGTCCATTTTTCTGTCCAGGTGGCTTGTGGTACCTTCCAATGACAAAACAGTTTCTGTTTCTCCCTCCATTGATCTTCACCAAATGTTCTCCTTCATGTTTCACAACCCTCTAGGTGTTTTTTTTTTATTTTCTCACATGAATACTTCTAATTTGGATACAGTGCTACCCAACCCCATGCCCTTTTACCTATCTTGTTTCCTTTGAAAAAGGTATACTCATCCTGAGCCATGTTCCATTCCTGAGTTCCACTCCACCAAATCTTTGTAATACCCTTGAAGCCAAATTTTCTTACTTGTACTTAGATCTCTAATTCAAAAAGCAACTCAGAAAAAATAAAGTAAAAACAAAAGGTAAAACTGTCTTCCAGGACATCCTTTCAAATGGTAAAATCTGCAAATACTTTCCTGGACCAATAATTAGGTATTTTGTTTCTAGAATAGAGGGTATACTTAAGCCTGAACAACAAAGTGGATGAAAAATAAACCTTGCTCAGATCACGGAATGTAATCGGATAAGTTGTCCATTTGATTTAATCTATCAATTCATCTTTCTAGGACAGATGTTGAAGATGGTCCATGAGATAGGCCCATGTTTGAATAGGGGGAGAAAATTGACTGTATTACATTTGGAAAACTGTGCAGAGTTTGAGCTCAAGCTACCAATAAAATCTCAGATCTCCTAAATAGTTGTGAATTGTGGAATAGCACAGTTTCAAAAGAATCAAAATTGAAAATGACTAAAAGAGCAATGGAAAAATGCATGATGTTTATAAGTAGTCTAAAGCATTTATCCATCAAAACCCCAAAGTGTCTGTGCTGGGACTTTGGGATAGCTGGATTCAATCTGTTCTCATTTCTCCTAATACCCAGAATATTGTCTTCCTTTTATGATCTCTCCTATACTTCCCACCCCTCAATGTTTTTTTAATTTGTGAATATTTTCCTCAAGAAGATGCTTTAAATATGTTTAGAAGGTTGTATGAATGTGATACCATCACTCGAGTTCATTACTATGACCTCCTGCCCCTTAAAGAGGTGAATAAAACACATCCTAGGATAGCAACACTTTGGAAAAGCTTACCTAGCAAATCTTTCAAATGAGCAACCTGTGCATATAAAAGTCCTTTAGAAGACATTTACAACAAGCTATATTCAAGGTCAATGCAGGGCAATCCGCATAACATTGCTAGCAAAACATACAACCTGTATTGTTCTAATCAAGTTGGCACTAATTAAAAATAGATTTTCTTGTGGGCCAAAGAAGAATGTTAATGTACTAAGAAAATTAATGTTCTTTCCTTGCTCTCATTTTACTACTTAGAAATTGCATGCTTATGGAAGAGGCTAACTTACAGAAGGGGAAAGAGATGCATTTAAATCTAAGAAATGTTAGGGTGAGACTTTATTACTGTATTTCTAACTTTAGTGGTATCATTTGGTGCCAAAAAAATGTTCCCTTCATAGTACATACCATCAAAGCCCACATTAGTTCCCAGAGGCCCACAGAAGAGTGGAAATTCAAAGGAGTTTTTACAAAAGGTCATCATGGAAAAGAGAAACGTTTTGGACTAAATTGCTATGAAAAAAAATATTGCATTATGTGAGAACTTCTGTTTGACAGATTCTGGCTGAGAAATTACAAGGTATATATGCTATTTCTTAAGTACTCACTTTCTTCAAATTAGCTGTTGGCTCATGCATTCCCTTAAAAATTCCATTGCTTTGAGGTCTGCTTTCTGAACAGACTGAAAAATAGTCTGGATTTGACACTACCTTAAAGAATGCCCATCACAGCTGCCTACTCATTTAATGGAAATAATTTGAGACGATTTTTTTTTTTTACTTTTCTTTTTTGCAGAAGTGGAAGGGCAAAAGGATGAGGTTGGGAAGAGAAGAGTCTGGGAGCTTGAGAAATATCTGAACATTCTTTTACAAAATCACAATGATCCTGTATCCGCAAAATGACACATATGTATGTCATAGAGTGTTGTTATAACAACAACAACACTTTAAAGTTTGTAAAGCACTTCACAAATGTTATGGCATTTCATCCACACAACAGCCCTGGGAGGTATATCAGTCTATCAATAAACATTTTTTTTAAGTGTCTACCATGTGTCAGACACTGTTCTAAGCTCTAGCGATACCAAAAAAAGGTAAAAGACAATCCCAGCTACTGAACACATAGTCTAATGGAGGAGGAAATACGCAAACAAAATTGTACAAACAAGTTAAGTGTAAGATAATTGGAGATAATCAACAGAGGGAAAGCGCTAAAATTACAAACAATCAGAAAAAGCTTCCTGTAGACACTGGGATTTTAGCTTGGACTAGGAGGAAGCTAGAGGTCAGAAAGCAAGATGAAGAAGGAGAGCATCCCAAGCATGGGGGACAACCAGTGACAATATCCAGATTCCAGAGATTGAGTGTCTTGTATGAGGAATGGAAGGAGGCCAGTGTCAGCTGATGGAAGAGTACATGGAAAAGTGTAAGGTGTAAGACTAGAAAGCGGGAAGAAGAACTGTTCAGGATATGAAGGGCTTTGAACATCAAATAGAGAATTTTATATTTGATCCTGGAGGTGGAAGAAAGCTACTTTCTTAGATGCTGTTATTATCTCCATTCTACAGATGACGAAACTGAGGCAAGAATTTAAAAATACCATACACACTTTAAAGTAATATGTGGATATGAATTAGTATTACCCTTTGAAAAGTATATAGAATTTGGAACTAATTTATAGTTAGTCCTCCAAGAACAAAATGAAAATCTTTCCACAGAGAACAGAAGCACAGCTTGAGAGACTGCTTATACTTTCTACATTTCATGTTACTTGGTACATAGCAGGTGCTAAAATTGATTAAACTCAACTGGCAGCATTTATTGACTTAAGTCACCCACATAGTTTCATTATCACATGTGGGGGAAATGTATATTTTTTTTGCCGATGGCAACTATTACTTTTTTGTGATTGTATAATTAAAACGTACCACAGCTGTTGCCGTGGCAAAGTATTTTGTCCTTAAACACTATACATTTCAACTGGTTGCACATCTGGTGGAAGTATAATAAAATCATCAGGATCTGTAACTATAATCATTTGGTCTTTTTTTTATTGTTATAATCTACAGTTCTCCAGCAAGCATAATCTATGATGCTTTTTTATCAAAGTAATTTACCTGATATGTAAGACCTTACCTGACAATGAAGACCCTCTACAATGTGGTGTGAGTGTCCTTGGAAAGTTTCTAGTCCTGTCTCACTTAATTCTTCTCTAAGTGCACAAATTCTACTCCAATTGGACCACCTGCTGGTCTCTGTAAATGCCTTGTCTTTCTTAATGAGTGTGTAAAGTATTTTGCAAATGTTAAATAAAGAACAAAAGTGTTATTTATTGTTCATTGTTTTGTTGCCAATGCATTGTTTTGGTCATTTCCAACTCTACGTTGACCCCATTTGGGTTTTTCTTGGTGAAGATGCTGGAAGGGTTTGCCATTTCCTTCTCCAGCTCATTTGACAGAGGAGGAAACTAAGACAAACAGGGTTAAGTGACTTGCCCAGAGTCACACAAGTAGTAAGTGTCTGAGGCCAAATTTGAGCTCAGGAAGATGAGTCTTCCCAACTTCAGGTCTGCCACTCTACACACGATACCACCTAGCTGCCCATTATAAATGTATAATTATTCCCCAATTTTTACTACTCCCTATCCCTAAAATATGGTCCTTCCCCATCTCTATTAAGTGGATTCATAACTGTGCTTTAAAGGCCAACTCAAAGAATCTCCACAAAATCTTCTCTAGTTCTCTATTAATGATCTCCAGCTTGGCCTTCATGTAGTCTTTTGTTGTAAAGCTCATCTCACAATGCTATTTTTTTTTTTGCTTTTTGGAGGGGGGGAGGGCAGGGCAATTGGGGTTAAGTGACTTGCCCAAGGTCACACAGGTAGTGAGTGTTAAGTGTCTGAGGCTGGATTTGAACTCAGGTCCTCCTGACTCCAGGGCCAGTGCTCTGTTCACTGCACCACCTAGCCACCCCAGATGCAATGCTGTTTTTTATGATTATCTGGGCATGTGTCTTACAGTTGTAGGCATTTGGTAGCAAAGTAGATGAGTACTATATGAGAGTCAGGGAGACCTGAATTCAAATCCAATCTCATACATTTCCTAGCTATGTGACTCTGAGAAAGTCACTTAACCTCTGCCTCAGTTTCCTCAGCTATTAAATGGAAATAATAATAGCACCTGTGTCACAGGGTTGTTGTGAGAATCAAATGAGATAATGCTTACTTTTTTCAAGAGTGTTTAGCACAGTGTCTAGAACACAGCAGGTATCGTATAAATGCTCAGTCCTTCACCCCCATGCTAGATTGCCTATACACTCTATAAAGGCAAAGGACTCTGTCTTATTCAATCTTTTCATCCATCCAGAACCTAACAAAGTGCTTGAAAGAGGTTTATAGCATTGCAGATACTGTCAGACCCAGCTGATGTGTTGGATGGTTTTGCTGAATGGATTTTTTACTCTTTCTTTTTTATCTGTTGTTAAAAGTGGAAGGGAAGGGAAGGGAATCAGCCTTTAAGTTACCTACCATGCATCAGGCATTGTGCTAAGTGATTAACAAATATTACCGCAGTTGATCCCCATAACAACTTTGTGAGGTCAATGCTATAATCTCCATTTTGCAGCTGGGGAAACTGAGGCAGACAGAAGGTAAGTGACTTGTCCGGGGTAACAAACTAGGAAGCATCTGAGGCTTGTTGACTGATTTGCAACAGTGGGGGAGGCCTAATTTTTTAAAGGAAGGTGACATGAAATCCAAAGATAGAAATAAAAATTAAATGTTCCTTGAATTAAATTAACTAAATTCAGGGATCAAATAGTAATGTTTTTGAGCTGCTGGCTGAGGTCACAGCGTGAATGGAATTGGGTCAAATCAGTATGAGATTTAGGACGAGCTTTTAGGACTACTCTTTCTAACTCCATTTATCCCTTCTTCATCCCAGCACTCACAATAGCTTGAACCTTATCTTATCATAGATCAGTGATAACATGGCACCTGACATTCTCCAACTTGTCACCTTATCCAGCAAAATCCCACAATTTATCTCATTGGCACCTTATTAATTCCTTGAAGCTCCTTCTCTCTCTCCTCTTGACCTAGGGTCCTTCCTCCTCTTACAGCTTGCTTTCCCACCTCCCTTCTGCCTTCCTCCAGGAGAAGAGTCCAGGATCTTTCTTTTGGGATTTTTAAGAGTTAGAGAAAAAATACAGAGATTAAAATAAACAAGGGCCAATATTTACAACGCTTAATAGTTAGTTCTGATCCCACATGCAGATGTAAAGGAACTCAGTTTTAATCTTCCATAATTTCTCCTTTCTTATCTGTCTGAATATCTCATTCAATATCATATCTACAAACTCATCCCCACCTATTTCTCTATTTCTTTCTTCTTCCTTTTTTTCTTGTGGTTATGGCAAAAGTTTACTTCATACCATGTAAAAGCCATGGCCCTCACCCCTGCGTGGCTTAAAAAGTGACACATGGAACAACATGTGAATTCCACACCCTTGGTTATCTTCACCACCTAGCATAAAAAGGCACTTGGGTAGAGGAAGGGATGCCAGTTGGCAAAGTCTGTGTTCCTGGGGCCAGGCAACACTGAGGTCCTGGGTTAACAAAGTCTCATGGAGGAGGGAGGAGGGGAAGGAAAAGAGTCCTTTTTGTCTCTGAGGGAAAGTGTCAGCTCCTCCTATTTCCATTTTTAATATCTCCTTCTAGTTGACTTCTCTATAATCTGTTTCATTTTCATCTTTTTGTCCCCTAGGTCTTAGCCCAGTAGCTTGAACACAGTAAGCACTTAATAAATGCTTATTGATTGATTGGTTGAAAATTTCAACACTGGAGCTCCATATTGAGCCTTTCCCCTTGCTTCAGGTAGCAATTCTCCTAAGGCCCTATTTCTTCTAAGGTCATATTTTCTTACTTTCCTCCAAAATGCTAACCAATACAAATGAGATATTTGTAAAGCACTTAGTACAGTACCTACCAAATGTAGGCACTTAATAAATGCTTGTTTTCATCTCTCTTTTCACTCAATTGAAAGAAATCCAGACAATTCAAAAGTGTTTAATATAAAGGTTCTAATTAGAGTATTATAAGGATGTAAATAGTGAGAGAAGTATCTACTCAAAGAAAAGGGGTGATAGGAGAATCTTCAAACAATCAAATTGAACAAAGAAAAATTCACTAAAGAATTCCCAAGGAACCTATGGGACAGTAGAAAATGGTAAATTGAAATAGAAAAGCTGAAGACTTGGTTACATCCTTAATTCAGAATCATGAAAAATTAAGACACTAATTCCCTATATACTTGAATGAGGAGTCAGAACTGTTAGGACTTTTGTAAATGCCCGTTGCTTATTCCTTGTATTTCTTTAGTAGGAAACATAGTAAAGGCATGTATGACGCAATAACAAGGAGTCCCAGGTCCTTACCAGTGTGCAATTGACTCAAGGACCCTGTCCCATAAGCAGAGGACTTTTTTGATGGAAGATTCTTACCATCTCCTTTACTTCTCTTGTCAATATATAGAAAAATATGAGCTAGACCAGCAACCTCAAAGTACAATCTATAAGTCCTTGGGACCTTTTCTGAGGAGCCATGAGGTCAAAATTATTTCCATAATAATACTAAGATGTTGTTGGTCAATTATAATACTCCTCCCTTTATAACTACATATCTTATGTGGCCAGATTTTCTTCATATGCCTTTAACAAAACAATGTATCTCAACAAATTGAATGCAAAAGTAGATCTGAGAATCCAGCTGTCTTTCTTAAGTCAGATAGCAAAGACATTTGCAAAAATTTGGCATTTATTTTTGTTTTGGAAAATATAGTTATTTTAATAAGACTATAATAGTCATATTCATATGTAATCAATTTGTTATTTTCAAAGAATTAATATATTTTTTTAAATTTCTTTCTAGTACAGTAAGTATAAATAGATATAACTTGCTTAAACAAAATCTCTTTGGGGTCCTCAATAATTTTTAAGCTGTAAAGATGGAAAAGTTTGAGAACTGTTGGACTAGCCAATGATATTATTAACTGATAGAGAATTGGTTGAATTACTGGACCAACAGAGTTGTCATTAGTGGTTAAGTGCCAACAGGGAAGGAGGACCCTTGGGTTGTCCAAAGGCTGTCTGCCTTATACTAGGCTGGCTAAAATTTTTATCAAGGACTTGGATAAAGGAATAAATAACATATCAAATTCACAAATAAAATGAAGTCATGGGGGATAGCTAACATAACAGATAACCAAATCAGGATCCAAAAAGATCCCAAGAGATTAGAACACTGGCACAAATGTAAGATGAAATGGGATAGGAATAAATGTAAAGTCTCACACCTGATTTCAAAAAATAGCTTCACAAGCTTTTAGCAAACTAACAAATGACATGAATAGCAAATCACAAAAAAAATTCATAGGCTATACAACTCTAAAATCTTTCTTCAGAGAAAATATCTGGCCTTATATTTTAGCCATAAATTTTACGTTCCAAAACGCAAATACAGATTAGGGAACTTGATAAAACACATAACACAAATGGTCTGCTTATTGAGTACATTGTCATTTTAAAGATTAAAGTGAAATAATCCATGTACCTTTGTTTTTCTTTTTGAAAATAATCCGTTCCCCTTTCACTTAAGCCTCCAACTTCCTAATACTGTCTAGAGGTAAATATCTCAAATACAGTTGACATTTATCAGGCTTTCTAACATTTACAAATTGCTTTCCATACATTAACTCATTTGATCACCTCAACAGACCTAGAGGGAGATAGTTCAAGTATCATAATCTCCATTTAATAGGAAACTGGGGTCAAAGGTGAAATGACTTGCCAAGGTCAAAGATATGAGTACCAGAGTAGGAAGTACCAGAAACAAGACTTGAACTCAGTGTGTTCTGACTAAAAACCCATTGTTCCTTCCATTATATCATAAGGATCTTCATGGCAACTAAAGTTCAGGTACTATAGGCAACCATGGAGTCAGAGAATGTGAGCTCTGATCAAAGCCCTTCTAGGCTGATGGGAACTACTGGAGTTCAAGAAATTTTTGTCATTTGTCTCGGTTTCCTTATGTGAAATTGTCACATGGGTTTTCTTTTTCTTTTTTCAATAAGTGGAGTTGGAAGAGAGAAAAAACAAATGTTGTTAATTAACCCCCAAATCATTTCTGTTTGACTTTGAGTGTGGCAAAAATGACAGCAAGAAAAAAGGAATCCTTTTTAAGATTAGACTCTTCTGATCCAACCATACTTGAAAGAGGTCTGGAATCTAGTTAGGCAATGAAAGGGAAGAGGTCACAGATAGGAAAAAGCTGTGAGCTCATGGGTTAAAGAAGCTGACTACAGTTTCAAAGTGTGGGGAGAGGGGTGTTAAAATGTGTTGGGAGATGAGTGACAAAATGTGTGTGTGTGTGTGTGTGTGTGTGTGTGTGTATAAATAAATAAATCTCGAGGCATAATGCTCTTTAGATGGTGGGGCCTAGAATCTAAAGTTGCTAGTTCAGCTCCAATATTTACTAGATATGTGACTTTGGGCAGGTCACTAAACTTTTCTGAACCTCAGTTTATTTATGGGGAAGTAATCATACTTACATAGTTTAACTTCCTAGAGTTGTTATGAGGAAAGCACTTTGGAAATCACTACATACCTACAAGCCACTAATATTGTCAATAGGACATGTACTTCAAGGTCTTTTATTTGGGGAAAAAATGTCCCAGTGTCACAAGCTCTAAAAAGCTTGCAATCTAAGCTTTTCCTCTTCCTCAGGGTCTAGCACAGTGTTCTGCAGATAGTAGGTGCTTGACAGAGTTTTTCAGCTGCATTATTTTCTGCTTAAGCTGGTATCAACCTTTGTGTGAAATACGGATTACTAGAATCAGGCATACAGTCTATAGTCATAAAAGGGAACAAAGATAACTGGTCCAAAAGTGAAGATCAAATTCGTAATCTCATTTCTTCTTAAACTTCTTTTTTTTAAATATTTTATTTTGCTCCAATTATGTGCAAAAACAATTTTTGACCTCTGAAAATTTTGAGTTCCAAATTCTTTCCCTCTCTTCCTCTTCCTCTCCCTCTCCCCTCCCTGAGAAGGCAAGCTATTTGATACACGTTATACATGTGCATTCATGCAAAATGTATTTCAGTATTCATCATGTAAAAGGAAACAGATGCCCCCAGAAAAACATGCAAAATATAAAAGTATAGAAAAAGTATGCTTCTATTTGTATTTAGACTCCATTAGTTCTTTCTTTGGAAGTAGAGAGTATTTTTCATATTAAATAGTCTTTTAGAATAGCCTTGGAACTTTGTATTGTTGAGAAGATCTAAATCATCCACAGGTGATCATCATAAAGTACTGCTTTTACTGTGCACAATATTCTCCTGGTTCTGCTCACTTCACTTTGCATCAGTTCATAAATGTCTTTCCAGGTTTTTCTGAAAGCATCTTGCTCATCATTTCTTAGAACATAATAGTATTCAACGATAATAATATACCACAACTTATTCATTCATTCAGTTGATGGACATCCCCTCAATTTCCAGTTCTTTGCCACCACCAAAAAAAAAGCTACTATAGATATTTTTGTACATATAGGAATCACTTTCCTTTTTTATCTCTTTGGAATACAGACCTAGTAGTGGTATTTCTGGGTCAAAGAGGATGCACAGTTTTATACCCCTTTGGATATACAGTTATCCCTTCCACATCATGGGAGTTATGGACCCAGTGCCCCCACAATCTGGAAAGTCTGTGTAAAAATTTTTGGTCCTCCTTTCATATCAAAGAAGTCTGAATTCTTTTTTCTTTTTATTTTATGGGGTGTTTACATTATTGTAAAATTTAGGTTAACTATTTGGTTATAACTATATGTAGGTCAATGTTAAGTAAAAACATTGTATGAAAAAGAAATATAAAATACAAAATAAATGTGATTTTTTAAAAAAATGAAACAAATTTGAGGAGAATAATACTGAACATACTGCATGTAGAACAGAAGACATTTTAAAAATAACTTTTGAAATTCCCTAGTTTTGTGATCACTACTTTGTAGTCATCCTTCATTTTTGATGAACTTCTTTTCCAGTACTTTAGGCATCATCAATATGCTTATATTCATTTTGGGAAGTAGATAGAAGCCATTGCAATTCAGTGGTGCTTACAGGGCTTTTGCTAACTAAACCTTGGCTACACTACTTAAATTGCTACACTTAAGAGAAATCTAATTGTTTAATTTTTTTTTCTACTCTGATATACTCTCAGGGATGCTAAACCTTTTTCTGCATTGTCTATTTGCTTTCACACATTGTCTGCAACTCCGGCAGAATTTCAAAAAAATTCTCATTTATAGTCATTTCCTACACTGACTCATGATACATTGAAACCTCAATAATGAAAGTTACTATGTGGAAGGGAAAACTAGTGCTAAATTGCTCTCCAGAAGGGTTGGATCAGTTCACAGCTCCACCAACAGTGCATTTGCATTCTTTTCCACATCCCCTTCAACATCCAACATTTTCCTTTTTTGTCATATTAGCCAATCTGATAAGTGTGAGATGGTACCTCAGAGTTGTTTTAATTTGCCTCTCTTGGAGTGGCTAGGTGGCACAGTGAATAGAGTACCAGCCCTGAAGTCAGGAGGACCTGAGTTCAAATACAGCCTCATACCCTTGACATTTAACAAGCTATGCAACCTTGGGCACTTAACTAGTTGTGTGACCTTGGGCAAGTCACTTAACCCCAATAGCCTTCCCTTCCCCCCTCCAAAAAAATTGCCTTTCTCTAATTGATAGTGATTTAAAGCATTTTTTCATATAACCATATATGGTTTTGATTCTTCCACTGAAAACTATCTGTTTATATTTTGTGACCACTTATTAGCTTATTAATTGTGTTCTTATAAATTTGACTTAGTTCTCTATGTATATGAGAAATGAGGCCTTTATTATAGAAACTGGCCATAAATTTTTTCCCAATTTCCTGCTTTCTTTCTAATCTTGGTTACATTGGTTTTGTTTGTGCAAAACCTTTTTAATTTAATGTAATCAAAATTATCCATTTTACATCCTGTAATGCTCTCTATCACTTCTTTGATTATAAATTCTTCCATTATCCATAGATCCATGCTCCCCTAATTTGTTCATGGTATCACCCTTTATGTCTAAATCATGTGCCCATTTTGACCTTACCTTAGTATGTGGTGAGCCGTTGGTCTATATTTAAGTTCTGTTAAACTGCTTTCCACTTTTCGCAGTTATTTTTATCAAATTGTGAGGTTTTGGGCCCCCAAACTGGAATCTTTGTGTTTATTAATCACTAGATTGCTATGGTCATTATCTATTGTGTATTGGATACTCAATCTATTCCACTGATCCACTCTATAGCTTAGCCAGTACCAGATCAACTTGATGCTACTACTTTATCATACAGTTTGAAATCTGATGTGGCTAGGCCACCTTCTTGCACATTTTTTTTTATTGAATCATTTGATATTCTTGACCTTTTGTTCTTCTAGATGAATTTTTTAATTATTTTTTCTAGCTCTAAAATTATTTTTGGTAGTTTCGTATTGCACTGAATAAGTAGATTAATTTAGGTAGAATTATCATTTTTTACTCTGTCAGCTCAATCTATCCATGAGCAATTGATATTTTTCCAATTGTTTCCAAGTGTTTCGTAATTATATTCATATAGTTCCTGGGTTTGTCTTGACAGATAGAATCCCAAGTATTTTATATTGTCTATGGTTATTATAAATGGAATTTCTCTACCTACATCTTGCTGCTGGATTTTGTTGGTAATACATGGAAATATGGATAGGGTTTATTTTATATCCTGAAACTTTTCTGAAGTTGTTGATTATTTCAACTGTTTTTTTTTAGTTGATTGTCTCAGACTCTCCAAGTTACCATCATCTCCTCTGCAAAGAGTGATCATTTTTTTCCTCGTTTCCTATTCTAGTTCCTTTGACTTCTTTTTGTTCTCTAATTTCTATACCTAATATTTCTAGTACAATATTGAATGACAAGGGTGATGATAGGCATCCTTGCCTCACCCTCCAGTCTCACTGGAAAGGTTTTTAGCTTATCCCCATTACAGATAATGCATGCTGATAGATACTACTTGTCATTTCAAGACAAGTTCTATTTATTCTTATGCTCTCTGGTGTTTTAATAGGAATGGGTATTGTATTTTGTCAAAACTTTTTCTGCAAATATTGAGATAATCATATTATTTTGTTTGTTTTCTTATTGATATGATTAATTATGCTGATAGTTTTCATAACACTGAACTAGTCTTACTTTCTTGGCATAAATTCTACCTGGTCACAGTACATGTTCTTGGTGATATATTGCTGTAAACTCCTTGCTAGGGTTTTATTAAAATTTTTTGATGAATATGCATTAAAGGAAAGTGGCCTATAGTTTTCTTTCTCCAATTCCACTCTTCCTGGTTTTGGTACCAGCACTATATTTCTGTCATAAAAGGAATTTGGTAGGACTCCTTTACCTATTTTTCTAAATTGTTTATATAGTATTGGAATTAATTGTTCTTTAAATTTTTCATAGAATTTTCTTGTTAATCCATCAGTCCTGGGGGTTTTTTCTTAGGGAGGTCATTGATGGCTTGTATAATTTCTTTTTCTAATATGAAATTGTTTATTTCCTCTTCTGTTAATCTGGGAAATTAATATTTTTGTAAACATTAATTTCACTTAGACTGTCAGATTTATTAGCACATAATTAAGGAAAATAGTTCCTAATAATTCCTTTAATTTTCTCTTCATTGGTGGTAAATTTATCCTTTTCATTTTTGATACTGGTTACTTGGTTTTCTTTTTTTTTTTTAGTTATATTAATGGTTTATCTATTTTTTTCATAAAGCCAGTTCTTAATTTTATCTATTAGTTCAATGATTTTCTTACTTCCAACTTTATTAATCTCTCCTTTGATTTTAAGGATTTCCATGTTGATGCTTAATTGGAGATTTTCAATTTGTTCTTTTTGTAGTTTTTTTTTTAGTTGTGTAGCCAGTTTATTATTCTGCTGTTTCTCTATTTTATTGATATAAGTGTTTAGAGAAATGATTTTCTTTGTAAGTACTGCTTTGTCTGCCTTCCATAAATTTTGGTATGTTGTCTCATTATGGTCATTCTCTTTAAAGAAATTATTGGTTGTTTCTACGTTTTGTCCTTTGATCAATTCATTCTTTAGGGTTAGATTAGTTTCCAGTTAATTTTTAGAGTTTCCATGGAAAAGTCCTTTGTTGAATGTAATTTTCTCACATTATGATCTGAAAAGGCTACATTTAATATTTGTTTTTCTGCATTTGTTCATGAGGTTCTTATGCCCTAATACATGGTCAATTTTGTGTGTAGGTGCTATGTACCAGTGAGAAAAAGGTATATTCCTTTCTATTCCCATTTAATTTTCTCCAGAGGTCTATCATATCTAACTTTTCTAAAATTCTATTCTCTTCTTTCTTGTTTTTTTTTTTTGTGGTTACATTCAATTAGTTCTGAGAGGGGACAGTTGAAGTCCCCCACTAGCATAGTTTTACTGTCCTCATCCTTTTGTTACTCAATAACTTTTTCTTTAAAAATCTAATTGCTATGCCATTTGGTACATATATATTTACTATTGCTATTACTTCATTGTCCACAGTACCTTTTTGCAAAATGTAGTTTCCTAGCTTATTTCTTTTAATTAGATCTGTTTTTTTTTATTTGACTGAGATCATGATTTCTACCCCTATTTCCATTTTTTCACTTTGGCTGAAGCATAATACATTCTGCATCAGTCCTTTGCCTTTACTGTCTATGTGTCTCTCTGCTTAACTTGTCTTTCTTGTAAAAAAAAAAAGCACATTCTGCTTTTTAATTCACTCTGCTATCCACTTCCATTTTATAGGTGAATTTATCCTATTCACATGCACAGTTATGATTACTAACTGTGTATTTCACTCCATCCTATTTTACCCTTGTTTATCCTTCTCTCTCTCTCTCTCTCTCTTTCTCTCTCTCTCTGTCTCTCTCTGTCTTTCTCTCTTTCTCTCTCTCTCTCTCTCTCTCTCTCTCTCTCTCTCTCTCTCTCTCTCCTTCCCTCTCTCCTTTCCCTTTTCAAAAATGTTTTGCTTCTGACCACCACCTCCCCAAATTCACTCTCCTTTCTATTAGCCCTCCACCCCACTTCATTTCCTCTTTTCTCCTACTTCCCTATAAGTTAAGAGAGATTTTTATATCAATATTAATTAGACTTATTGGTCTATATTTTCTTTCACTAATGTATTTCTACTTAGTTTTGCGTTTAGGACCTTATCTGTCTCATAAAAGGAATTTTATAAGACACAAAACTATTCTTTATTTTTGTAAATAATTTGTTTAACACTATAATTAAGTTTTATTTAATCAAGTGATAAAATTCAATTATAAATTCATCTAAATGTATATTTTTTTCTTTTGGAATTCTTTAATGGCTATTCAATTTATTTTTTCTGAAATTAGATCATTGAAATTGTCTACATATTTTCCTCTTAATTTGCGTTTACATTTTTGTAAATATTTATTCATTATCTATTCATCTATTATATTTTGAATTGTCAGGTTTGGGGCATATAATTGGGTAAAACAATTCAAATAATTTTCTCCATTTTTTATTTGACTCTTATAAACTCTCCCTTTTCATTTTTTGAGCATGGTAATTTAGTTTTTCCCTTTCATGATTAAATTAACCAATGTTTCATCTTTTTTCCCAAAAAGAAAAAAAAAAACAAATTCCTACTTTTATCAATTTAATGCTTTTTTAAAAAAATCCATTTTATTTATTTCTTCTCATATTTTCAGAATTCGTATTTCTGTGCATAGTTGGAAATCAATTTGTTCTTTTTTGAGGATTTTTTTGTGTTGCATCCCTAAGGTATTGATACATTTTTTTTTCTTCTTTGTGTTGATAAGAGTGCTTAGAGGTGTACATTTCTCCTATTTACTGTTTTGGCTGCATCTCAAAGGTTTGGACATGTGTTTTGCTTAATTATTTTATCTTCTTTGATGAAATTATTCATCATTTATTTGATTTGCTCTTTAGCCCACTAATTCTTTATAATTACATTATTTGGCCTATTTTTGAGTTTGATTCTTTTTAAAGGTTCTTTAGAGGTTATAATTCTATCATGTAGTGATCAGTAAATAATGTGTTTAGTATTTCTGACTTTCTGCATTTATAGGATTTTTATGCCTTTGTATGTGCTCAGTTTGTGAAATGGTGGACCTTACATAGCTACAAAATATGCATTTTCCTTTCTATTCCCATTGAGTAAATACCACAGACATGTTATATTTCACTTTTCTAAATTCTCTTAAGAACTTCATCTTATTCTTTGTCTTTTTTTGCTACACTTACATAGCTCTGTAAAGGCCACATTGATATCCCCACCTACTACAGTTTTTCTGTCAATTTTCCCCCATAATTTTATTCTCATTTCCTTTAAGTACCTAAATGCTATGCTATTCAGGAATCTTTCTAAGCACTTACCAAATTCACCTAGATAATGGGCATGACACAATGTGATGAAAATGGTAAGAAATTAGAGAGAAAAAAATGCCACCACTGCTACTATCACTCTGTCTCCCTTTGAAGATGAGAGAGAATTTGTAGGACCAGGCAATTGTCTGAGCCTTAGTATTGAAAGCTATAAATGACTTGGGGCATTGAAACAAATGACTGCTCATTCAAGGATTTCTGTTTAGTTTCATTTTTTAATAAAACTTGGTATCTTCTTCACTTCCTAGCAATTTACATCTTCCTAAACATCTGGCAGTTGGGGCTATCTAGAAGTAAAATGGGTTATCCCTGGAGATAATAGATTCACCAACATGGAAAGTCATCAACAATGCCTTAATAACCACTTGTCAGATATATTACAGAGGGAATTATTTTCCTTGTGTAAATGGGTTAGGGCCCACAAGCAAGCCACTGGGATTAATTCCATATCTGCCATTGCATGATTCTATGATTTATCCTGTAATTTTGTGAGTTACATTCATGTAAGTAGAAAATAGAGTTCAATGATCTTTCAGCTTTAATTTTGGTATCATAGCAGATTTCCTGGGAATGGGCCACAAGAACAGAAAAGAAGAAAATCTTCCACATTGTACCTGATTGTTTTATATCATGGAAGAGTTTCTACCCCCAAGTATTTCACATATAAATTACCTCTTAATACTTACCATCAAAACCATACCAGCAAATCTCTATCAAATTACTTTGGTTAGCATCACAACTATTATCATGTGTGATGTATTGTTTCATGTGTTGCTAATTTACTAAAAGCAATTTCTGGGTAACTGCTCATAGAATGATATTTCAAAATGAGCCACTGCATGCAAAAGATTAGTTCTTCAATAAGGTTAAACAGCCCTAGAACAGTGATGTCCTAATGAGTAGGCCTGCCTCTACCAATTATCCAGCCTGAAAGACTTGTAGAGAATCTGGATAGAGGTGTGATAGCTCTGATTGTAATAGGTGACTGGAAACATCTTCCTCCAGAGATGCTCAGAAACAGCCCATAGGAACTAAGTTGTGTGATATCCACTAAGTGGTGTGATATCAGCAGGCTGTTCTGTGCACTATCATTGCCACCTACTGGATTAAAAACAAATGCTAGATGTACAAGAAATTCCCTCTTAACCTGAAGGCTCTGTCTACACACACTTAGTTGCCCAGGTTTCCAGAGCAGCTTGCTCCTAATTTGTCATTCTTTCTTCTGATTTGTGGGTACAAGCTTCAGAAAACATTTTATTTTTCAGGTTTACAGAACAATGCTCTTTTCATTTGATGGCAAAGGAAGGGAGAAAGAAAAGGGCGTTGTGCCGGGGCAGCCGTGGTTGTAGGGAATAGAGAAAGAGCAGCAGGTGAATCTTGTCAAGGGGGCAGTACTGTGGGTTGGCAATTGAGGCACTAAGAAGCATGCTGGTTAATCTGCTTTTCTTCTGTTCAGCTCCTTTGGTGCTTTTGTCCACAGTCCTGACAAAGCTTAGGAAATCTCTTGTAGAGGAATGGAAGTACATAGCTTCCTCCTTATTTTCTTTTCCTCTCAGTCCCATGTGTTTTATGTAGGAGGCTCAGGGGGCTTCTAGTTTAAATTCAGAGTGCTATGATTTTACCAGCCCTCATACAGCAGCCTTTTAAAAAAAATCCCATTTTCACTTTCAATTGACTCACAGCATGGAAATCAATCATCACATTTGAGGTTTGTTCAAATTTCAGGCTTGCACTGCACATGTTGATCAGGGCTGATCTCTAGACACATTTTCCCCCAGCTAGTACATTGTTAAAGCTCTTGAGGAAACAAGGAAAGAGGTCAGAGAACAAAGCACATGGTTAGCCTCTCTATTATACTTTGTGGGGTCTTTCAATTAGCCATTGCTAAACAGGGGCTCTCTGAGGAGGCCATTGAACGGCTCATTCACTAAAAGTTAAATGACTTGCCTGCATTCACAAAGCTTATTAGGGATAAAAGTAGGCCCTGGACCCCTTCCTATCCCAGGTTTTCATATTTCCTGAATAGCTCATTGAGCTATATTGCTTTCACAGGCAGAGTTGAAATGTTTTGGTTAACATGACATAAGCAATGGGTCAGTTTCCAGAGCTGCTTTTAATTTTACTTTAACAGTTTCTTCAGGGAGTAATGTGTAGTATCCTTTTCCTAAATATTTGGGGGTCTATATTCAATATGATCTTCTTTGGCTCCCCCCAACTCCCATTTCTGTATTACTGCCCCCCAAAAAGACCTCTTTCTCCATCCAAATGAAGCTTAATAAATCACTTAGATGTCATCTAGGTGAAAAGCAAAACAGTTTCATTTGAGCATGGGGTTATAGGTTTAGTGCTGGAAGAGACTTAGTGGTCATCTAATCAGCCCTTCTCATTTACATATGAAAAACTGAGTCTCAGTTTTTCATATGTAAATGAGAAGAGCTGATTAGATGACCACAAGCTGACTTATCCAAGGTCACGCAAATAGTAAGCAGTTGATTGAGAATGTGAACCCACATGATCTGACCCCCAATGTAGAACTCTCTTTACTGTGTCAAACAATCCTAGGAGGAGCTTGGTTTTATTAAGAAGCATTAAGTACGGAATTTTCAAATGTGTGAGCTTTACTTTCACCTCAGTCCCCCAAAACATATCCTCAACCTAGTCAACCCTACCTGACTAGAGTCTAGATTCTCTCTCTACTTTTTCTTCCACAATTTCAAAATATCTTTTTCCACTTCCCTCTCTTCTAAATCCAGGATAGAGTTCAATCTTTCCCCATTTGCAATACCATTTCTAGACCAAGAAATAATCTTTTTGGAAACAAGACTAAGCAGTCACTCAAAGGAGGGCCCCAAGAGCTGGTGATGAGTTTTATATTACCCTGGTGATTCTGAATGGGATGGTTGCAAGATTTTTGACCACACCCCTCACTATATCCTGATAACGTAAGGATCATTCAGATACAACAAGATGGGAATGAAAATCCTCTTCCTGCTTCTTGGAAGCCTCACAACTATAGGGAATTACTGCCTACTCCATCCCAGCCAGGTATGGAAATAGAAGTTCATCTGAAAATATCTCTGTGACTTTTAGTGGCTGCTACAACACTTTAACTGGCCATGTATTCAAGATAAGGGAAGTCATCATTGCATTATTCCCTGCTCTAAACTATCTGAACATTGAGTATTATGTTCATTACATGGCACTACATTTTAGGGGAAACGCTGAAAAGCTGCAACATATCCAAAGGAAGGCTGACAGCTAGGTGGTACAATGGAGAGAGCATTAGGCTTGGAGTCAGGAAGATCTGAGTGCAAATTGTGTCTCATACTTATTAGCTGCATGATCCTGGTAAAGAAAGTTGACCTCTCAGCCTCAGAAGACTTCTTTTCTATAAAATTGGGGTACTTCTGGGGCACCTACTTCACAGTGTGGGGAGAATACAAGATAGCATACACAAAGTGTTTTGCTAACCTGAAAGTGCTATATAAATGCTAGTTTGGGGCACTGTTGGTGGTGCTGCTGCTGTTGCTGTTGTTACCAGAATGGTGAAGACCCCAATCTTTTATCTTGGCTGAATGAAATAAGGACATTTAGGCTAGAACAGAAGCTTTAATCAGCTTTGGTTTTGACCTAGGCCAGTTTGTGTTCCTCTTTAAGGCAATTCTGATAGCCCCCTGCTCCTGCCATTAATATGCTGAATATAGTACAAACACCCAAGCATCTTAGTTCACAGCAACTCAGAACTCCCAACTCTAGTAACACATAACAGAAAAATGAAACAGATGAAAAATGTAGATTTCCCTGAAAGGAGTATACATTTGAAGCATATTCTCTTGCTTTGATGGAATAAATGAATGAAAGTTACATTTATCCTATATACCCCTGCCCCACCTCCTCTCCTTCCCAGAAGAAATAAGAACAATGGGTAGAAGTGCAAAGAGGCATTTTCAGATGATGTCAAGAAAACCTTCCTAGCAATTAGGGATGTCCAAAGTTGAATGGGCTGCCAAGAGTATGGCCCCTTGTAAGCTGTGTTGTAATAGAAATTCTTTTTGTGATATGAGTTGACCTGAATAGCTGAATATACTGAATATACTGAATACTCTGATATTCTGTGTTCTTGTGATTAATCAACAATTAGCAAAGTTTACTTAAAAAAGAAGAAAGGAAGAACATTTAATTACCTACACCAGAAATGAAAAAGGAGAGATCAGAGTAAAGGCAAAGGAAATTTTTAAAAATTATAATTTGTTATATACAGCTATATGCCAAGACTATAAAAAATGAATAATCACCAAAAAAAATACTACAATTGATAAAACTAGTACTAGATAATTTGAATAAATAGAATTTAGAACAAGAAATAAATAGACTATTAATCATGAGACTTAGAGCTAGAAGGAATTTTAGAGATCATCTAGTCCCAGAAAGGTTAAATAATTAGTTCAAGTTAATATAAATAAATAGCAGAGCTAAGATTCCAACCCATATCTTGTAGCTCCCAATTCATAGTCTTTCTACACTCCCCTCCCCGAAACAAGGAGAATACACAGATTCACAAATTCTATAAAATATTCAAGGAACAAATAGTCTCATTTTTTTGTTGTTGTTCAATCATTTTAGTCGTATTTCACGACCCCATTTGGGGTTTTCTTGGCAAAGATACTGAAGTGGTTTGCCATTTCCTTTTCCAATTCATTTTACAAATGAGAAAACTAAGGCAAACATGGTTAAGTGACTTCCCTGGAGTCACACAGCTAGTAAGGGAAGTCAAATTTGAACTCAGGTCCTCCTGACTCTAGGACCAGGGTTCTATCCAATGTAACCCCTGGCTGACCCTTAGCCTTTTTTTAATCTGTAAAATTAGGATAACAAAAGCCCCCATCTCATAGAGATGTATACCATATAAACTGTTTCCAGAATAGATGCAGATTTCTACGTAAAGCTTTCTATGGACTAAATATTGTTTGGTTTTCTAAATCTGGAAGAAAAAAATTGAAGAATGAAAACTAAAGGCCAGTATAATTAATTAATCCCAAATAAACGATAGACTGGAAATTAGCATTATATAGTCATATCTCAAAATGGTTATTCATTATAATCAGATTGGAGAAGATAGTTCAATATTAAGAAAATGATCAATATGATAAATTTTATCAGTAATGAAAACCGTAAAAAATCTTATGATTTTATCAAAAAACACAATAAAAAGCATTTAATAAAATACATTTGTCTGGGTTTTTTTTAAGGCGTAGGAGGAAGAAATTTTTCCTTAACATGATTTAAAAGGACCTATATGTAAACAAAAGCTAGCATAATCTGTAAGGTAGATGCATTAGGAGCTTTCCCAGTAAAACAAGAATAAAGTAGGGCTGTTATTTCTCACCATTATTATTTAACATCATTATCGTCATCATCTTATATGAAATAATGCAATAAAGAAAGTGTCACCAGAAAAAAAGACACTAGAACACACTGATTATAACAGCGTTATTGCAAATATTATTTATGTTATGAATGTTATGATTTGAATGTTACTTATAAATGTTATTAATGTAAAATGTTATTAATAACAATAGTAATAAATGGAGCAAGGCAAAAATAACTCAGAAGGTTCTAGGGAAGGAAACAGGCTTTGTTGCTATTATCTTGTTAGAGTTAATAGATAAAGGATCTCAGGTAGAAAGAAAAGTTCTTCAGACGCTCTTCTTTTGTAGGGGTCAAGACCCAGAATAACACCGAGCCTTTTTCACTGAGTTCCATAGTACTTTAAAGAAATCAAATGAGCAATTCAAAACTGAAAAATCCACTACACAGAATATCGACCATGTTATGTCATGGAGTTCAGTGGGTAGCCCGTTAAGCTCTTCAGGGCTTGTGTCTTGGATAGGAACCATCCACGGACATTGAGCTGGACCCTGGATTATAGGAGAAAAGAGTCATTTCACTGGCTGTCTTCCATTCCTCTGCACCTATGTATGCTTCATAGATCCTCTCTTCCTTCATGATGCAACTCAAGTATCATCCTCTAAGAGAAATCTTCTCTGATGCTCTCAATTGCTAGTATCCCTCTTCTCACACCACCTCGTATTTAACTACTTTGTACTTATTTATGTTTATTCACTTTATATTTATTCTATATATACTTATTTATATTCTTTTATTTTATATGTATATGTCATAATGTATGATGTATCATATAATATGTAAATAAAGATATTGCATATATTTATTTCTATTATATAAATACTTACATTCTCGTTCTCTCTCTCATTAAAATGTAAGTGTTTTGGGGACGGCTCGGTGGCGCAGTGAATAGAGCACCAGCCCTGGAGTCAAAAAGACATAAGTTCCAATCCGGCCTCAGATACTTAACACTTACTAGCCGTGTGACCTAGGGCAAGTCATTTAGCCCCAATTGCCCTGACTTCCCCCCTCCAAAAAGCAAAAATAAAAAAAGTAAGCACTCTGGGAGTAAGTATTGCTTCAATTATTGTATTTATAACCCCAGCATCTAGCATAGTGCTTGGCATACTGTAGGCACTTAATAAATGTTGATTGACTGGATTGGATCAAAATTGGGAATTGTGCAGTATTTTCAATTAACCCAAGCTACTATGCCAAACATAAAATCTAAGTTTTCAATGAAGAAATTATCCTACTGATAGTAAATAGTTGTAAAGTATCAAATAACATAATATCCAAGTGGTTAAAAAAAGAGAGAGTTATTTGAAAGTCAATGGAGGGCGGAGCTAAGACAGCAGAGAGTAAGCAGTGACTTCTCCAAGCTCACCAAGAATTTCGTCCTTGGGAGGTAAAAAGTAAATTTGAGTGGATTTAAGAGTGACAGAACCCATTGGGAGACAGAGAGTGACAGATTCCCAGCCCAGAGCCTAATCAGGTCGGGGCAGGGAGAACGGAGCACACAGGAGTGGCACCAGCGCGGACCTGAGAGCAGAGTGCGGCAGACTGGGAAGCCCCACCCAGCAGACTCACCCAGCTGGAGGCTTCTGCAGCCCTCTCACAGGAGGTGAGGACCAACGGAACTGGGTAGGAGGGAACGCAGGGCGCATAGCAGGGTCAGCGGTTTTTCCTGGGGCTAGCAACCCGCGGCCTGGATTCTTGAAGCTACATGCCCAGACTTTCAGAAGTTGGGATGGAGGAATGAAATCTAGGGTCTCTCATCCCCCTCCCTGACACACCAAAAAATCAAGAGGTAAAAGCCCCACCTAGAGTACATTCTTGCATTAGTATAAACAGCCCCAGGCTTGGAAATCACTGAGGAAGGGGGAAGGGAGATTGTACTGTAGGGAGCCTAAACCCAGGTGGGTG
>CM053581.1:70761359-70787691 GCA_028627135.1 Pseudochirops cupreus
TTCACCACTTCTCTTGTCTGGAACTCAAGGATCAGCCAGGCCATGAACAAACAAAGTCTTATCCTGGTCATGCTTCTTTCAAGCAAGCCCTCTCAGCCTTCCAGGCAGGCCCTCTCAGCCTTCCAGCCAGGCTCTCTCAGCCTTCCAGGCAGCCCTCACCAGATTCTGGTCTCAGGAAAACTCCAACTCAGTTCTCAGTCAGTTCTCAGCTTCCAGATGCTGGAAGAGAAACTCTCTCTCTCTGTGTCTCTCTCTCTGTCTCTGTCTCTTTCTCTCAGCTGGCCTCAGTCTCCACAATCCTTCCTTCAGCAGGAGCAGGGTTCCAATTCTGTCTGTCTCTAGAATTCTTGCTTATGTACACACCTCAGCCAATCCCCTTCTTCCACATCAACAGGGGAGTTCATGCCTTCTCAACAGTGGGACAGAGTTTGCACCTTCCTCACTTAGCCCCAGGGTACTAAGTGCTAAGTATCTTGCTAAACTGATTACTATTACAGGCACCAATGGCAACATGAATTGCCAGCATAATTGTAAATTGCAAAATATAACATATTCTCCACATAGAAGACAGAAACAAAGCATTTATTCAGGCAAATCTCAGTACCAGAAAACCAAATTCATCATAGCAACAAAGAAATCTATACACAATAATACTGCAGAGAATAACACCATCCCAAAGCCTTCCCACAAGTCTAGATGTCTCCTTGCCTGCATGCTCTCTCCTCCCTCCATCCTAACTGCTCTGGTTCCCAGCTTCCTCTCAGCTCTGCTCCACCCTTCTTGCTCCATCTGTTCAGCAAGCTCCCCCCACCACAGGCTCTGTGTGATTATATTCAGCCTATTAAGGGGCAGGGAAGATCTTCAAATTCCCTCAGGTCTATCAAGGGACAGGGAAGATCTTCAAATTGCCATTACCATTTCAGAAGTGATTCTCAAATTATTTTGTTTGAAATACAATATCCTTTGCCATGAAGAATCATGGCACTAGACATTTAAGTTGGCAAAACCATGAAAACAATTAAGAGAGAATAACACATGCAACGGCAGGTGGGGCACAGGAGATAGAGTACTGAGCCTAGAATCATGAAGACTCATCTTCCTGAGCTCAAATCTGGCCTCAGACACATTATCTGTGTGACTCTGGACAAGTCACTTAACCCTATTTGCCTCAGTTTCTTCAATTATTAAATGAGTTGGAGAAAGAAATGGTAAACCACTGTGGTATCTTTGCCATGAAAACACAAACTGAGGTCACAAAGTGGTGGAAATGACTGAACAACAACAAAATGTGGGCAGCTTTGCATCAATAAAAGCCATCTTTCTTTCTGAGTTCTTAGCACATTAAAATCTGACATGCTTTGAGATTAGTGCATACAAGTAATAGGCAAGTTTTATGTATCTATGAATTATGTTTATCACACTATGTCTTCGAGGTAAGCAAAATTTATGTTGTTAATTTTCTTTTATTTTCAATAACAATCATAAAAATTTTATAGCATCCCTAGCAAAACTAACAATATAATAGGGTGTAATGGAATACCCTTGAAGAACCCCTGAAATATAAGTTTGCTTTTATTGCTACTAATAATCATGTTCCAACATTAAAAGACATGCAGAAAAAATAAAATGGAATCTATGTCTTTTCCCAATTCACTCTAGAAATTTTGCAAAATATCTGCTTCCTTCCCTTTCTCCCCACCCCCTGCCATCTGACACAGGAGTATGGTTCTGAGAGATTGTCCAGTTTTCCTCATCTGTGCTCTTTTCTTCTCTTATTCTTTATCTATTGATGTCCAACATCAGCTCGCTCTTTCCATCCTTTTTTTTTTCACCTAAAGCATTCTGTGGGCATTTTAGTATTGATCAAAATAACGCTGTTGTTATGTTGTTAGCCTACTATAATATGATAATTAAATCAAAATAGTGACTAGTTCTTCTTAAATGCTCTTATTAATCCTGCATCTCAGTCTCTACACTTTTGGGTTTTTACAAATTAAAAGTTGTGTCTTCCTACTTCTCTTATCCCTAACCAGACACCAATCTTTTAGCAGCAGAGAAACTTTGAGGTGTCCTGTGATGTGGTTCCTTCACCTAGCAGTTGCTCCTCAAGTCATACCAAATGCTTGTTTCATGCATCCCCCAAAAAAATTACTAGCTAAGACTCTGCTTTCCAAAGCATCCCTCACCACTTTTGCATAGATCTGTTAGAAAGTTTTTCCTCACATCAAATCTAAATGTGTCCCTTCAATTTCAATCCATTGCCTATAATCTGCTCCTTGGGACCAAGTAGAATAAATCAAATCCCTCTTTCCTAAGATAGTTTTTCCTCTACTTGAATGAAGCTATCAGATTACCCAGAAATCTTCTCTTCTTCAGGCTCAACATTCCTTCATCTGATCACCATGTGGAATGAGCTCAAGGTCCCTTAACGTCCTGGTGACCCTTGTCTGGATGTTCTCCAGATAGATTATCAATGTCTTCCACAAGATGTGATGCCCAGAACTGAAAACAATACTCAAGATCTTCTAGTCATTGTTGTTTTTAATCCTTATGTGTCAAGAGCCTGCCATGGGACTTTTCACATGCCCGGAATTAATTAATATTGATTCAACTGAATTGATTCTCCCTTCAGATATGATACGAGTTGGAGTTATAGAAACCATGGAGAGGATCCATTACCCTGAATTTTCTAGCTGATGGGAATATCTTGAATCCTAAAATGTTCAGAGGAAAGAATGTGGTGCCTTAATTATTAAACTATTTCCCTGAATGGGAGTGTCCTCTAACCCCTCTAAATACAGATTGTAATCTGGGGGAAACTCCTCTGTCTTTCTAACCATCCCTGCCAGACACGACTGAATCATTCCCCAATATATCCCCAACATCCACCTCTTTCTCTTCAGGGTCATCTGATCCTTTGTAATTAATAACGGTACACTCTGGTCTTTTTTACAGGCCTGTCTTCTAAGCCCTTCTTAGAATATAGTGCAATTCCTTTATCAGGAATATCCTTTGTTCTCTTCAAATGGCCTCTCTCCCTTCTCTACTCTTCTAGCCTACATTAGGGAAGCAGCTGAGGGATAGAGAGGGATGGACCTAGAATCAGCGAGATTGTATTTTTTAATCAGAGATGGATAATCTTATATAGATAGACAGATAGAGATAGATATATGTATATATAGACATATAGATGTAGTTATAAATACACATATATGTATATACATATGATATATATATGATTGTTCACCTCTGATCAAAAAATATAGACAGATATAGATAGATACAGATATCAATGTTTTATTATATAAAAATGCATTTTAAGATTGTTCTGTATGCTGTGATTTTCCTTCTAAGGAAAAAGGTTCCTTCTCTAACCACAAAGGGGCAAATAATATGATGAAGCACAAAGTCCACACTGTCAATTTCTAATGGTTAAACATATTGCCAGGTACATTGAAGCAAAATGGCCTCTTCAAAATTCCATAACATTCTAATGAGCAGACCAGAATTATATTTAACATCTATTGTTGTAGTTTAGTCTTTCTCTATTCTGATTCACAATTCTGGTAGAATCCTGGTTAGAAAAGGTCATATTGTATAGGGAATAAAGTGCTAAACTTTCTTTCAGAAAGGTCTGAATTCAAATCCTGCTTCATATATTTAATTGCTATGTGGCTTGGGCTTGTATATCACTTGACCTTACTGACACTCAATTTCTTATCTTTAAAACTGAATTAATAATATCAACTATATCATTGTGAGAATCAAATAAATCATGTAAAGTATTTTGAAAGCAGGGGCAGCTAGGTGGTCCAGTGAATAGAACACCAGCCCTGGAATCAGGAGGACTTGAGTTCAAATTTGGCCTCAGACACTTAACACTTACTAGCTATGTGGCCTTGGGCAAGTCACTTAACCCCAACTGCCTGCCTTGCCTCCTCCAAAAAGCAGCAAAAAAAGTATTTTTAAAACCTTAAAATGCTATATTAGCATGAGCTATTATTACTTCCCATTTTGAATCCCATTTTGGAGGTGTTCATCTTGCTCCATTATGAACAGGGTTAGTGGGGTGCACTGATTTGAAGGTGTCAGTCTTGGTCCCAGTTTAAAGGACTAATTGAGTTATCCTTGTACCCTTCCCTTGTCAGTATATCTCATCCCTTTGCAAGTCTCCACCTAAGCCACATCTCCTTCCTATTTGGGCCTTCCCCAAAATACTAAAGCAAAGGCCCTGTTATTTTCAGAGTTGCCTGATTGGCTT
Organism: Pseudochirops cupreus; assembly: GCA_028627135.1. Classification (NCBI taxonomy): domain Eukaryota; kingdom Metazoa; phylum Chordata; class Mammalia; order Diprotodontia; family Pseudocheiridae; genus Pseudochirops; species Pseudochirops cupreus. The sequence continues at coordinate 70,765,621 of CM053581.1, forward strand.
AATTCTTCCGTGAGGCCTGTTTAGTACCAGAAACAAGCCCTAACATCTTCTGAGCACACACACACCCTTTTTCATTCATCTTCCTCATCCCCCACAATTTAAGCCTATTTGGCAATTCAGAAAAAGGGAGGAAGGGGGTTAAACTAAATAAAATTAATACAGAATGAGGATCTCAGGGTAATGAAGGAAAATGAAGTTATAGATAGCCTGAGCAAGCCTCAGTAATTTCAGCTAGCATGACTGTATTTAAAAAGTAATTGCAATTAGAGGTGTGGGAGAGTGCATTATCAAGAAGCAGCAAGTGAGTGGGTAGATAGTCATGGATGAACAGAAATTCAAGTTCCAGCCTAGACAGGCATATTGATTCTAATAAATAAGTATGATTCTTACCAAGTATTCATTATAAACTCTTTGCCAGAATTCTTTTTACTTACTATGCTAATTATCTGGCATTTCACCTAGAGTTCTTTGGTGCAGCCTGTGTCTTTTGATCAAGGAAAATAATTCTTTAACAAAATCTGATGTCCGGAAAAGATCATATATTTTACTTAAGCATGATTAAGGTAACGCCTTCTCCATGGATAACACAATTCTGTTAGAGCCATTCCACTGAAGCAAATTGAAAGGGGAAAAGCATTCTATTACTGGACCATGTGCTTTTGCTTTGAAGCTATAATTGAAAAAACAAACTTTACCCATCAGAAACCATGTGTTCTGCCATTTGGAAAAATATTGATTTTTATACTTGGACATCTAATCAAGTTTGAGACACATTTACATCTGAATGATCTTTGAAAGGCTATTTGTCACTCTTTTCATTGCTTCCTAGCCTGAAATATTCAATTTCCCGACTTTGCTTCCTCACTCTCCCATGAAACAATTTTCTCCAGACTTTTGTAATTTAAGCCTATCCTACTACCCATATGATTGGTATTCCATTTGCAGAGTTAAAATGACTATTGGGACTAGGAAAGGGAGAAGGGGATTATTTTGTGTAAGTTATATGACTAAGTGGTTAAAGTGCTGGTATTCCTGAAAATGTAATCAAATCTCTTCCTGAAAACATGGTTGATGGGTTTCTGATGAAAAGCAAAGGAAGGAGTGGTGGCAATGTAAAGGTAGTATTCACCTTCTTCAGGCCTACTGAATGTTTCTCAGACTCAGGGAATGTGTCCAGTATAAACAGTATTAATTTTTTTTTAATTTTTTAAAAGGCAATTTTCTCTTTCTCTTTAAAATCATAATGATGATAACTAATATGCATAGAGCACTTTAAATCTCACAAACTGCTTCTCATATATTATCTCATTGGAGCCTAAAGCAATCCTGTTAGATACAGCAGGTATTTTAATTCCTGATCACAAAAAATAAACTGAGGAAAAAGAGAAGAGGGGAAGAAAGGAAAGAAGGAAGGGAAGGAGGAGGAGGGAAAATATCTCCTCACAAGATCAAAGACTTCGAGCTATAAAGAACTCAACATCATAGAAACCAACCCTCTCATTGTATACATGCAGTAACTGAGGCCAGAGAGATTAAGAGACCCATGATCAATAAGCATCTGAGGTGAGATTGAAACCAAAGTCTTCCTATCTCCAAGTCCAGCACATTACTCACTGCACATATTATCTCTTATGAAAGGGTTTCGTGAGGGAAATCTATTTCACTGACAATGTAAAAGCTTTAAGGAAAACACTTGGCCTTCTAAGTGAATAGTTTCCCTACACCAACCTTGAAAAATTCATTGTCAACTAACTCTAATTTAGGAAATCACTTTCACCTCCATGAAACTCCCATTTGCCCATTTATTTTTTAAAAAAGGATTTCCATCAGAGACTATTGTAAGAATTTTAATTGTTTAAGACCTCTAAGCACCTTTAAAAAGTAATTTCCAAAGAGCTACAAGAATGAATTCAGCAGAATGATTGCATACTCCAAGAGTCTTCAAAATTTCCCATTTGGTATCATATTAGCACTTAATTATCTACAATGAATAAGAAAAGCTTTCGAAAATGCTTTCCAATTAGAGTTAAGTTAACCTGATCACCATATGATTGATATTCTCACTACACATAGGTGTTCTTGAAGATTATGGCTGCCGACCACCAACTCTAACAATTCTGACCATGGGACAGTTTCATGCATGGTTAGTGATAAACTTCATGTCTATTATATGCAGCTTATCACCAGGTTAACTCCAGGTGATTAGCTTTGTTTGATGTGATTTGGGGGGAACAAGAAAATAAAAGACCATCCACATAGTCCCAGAACAGTTATGATCTATACTAGTAGAAGAAACACACACACACACACACACATACACACACATGCACACATGCACACACGTGCACATTCTTGAGTATTAAAGCCAGTTGGCATCATCTTTTTCCTTTCTACAAATTCAGCACAATGCTGGCTATCTGTATGGAAGGAATAGAAGCGACCTTTATAACCTTTATGCACTGAATAATAATCAGAGATGTGCGGGCAGACCCTTCCAGAAGACTTGATTTCTCTATTTCACCCCAGGTCCTAGATATTGTCTCTGGTTCATATCATTCCCGCTCACTGGATACATCCTATTCTTAGTATGCCCAGAATACTGTTAGCAAATCACTTAGACTTCTTGGAATAGTGAAAGCAAACAGTTGAATAAAAGTGTGGCAATACTGGAAATACCAGAAACTGGTGGGAACTTGCGGCCAGTCTCAGTCCCAGTGACCCAAAGTGAAGCCTCATCTTCCTGCCATTTGGGAGAAACAAGAAAAGAATTCAGGGAGTTCGCTGACTTGACAAAAAGCCAATTTTCTGGATGGGATAGGCAGGGGCCAGTCGCAGCCACTTCCAGCTTTGTCTAGGTGACCATGACTTGGGTTTAATTCCCAGACCACACTATTCAGACAACCTGCAGGGACATGGCTACCACAAAGCTGACTCCCTTCACTGTGCTTTTCTCTCTTCTGAACAGGGTAGAAACAAAGTTCCATCTACTCTTATAAGAGTAGGAGAGGTTACTACCTTCAGTAACTCAAGACTGGGAAAGATGAGTCATACACGTGAAAGAACCCATGTTAGTCTATCTCTTCCCATCAACCCATGTCCCTGGCCTTTTTCCTGTCTCCCCCCAATGAATCCTATAACTTCCTCCTTTGTCACTTCTGCTCAGCCAAACAATCTGGGCCATGTTGGCACTGAGGGCAAATGGAAGTATTCCAGTAAATGGTAGTCCCTGGGGAAACACTCATCTCAGAGACCATATCCCTGTAATAATAATAATAATCAACTCCCCCCCACTATATAGAACTTTTAAGCTGCAAAACATACCTTACACACATTGTCTCACTCAATTAAAATATTCTGCTTACACAATATTCTTCAAACTCTAGGTTACTCTTACAAATCTATCATATATATCCTACCTCATTGATCTTTACAACAGCCCTGTGTGGTATGTGCTATTATCTTCATTTATACAAGATAAAGAAACTCAGGTTCAGAAGGGAAAGTGACTTGCCCCAGGTAACGTGACTAGTAAGTGTCTGAGGCAGGATCTGGACTCATATCTGTCCTAATCCTATGTCCAATCCTTTCTCCACCATACCATCTAACTACCTCAAGCAGAACATAACTCTGTTCACCTGTTTTTCTAACTCCCCTTAACAGTGGGGGGGGGGGAGGAGGGAAGGGGGGCAGTTAGCAGTTCTAATGAGAAGCAGGCTACTACAGTTAGAACTCTGTGCTACTCTTCGGGCTGCCAATGAGGCAATATTTATCCTTCTTAGCCAGTACCTCATCACCATAAGGATATGCGATGAGATGGAAGTTTGGCTACTGACCTAAATAATTTCTCAAAACTGATGGGTATTGACATGAGGAAGCTGTAGCATAGAAGTAATGGCATAAGGGTCTGGTTAGTCTTTACTGTTTAATTTTTATTTTGATAACTCTACCTTTTTTTCTTGTTCCAGAATTTGTAGAGTTGGTATCTTATCAATAAATTAAGGGTAAGAGAAAAACTAGGGCAATTTTCCCATGTTTTGTATGTATGTGACTGGTATTTTATGATGTAGATTTCTGATCTTTAGGAGAGTTGAGTAACTGACTGTTTTTATTCTGAACTAAAATTTCCCTGAAATAGCCTTACTGTGTTTTAGGTCTTTGAGATCTATAAAAAGTCTTCTGTCTTTCTGAGTCTGTGTGAGCAGAACACGGTGTGGCAGGAAAGAGGAAGCAAGGAATATTTACTGAAGTTCAGTCCCTGAAAGGTGCCCTATTGCTAACAGTCAAAAGTCCCAATCTTTGCAGAACTGATTTGGAGGAGAAAGTTGGGGCCCATTCTCCTCTTGAGAAAGAGCATGGGCTCCATTCAAGTAGGTCTGATAACAGAGTGATAATTCAATTAAACAAACACTTATTAAGTGACTACTATGTGGGAAATATGGTACTAGGTATTAGTCTAGGGAGATATCATACTAGTCTGGGTATAGAAAGATAAATCAAACTGTCCCTGCCCTCTGAGACCTTATATTCTCCTGGGAAATTCTGGTTCTGTACTTTCTACAGAAATATATTGCATTCCTCTATTTTCAGTGGAATTATATCACTTTTCTCCTTATCAAGTCATTAAAAACAGATCCAAAGTTCTTCAATTAATTCATATTTAATTCCAAGTCACATAGAGTTTCATCATAATGAGAGACATTAAAGACAGTAATTTTCACATGAAGATAGGGGATATAAAGTGGAATTGGAGACATGAAGGGAAAATTTCAAGAGGAAAAGCATTTAAAGACTGATTTTGACTGAAGTATTTCATTACTTCTTTGATTTCCAATAAGATGTATTGTCAAGAACTCTGATTACTGATTGATTTCTTTCATATTATAATAGGAAGGGCAATTGACTGGAAATGAGGAGACCTCAAATTGAGTTTCAGCTCTGCCATTGACTACTATGTGACCTAGAACAAGTCTCTCTGGGCCTCAATGTCAGAATTTGTAAAAGTGAGGCAAGGTTGGACTAAATGAACTCTAAAACTATTTCCAGTTGAAATTTTATGTTATAGCTGCATAGAAAACTTTTGTTGTTTCAAATGAGTTTTAATAGTTCAACTTGGAAATTTTAGAAATGCATTCCTTAAAATAACCTGATGAACCTACAAAGCTAGGAAATAGTTTCCATTCTATGTATTTAACTGCAGGAGGGGGGATGTACCTGTTAACACTGTAAAAGTTAATGTTATGGGGGTGAGAGAACAGCGGAAAGGAGGGGGTACATGACCATGACCGTAAATTAAACTTTATTCTTCCCACTGACTCAACTTAGCACACTACAGCTATAAGTGTTTGCCTCTTGTCTAACAGAACATCTGGTTTGTGATGCTAAAAGTGGGACCCCAAGGGAAGCAGTGATCTTTCCCAAGGCAACTTGATTAATAGTAGGCTTCCAGATTTGAACTAAAAGACATTTTGATGAAACCAGCAAGACTGAATAATTGTTTCCACAAATAGTCCTGATATATTTTCTCTTTTCTCTTGGAATTTGCAGCTATGTGTGATACACAGCCTTTATCTTTCTCTGTGGCTTCTGCACCTCAAGTTAGTCCCTAGGTTAATCACTTTCACAGGATGCCCACATGCCAATGACCCTAGGTTGGCAAGACAGTCAATTTCTTTGAACACTAAGAGCTTATGTTCAGACACAACTTGAACAACCACCAAATGACCATGCAAGGTGCAAAAGAGAGATTATATGACATGATGAGATTCATGATGGGTTGGGTTGGTCTGAAGGACAAAATGGTCAAATTTCATTGGAGATATGTACCTACATGCAGCAATTGTTAAGTGTTTTGGTGTAAAACTGAGGTATACAGTCAGGTGACACATATGAAAACCATGTTTCCTGAAAATGAGCCTCACAGGCTGAATAGCCAAGAAATCTTGGTGATAAGATGTTGTTGTTCGTTTGTCCTCCTTGAAAAGGACCATGACATCAGGGAGATGATGCCACAGCATGCTAGTGAATTGGATTTAAGTCAGGGAGGGCTGTACAAAGTCACTAGCCTCACTTTCTCCTCCAGAACCATCAGCGTCCAGTTGGAGATGGCCCTACATGTAGAGGGAGACCTTGACCTTTTTAAACTAAGGTTTGTCTGAGCCAACATCCACTCAGTGATTAAAATTAGGTAAGAAACGAGACAGAAAATGACCTCTTTTATCTAGTCAAAAAAAAATATCTGGGAGGGGAAGACCCTCAGGGTTTCTGGCCAGAACAGAAACAATTGCTTTTTTCATACAATGAGCCTGGGACCAAATTTTGGCCATTCAATGAGAGCCACAGTGATTTGGGTTTAAGGCATGGTCCTTAAGAAAGAAATCTAGCCCATAAACCCCAAGATATCTTGCAAGATTTCAGAGATTGAAATTTATATTCCTTTTGACAGAGCACTCACAGAAAAGGGTGTGCTACCCTATGTAGAAAGAAAGAGAGAGAGAGAGAAGAGAGAAAGAGAGATGGGGGGAATGAAGAAAGGAAGGAAGGAAAGAAGGAAGGAGGGAAGGAGGGAAAGAAGGGAAAGAAAGAGAGAGAGAGAGAGAGAGAGAGCGAGAGAGAGAGAGAGAGAGAGAGAGAGAGAGAGAGAGAGAGAGAGCTTTGTTGCCCTACTTCCCAGTCCCACAGCTCCTACTCACAGAGGTTGTTTGTCCTTTGTTCCTGAAGAGGATCAAAATATCAGGGTGGTGATGCCATGACATGCAACTGTGATAAGACAATGAAATATAGAAACAGCTGCTTCAGACAATGACCAGTTGTAATGAAGTGTCTCTAAAGTGACAAGACCTCAGTTCAAATTCCACCTCTGACCCATTCTGTGGTGAGTTATTTAACCTTATTAGACCTCAGTTTCCAAAATGATAAAATAAGGAAGTTGGACAAGATGACCCCTAACATCAGCTCTATGTTCCTATGTCTAATAGAAGAAATTTCAGGCAAACCTTCATGGTATTTCAGATTTGGAAGGAAATATGGAGGCCATTTAGTCTAACCCTTCCCTAAATAAGAACTCCCTCAACATCATACCCAGACAAGTCAGACAGCCTTTACTCAAAGACCTCCAAGAGGGAAAAAGTCACTACCACCCAAGGTGGTTTGTTGACTTTTGAACAGTGCAACTTTCTAGAGTTTTTCCTGACATCAGGCTTAAATTTGCAGTTGCCACCCATTCCTCCTAGTTCTGGCCTCTAAGCACAAACAGAACAAGTGTAACCCCCTCTTCCATATAACAACTTTGTGGACACTGGAAGGCAGCTGCCATGCACAAGATTCTATTTTCTTGGAACATACTATAGTTACATAATTGCTTTTCATTCAAAATCTTATGGAAATTATTTAAATGATACATTAAAGTTAGCCATGTATCTGGTCAAATTTTTCCCTCCAAAAAGAGAAAAAGAAATTATGTGCTTCTTAGTTAGAAACAAAAGCTTCCTTGTTCTCCCTTAAATTAGCAGGAGAATAAAGTTAACAGGGGGTCAGAGCCTCTACATTCAGAAATAAAATGTTTAAAGGACACGTCATTTGGATTCCATTACCAGGCTGTTCATATACTTTTTAGAAAATAGACTGCGGGTTGTATCTGGCATTTGTACAGTTTTGCAGTGTTGGCAGTTGGGCAGAGTTGTTAGTCACTGGGAATCAAGAGCTACTGAAGACCCTGCTGGAATGAAATTAGTATTTCTATAACATAGCAACTCTTGGGGCAAGCTGCAACTTCAATCACAAAGCCAATACCAGCTTGTTTTTGCTTTTAGATTCTCTTTCCTGGCTTAACCCCTAGAAGAAGGCTGACATTTGCCAGGGTAACCAGATTCAACATGTCAAGAGCTTCTAATGTACTCAGAATGTTGATGAGAGACACCACATGTGTTTATGGTAGTCATTACTCTGAGGATCCAAGCCACAGTTATTCTGTGCTAGATTGAAGAATTCTTCCAGAGTTAGAAATAGGGGAAAATACACCCTTACTGTTTTGAATAGTTTTCGGTGGCTGTTTCACAGCCATTGTTGTTCAGTATTATGACATCTCCATTCCCATATGCTGTGGAGCATATGTTTATTCTTGAAAGGAATTTTTAAAAATATTTTTATGAAATCCACCATATGCCTTCAACCCACCCAAGAGAGATCCTGGGCTGTTGTCAAACCACAGTTGGATTTCACCCGAAGTTATGAAATTTAACATGACTGACCCAAACAGGAGTTCAAACAAAGTAAACAGTACAATCTCTCTTATTTCACGGCAAGATTGGTCCAAGGTAATAGCCCTTCATTGTCGATAAACAGGTGAGTAAGAATAATGATGCTCAGATTCTCCACTTATAGGATATATTCTACACCAGTACTTTAAGCTGTTGGCTAAACTTTGCCTTATAAATGTGGAATAAATTACTTAATTATCTTCAGATAGACTACTCTAGACCACTATGATCAGAGTAAGAAATTATACTCTATGTATGTAAGAAAGGGGGAGGGAGAGAGAGAGAGAAGCAAAGACAGAGAAAGAGACATTCAGGCAGAGCCCCACAGTCCATTACAGTTATTTGGGGACTTAAGAAGAGGAAGGCCAATCAATAATGTTAAAGAAATACTTTTATTACAAGTGTATTTTGTAATACAAAGGCTTGTAATACACAGGGACAAGAGGACATGACAAAGGACAATAACTCAGAAAAAGTAAACACTGAAGTTCTAGTCACCAGAAAATGGGTTACTAGACCTCAGGTGAGATGAACTTTAGGCCCCAGCAGGAGGAACAAAGGAGTCAATCATCTATGAGAAGAAGCCTTCTGGACTCAGGACAAATAATATCGAGAAATAATAGATGCTTTTTCAGTACAAATGTGGGTTAAGCAAAAATGTCCCCTCTTCTTACCATTACCTGATATGTATAAGAATACTAGCTATAGAAATAAGAAAAGAGAACAAGGCTTCCCTTCATTGCAGTCTTATTCTTCTTGTCTACATATTCTCGATGCTCTCCTCAGTTCCCATAGGGGTAACCGTTGCCTTTATGTCAATGACTCCTAGAGCTATATGTCCAACTCTAGTCTCTCCCTCCAGGCTTCAATTTCACATCACCAATTTCATATTAGATATTTCAAACGATGTTGCAGAAACGACTCAAACTCAGCCTATCTAAAACAGAACTCATTGTCTTACCAAAAAATTTCCACCCCTCTTCCAAACTTCCTTATTTCTGTCTTAAGGCCTCTCAGGTTTGGCATTATCCTCAATTCCTCCCTCTCCTTTACCTCACATATCTAATGGGGGGGCAAATCTTGTCCTTTCTCTTTCTATAATATCTCCTATATTTGATTTCTTCTCTCTATTCAGCTGCCATCTTAGTTCAGGCCTCCATCATTTCTTACCTAGATTATTGCAATAACCTCCTAATTGGTCTCCATGCTTGAAGTTCCCCCTCTCACTCTAATTCATCCTCTATACTGTTGCCAAAGTAATTTTCTTTAAGTCACTCTCCTATTCAATCAGCTCCAGTGGCTTCCTCCTGTTCCTAATATCAAATATAAACTGCTCTTTTTTAGCTATTAAACCTTTCTCTGTCTTCTCCAACCTACCTTTACAGATTCATTGTACATTATCACCCCATACTGTACTCCAGTCAACCACACTGACCTTTTGGATCTTCACATGTGACACTCTATCTATCTCCATTCTCCATGCTTTTGCCATGTCCCCATTACTAGAAAATACTCTCTCCTTATCTGTACCTCATAGTATCCTTCTCTTCCTTCAAGACACTGTTCAAAAATCATTTTCTGTGTGAAGCTTCTCCTGATCTCCCTTTAGAAATGCTAGTGTACTCTCAAATTACCTTGCATTTAACTAATTTGCATTTATTTGTATGAATTCTCAATCTAGTCTTAATATTCTTTTTTTTAAATTTTCTTTTAGACTCATGTAACAGTAATTAATTTAGCAGGTACTTGGTCCTTAGTAACTAAGGGCTAAGTATTTCTGTGAAAGAGGCAGAGGGTGTGAACAAAGCAGGAGGTATGAACTCTGTCTCCTGTGTGAACAGAGGGCGTGAACTCTGTTTCCTGTTGCTGATGTGGCAGGAGGGGGTTGGCTGAGACAGGAGGCCTGTGTGTGTGTGTGTGTATATAAGAGGAATTCCAGAGACAGATAATCAGAATCAAGAATTTTCCTCCTGGTGGCTCCTGGTGGAGGGAGCAGAATTGTCCCAGCATCTGGAAGCTGGGTTGCTAGACTGAGAACTGAGTTGGAGTTTTCTATGAGACCAGAATCTGGTGAAGGCCACCTAGAAGGCTGAGAGGGCTGCCTGGAAGGCCGCTTGGAAGGCCAAGATTTCTCCTGGGTCCTAGAGCCAACTGAACTTCTGGAGGACTGAAAAAGTAAGACCAGAATAAGACTTTGTTCCTGGATTGGTTGATCCTTGAGCTCCCTGCAACAGAAGTGGTGAAGGTTTTGAGGTGTGCTGGACCCTATGAACTTCAGTGTGTACCAGGAACTTCATGGAGGACTGGACCAGAACCTGGGAGCTGTCTGCTCCTGAATCCAGATGACAGTTTGATGGGTTCAAGTAGGAGCTGGGACCATGGAAGGTGATCCAGGGTATCTGAGAGACCACCCCAAGGCAAGATGAAGAAAAGATCTCTCCTCAGATATAGAATGCCTGATGGAATTGAAGTTTGCCAGACACCGAGGGGTGGAGGATTTGTGTAATTTTCTGATGACTGTATTTAGTGACTGATTGCTAGATTAGTGACTGATTAAGTTAATCTATAATTGCCCCATCAGTGGAAGATTGATTATTGTATTGTGAATTGATTGAATGATTAAGTAAGGAGGGTTTCCCCCCTTAGGGAAACCAGATGATTATTCTTTTCTTCTTTGTTCTAAATATTGTGGCCACTGTACTGAAAACTATGTGGCCATTCTAATGTTAAGCTGTTGTGAACACTATATTGTGATTTTCTGTGATAAGATGTAATGTTGTGAATATTATACTTGAATATTATACTGTACTTTGATTTGTTGTGAATGTTTGCCTTGATTTGTAATGGAATAAATGGAGTATTCACCATACTGTGTAATCCTTAAATGCTGTTCACAGTAGCATTCTTTTGGGAATCTGCTAGTGCATGGCATTACAACTCAAACACCAGAATACAAATATAGAATAGAGAGAAGAAGAAAAAGCATCATAAACTTAAATATTGAAACTTAAATACAAAGTAAGAAAGGGGGAAGCACGCCATGTGCATAGTAGAACATGAGAGGATTCAAAGTATGTAATGATAAATTTTCATTTCAAGACCATATGACAAATACTACACATTGTGTTGAGAGCTGTCCATATTTTCTTTGCTTCCTTGTAAGTTTTCTTTTGTTTTCCGCTGTGCACTTTTTACTTTATTCTTTTTTTGCCTTTCCTCCCTCCCCCCACCCCAGAAGGCTACAGTTAAGTGCAGATATATTTCTGTATAGACATAGATACATATACATACACATACTTACACATATATACATACATAGACATGTACGTTCCCTAACAAAGTCTACTCCTGATCTTTGTTTCTATGTTTTTTAGTATCTCTTGTTTCCTATCCCTCCTGACTCCTCTACTTTACTTCTACCCTCTACCTTGTCCCCCTAATACTTAGCCTACCCTCCTCCAAGGATCCCTCCCTTATCCTCCCATTCCCATTGATCAAAACACCTTTTTAAACCCCACTTTAACCTATTCCCTCACCCTCACCCTCCACTCTAGAGATCCCTCCCTTGTCTTCTTCTCCCTCTCCATCCCCTTACTGTTTTATTTCTTCTGAATTTAGAAGACTTTATACTCTTCTAGCTATATATATGCATTGTTCCTTCTTAAACCCATTCCTGATGAAAGTATGTTACCAGAACTACCAACACTCTTCCCCCATCTAATTCTTCTGTATTGATTCTTCTGCTTGTACCTCATTTGTATAAAATAATTGTTCTTTTTAGCTGCTCCTAAATGGTTTCACTTTTTTAAGTCATATCATATTCAGGTCTACCCCAAATCTTTCTTACGAACTACCCAATTACAAACAACAATCTCAGACATATGTTTGGCATTTTGGATATATAAAAAGTAAACAATTTCTCTTTACTGAATCCCTCAAAATCAGTCTTTGGTACATACTTTATGTTTCTCTTGACTGTTATATGTCAGATTTTCTATTAAGTTCAGGGTTTTGTTTTGTTTTTTACAAAGTCTTGAAAATCTGACAGTTGATCAAATGTCCATTTTTTTTCCATTCAGGATTATGCTCTACTTTGCTGGGTATGACATTTTTACCTGGAGTCCCAGTTCTTTTGCTCTTCAATACACGATGTGCTAAGACCTATGGTCCTTCAGAGTCTTTGCTTATAGGTCTTGTATGATTCTAATTGTGGCACCATCATATTTACATTGTTTTTTCTTGTTGCTTTTAATATTTTCTTCCTGAGTTGGGGGTATCAGGATTTGATTATAATATTCCTATGAGTTTTTATCACAGGGTCTCTTTCAAGTGGTGATTGATGGATATTTCCTATTTCTACTCCCCGCCCCCCTCAACCTGTTCTAAGGCTTCAGGACAATTTTCTGTAATTATTTCTTATACTGTTATAGGAAGATTGGGTTTTTTTATCATAGCTTTCAGGTAGTCTGATCATTCTTGTTTTCCCTTTTTGATCTGTTCTCCAAGATCAGTTGTTTTTCTTATAAGATGTTTCACTTTCTTTTCTATTTCTTTTTCATTCTTCATACTTTGATTATTTCTTGATCTCTTATAACTTCACTGGCTTCACCTTGCCCAATTCTAATTTTCAAGGTATCATTTTCTGAATATTATTAAACATGTTCATGTCTCTTTTATTAGCATTTAGGCTCTTAGAGAGTAGAAATTATTTCATTCATATTTGGTTTAACATACAGTCTAACATACCATCCAGCATGTTGCTATTATTGTTCAGTAGTGTCCAATTCTAAGTGACCCCATGGATAAAATCCATGGGGTTTTCTTGGAAAAGATACTGGAGTTGTTCACCATTTCTTTCTCCATTGTGCCCCCATTTTATAGATGGGGAACTGAGGCAAATGGGGTTAAGTGACTTGCCTAGGGTCTCACAGTTGGTAAGTTTCTGAGCATTATTTAAACTTAGACCTTCCTGACTCCAGGTCCAGAGTTTGGTTCCTCTGTCCACTGTACCACCTAGCTGTCCAAGTATTTAATAAGCAGTTAATAAATGTTTACTGATCAAGTAACCCAGTGTTTCATAAACCCAAAAATATTAATATCTAGGAAAAGGATTTTCTTTTTCATAAGAACCACTAGTAAACTTAAAAATAATTTAGCAGAAATTAAGTTTAGATCAATAACATATCATACACCATAATAAGATTAATTAGATAAAATTTAATATACAAATATTGATAAAGAAGAGATGAAGTGGGTAAGATGATTGTTTAGGAAATCTCAGAGACTCAGTGAAAAAAGTATTTGAGAATATTAGGATGTTCAGGAAAACAGCAGATTATAAAATAAATCTATAAAAATTTTAACATGTATTACAAAAAGAATAAGAAACAATAATAAGAGAACTTCTGTTTAAAATTACTATAGTGTTTATAAAATATCTGGAAGGTAACCTACAAAAAAAATGCAAGGCTCATACAAATGCAACTACAAAACAGTTTTTACAGAAAGAGACAAATAATTGAACAGATACTTGTTGCTCGTGGGTGGACTGTGTCAATATAATAAAAATGGTGATATTATTACCTACATTAATTTACATGTGATACATTTAGCTAAATGTGATATACTGTGATAATAATCAGACTTCCAAGAACACTGCACAGGACTTGGGAAAACAATTTTTTTTAATAATGTTGAGAAACAAGAGGTCTAGAATTTCAAAGAAAATAGTGAGAAAAAATGCAAATGGAAGGTACACAGCATCATTAGACCTTGAACTATATTAAAAAGTGGTAGTCATACAAAACATTTAGTATTATCTTTTGAAAAGTGAAATAATGGAATAGACTACATAAGCAAGAAAGAGTAAAATAAAAAGGAAAATTGTAGCCTAGTGTTCAAAAAATAAAGACCAAGAAAATTATTTGCTTTTTATAGTAAACTATCGGGAAACCTGGAAAGCAATTGTGCAACATTTAGATTTAGGTCTACATCTTACGCCATAAGTCATATTTTCCAAATGACTTTGCAACCTAAATATAATATATCATAAAAATAATTTTAAGTAAAGATACTTTTAACAAGTATGATAAGAAGTGAATTCTTAACCAGACAGGGGACAGAGGAGACAATAATGATCACACTATTGATTGCATAAAACTTAAACATTTATGCAAAACAATGAAATTAATAAGGATGAGAAACTTCCATGTAAGTGTAAATTGCATCTGACTTCACTGATGAAGCTCTAATAATCTAGATGGATAGATCGATAGATAGGTACATACATACATACATACATGGTCAGGGGCTACTCCAAAACAGATGAATGATCAAAGGATATAAAAAGCTTTCAAAAGAATTATAGACTATAAGTGACCATTCAGAAACATGTTCCAAAGCCCTAATAGTCTAAGAAATGAACATTAATACAACTCTGAGGTTTTGCTTCACATCCTACAAATGGTCAAAGATGACCAAAAACAAAACAATCAAAAAAGGAATGTACTAGAAGAACTGTTGGAAAAATAGGCAGCCTAAAACATTTCTGGCAGAGCTGTAAATTAGTCCTGTTCTGTTCTGCATATCAATTTGGAATTGTGTAAGAAAAGTGATTAAATTATCCATACCCTTTAACCTACTGATACCACCAAGGGATATATACACCAAGGAAGGCAAAACAGAAATAAACACTTTATAAACACATGTGTATGTGTACGTATATGCATACATATGTGCATAAAATGTACATTGTACATATATGTACATATTTTGTATATAAATATATATACATACACATGCATTATACATATAGCTGAAGAAAATTCTTCTGGTGATATAACCTGTAAATTAACAGTCACTGCAAATTCAGTTCTGAAGTGAGAAGACACTGCACAGTTTCACTGTTTACAACTGAAACTGTATTACGTACCCATAATCTACACTTCACTGTAGCCTTTCAGCCAGCTGTATCATTTTTCGTGCCCCTCCTCTTCTTCATCTGGGTAATAGCATCAGAGCAACTAGGCATCATACAGTTCTGTTGAAATGTGATTAATTGAGAGTCAGAAGAGAGGGATTCCAATCCTGGCTCTGATACCTACTGTCTGTATGACTTTTTGACAGGTCACCTCTGAGCTTCAGCTGACTCATCGGTAAAATGAGGGGCTAGATTAGATGACCTTTAAAAACATATCCAGACCTAAATTTATGATCCCTCCCAAGATCTTTTAAAATGGCCATCTAGGGCAGTTTTTAGCTGGTTTTGCTCTTCCCCAGTCATCCTGCCTACTAAAGTAAGCTATAAAAAAACATTGCAGAGGCTGTACACAGCACTCTGATTTCTCCAGAGCAACAAAATGATTGCTTAATAGTACAATTATTCTTTTTGCTTATAATGGTTCTCCTGGATGGGTCTGAAAACATACTTCTCACATGAAAACAAGCAGGAGTCATGGAGTCCAAAAACCCTTTCTAGCCCTTAAATTCTATGATTTTATGATTCTATGATTTTTGTGGGTTGAAGGGGAGAAGGGGGAAGCTGCTTCATTCCACAAAGTAAATGAACTCTCTCTCTCTCTCTCTCTCTCTCTCTCTCTCTCTCTCTCTCTCTCGCTCGCTCGCTCGCTTTCTCTCTCGCTCTCTCTCTCGCTCTCTCACTCTCACTTTCTCTCACTCTCTCTCTCTCTCACTCTCTCTCGCTCTCACTTTCTCTCACTCTCTCACTCTCACTCTCTCTCTCTGTCTCCCTGTCTCTCTCCCTCCCTGTCTCAAGAAAGAAAAAAAAAGGAAGGAAGGAAGGAAGGAAGGAAGGAAGGAAGGAAGGAAGGAAGGAAAGAAGGAAGGAAGGAAGGAAAAAAGAAAGGAAAAAGGGGATTTACCTTCCCCAGAAAATGTCAAGAAAACATTGAACTTCAACTGCTTTCCTAGACCTTGACTCCTTTCCAAATACAGTCAAATTCTAGAAATTAAGATTAATCAGACCATAGGCAAAGAAGAAGCATTGCTCTCTGAATTTCTGCTGAGTCCAAATTCTAAAACAGTATCACTTTGTTACTTGAATAGTTGAAAGAAAAAAGAACTGTCATATCACATACACTTCAGCTGACTCTTCAGAACTGCTGAGTGCCCATGAGGCCTCTTTGCTTCTTCCTGCTACTACAAGGCACTGCCCTTGGCCCTCAGGTCGACTGCTACCACCAACTGACATGGGGTGGGGGAGGAGAAGACAGCCTGATTTACCCAGAAAGACAACTAAGCCAACGAATTCTGACTCACCACAGAAGCACCAGTTCAGAGGATTTTGCTGCCCCAAAATTATGGTGATAAATTATATATTGGCAGATAGTACTTTTTCTTTCATTTTGTTTTCTTATATAAGCTCAAGGACACAGGTTTCATAAAATTCGGCATATATGACTTGGGCCATAGGAAAGCAATAGCCATTGTAAACATATTCAGGAATCAGCTTTTTATTAGCAGAATCAGTACTGTTGGAGCAAATATAATCCCTTTCCCCCTCATTGATTAAAGTTAAATTACAATTGTATACACACAATGTGCCAAATTCCTGGTTCTCCAGGAACCAAACTAAGTTTAAGATACAGTTCATGAGTTAAAAGGGGAAATAAACATGCTGACAGCATAGTTTTCTCCATATGTACCTTGCTGGACACTGAATTCTAGTGTGTTCCCTGAAGCTCTTTAAATACCTGCCATCCTAATACATTTTCATAAATTCAGTCAGGGAAATTATGCATAAATTAAAGTTCTAAAGCTACAGTTTAAAAAAGAAAAACAAATTGCCATTTAAAAGAAAATCCAGGGTCCTGATGTCTCCTACATGTTGTGACAAAAAATGTCTCTAGATCTGATATTCCTCTTGAGGAGCTACCTTAGTTTGAAGGCATCCACCTACATCCTTTAAAGTCATACAACAAACAGCTTAATTCCAACAAATGAAAAGGAGAAAAGAAGTAATGAAGCAGTGTCTGTCCTTGCAGCTATGGCATGAGGAGGCGAACCTGGCCCATCAGCCAGTGTTCTCAGCATAGAGGCATTTTTACATTGATTTTGTCAGTTTTCTCACAAGTTTCTCTGTAAACCAAGGCTACCACCATGTCAGGGCATAGGGGAACCAGGCCTTTAATACAGAATCCTAACTTTTCATCCACTCAGTCAATAAATAAGTATTTATGATGTTTTTTACATGATTGCACATGCAGAACCTCTATTGGATTGCTTACCATCTCAGGGAAGGAGGAGGGCAGGGAGGGAGGAATATAATTTGGAACTCAAAGTTTTACAAAAAAAAAAATAAAGAATGTTAAAATTGTTTTAGCATGCATTATTTTAAAAAATATATTTATGGGGTGCCTAATAGGTCCATATCAATGTGGAGAAGGAAAAAACATATAATTCAATTCAAATTAATTCAAAAACATCTACTATGTAACAGGCACTGTACTAAATGTGAGGTAATTTCTTAGGTAAATTCTTCTTCTAATAGCTAGAGGGTGGGGGAGAGTCAGAAAAGGCCTCACATCTTTTGAGCTTGCTTTGGAGAAAACTGGAGATGCTGAGGTAGAGGTGAGGAAGGAGTGCATGCTAGGCAGGGGGCACAGCCTTTGCAAAGGCATAGAGATGGAAAGCAGAATGTTGAGGAAGAGAAGTAGTCACTAAGTCAGTTTTTGTGAAAGGGTGTAATAGGTAATGTGTGGAAAAATACTCTTTACCCTCAAATTTAGACTCTAGGGAAAGGGACTCACCCAATGTAGAAATCACTTACACAGAGTGCCTGACAGGTGAACAGGGAAGCTCTGTTTGAATGTCTCCAATTATAGGGAGCTCAGTACCCCAACAGCAACTTGTTCCATTTTTGTGTTGTTCAAATTATTAAATAGGTCTTTCTTAGGGTAAGCCAAAAGCTGTCTCCCTAGAATTTCCATCTGGTTCTGCAACAAGATACTCTCCTTTTCTAAGAGAACACTTTCCCCTAGAAAGCAGAGCATGGATAGAGTGACTCAAACTGGAGCAAGAAAGACCTAGCTTAGGATGGGCTTGGAAACATATAATGAATAAATACTACTTAAAAACCTACTCAACCCCAACCTATGGAACTCTGCTTCCATGATCTAGAGCCCTATGTCAACATGAACTGAATAAGAAGTATGGTCTTTCTGAGTCACACGCAGGAGACACCCAGAACTTCCAGAGACCTGTGATCTCAACAATATAAGTACTTCTTCCAATGATTCAAATATCCAACCCAAGCAAGCCAGCCCCTCCTGTGTGGTTTTTTTTGTTCTCATCATCTCAGAAAGCCAACCTAAGATCCCTACCCAACTTCTTCTTTTGGCTCTCTTGACATTGTACTGATGAATGTAACACATGAGTTATCCCTTGCTCTCCCTATATGATCAATCCATCTTTTTTTTTCTTTCAAACAGACATTTCAGGGCAGCTAGGTGGCACAGTGAATAGAGCACCAGCCCTGTTGTCAGAAGGACCTGAGTTCAAATCCAGCCTCAGAAACTTAACACTTACTAGCTGTGTGACCTTGGGCAAGTCACTTACTCCCAATTGCCCTGTCTTTCCCCCTCCAAAAAAAAAAAAGAATTTCAAACAGACATTTCTAGAAGGCAGAACGATAAAGAGCAAAACAGTCTAGATTGAACATCCAATGATCAGGGTTCAAATCCTGCTTCTTTTACTTACTAGCTATGTGACCTTAGGCATGCCATTTAATTTCTCTAGGTTTCTGTTTTTCTTATCTGTAAAATAGAGAAGCTAGACTAGATTACCTCTAACGTCCCTTCCAACTCAAAATCTATGATCCATAGTGACATACTTGGTTTTTATTTTCTTTTGCACCTGTCACCTTGCAGCTAGGTGACACAGAAGATAGAGTGTAGATATTAGAGTCACGAAGACCTGAGTTTGAATCCTTTCTTAAATATTTGCTTTCTGTACAACCCTGGGCAAATCACTTAACCTCACTCAGCCTTTATTTTCTTATCTGTAAAATGGGATTAATAATAGCATCTATTTTACAGAAATGAGGGGAAGATATAATAAGGTAGTACATGTAAAGTGTGTTGCCAACCTTAAGGCATGATGTAAGTGTGATATATCAATGCTGCTGTTGTTGATTAAGGTTTTGGTTTCTTTTCCTGAAATGTTAGGTTACCCTCTGTCCCTGCTGGCTGTCTCCATCTTTAGTAAAATAATTTGGAACATGTCTACATCAAGTTCTCCTCTGGACTGAAATTCAGTAGAACTCAGTTCTTTTTTCAAACACTTTAGGGAACAGAGTGATCCATCTAAACCATCATTTCCATGGGCTTAAGAGTCAAAGAAATAGCAATCAATCTTCCTGAAGCCTATGATATTTTGTTATATTCAGTGTATGCAAGTAAAATATTAAGCTATCAAATTGTAAGTGAATTAAAATTAAGCAATACATAAGATTTAATTAGAAATTTAAAAGACCTCTAAACTTATAAGTATGAGCAGCTAGGTGGCACAATGGGTAGAGTACTAGGCTCATCTTCCTGAGTTCCAATCTCACCTCAGACATTTACTAGTTGTGTGACCCAGGGCAAGTCACTTAACCCTGTTTGCCTCAGTTTCTTCACCTTTAAAATGGGTTGGAGAAGGAAATGACAAATCAGTCTAGTATCTTTGCCAAGAAAAGCCCAAATGGGATCATGCAGAGTTGAACATGACTAAAAAATGACTGAACAACAAAAACTTACAACTAGGTGAATAGTTGTCCTACATATAATAACATATGCAAATTCTAGGATCCTCTATAAAATACTAGAAGATGATAAAATTTTTATGCTCATGATAAGATAGATTATAGTTTATTCTCATAAGGTTACTATTGTTTGAATCTTTGTGATTTTCCATATCTCTACTTCATTCCAGAAATCCCTGAATCTGTAGGATACTGTTATGATTTAACAAACCAAAATGTTAACTTTGATTGTTTCCTTACTGTTCGATAAACAGCCTGTCCTGAAATTGTAACTTTAATGTAAAACTCTACAGTGTGAAGTAACTTTTAGAACTTTCCATGAGGATTTCCACAACAGTATATAAGGCACATATTAATTGTGTCAAGCTGGGATACTTGGTTGATAGAGAAGGATCTCTATCAGGCAATTGTTCTCCAGAAAGCTGTTTAAATATTTTCCAAAAACAATATTGTTTCTAACAGATCAGATCACTAAATACATCACCTAGTGACCTTGTTTATTTGCCTCAACAGTATAGTACCTTTGATTCCAATCAATTTCCGGTAGAGAATGGAACAGCACTTTTTTCACTGAACCTCAAAGGTCCAATTCCAGAGGTAAGAAAACCTGCTTTAAATCTCCATCGTGTTTATCTGTGAGAAATTGTTTCTGCCAGTATTTGCTCAGATCTGTGTCAGATTCGTTTTGTATATATAAAATATGATGGATTCCATGTTAAAAAGAGTAGAGAGTATTGCATTATAGCAAGATACTGAGATTAGTCTAGCTTTTTATAGGTGGAGTCATTCCAAATAATGAAGATAATAATTTTTAAAATACTTATCACAGTGTCTGGCATAATCGGGACTTAATAAATGCTTTTCTTTCCTTTTCCTTCTCCCTTCCCAGTTGAATTGTGGTCTTCACTAAGTCAGGTATCTTTCCTCTGCAATTCCCTTATCTATCACCAACACTGAATAAATTACGTTCCTAACAGGTAGCTTCCAAGTGTTTTTTCACTCTGTGTGAATCAAATTTGCCATATATGCATTAGAACTATGCATTCATAGAATTATGAACAATTTACCTTTCTCACTATAGGAATGAATGTGCTATCCTTGAAATCCAAACTTCTGATATCCTTCCCTTTAGCAATATAAACCCATCAACCATCTCTAAGACTTGAACTAATACCAACTACCCCTAACTGCTGCATCAGTACATCAAAAAGCAAGGGACACTGGGAGAACCTCATGATCCAATAGGTAAGAGATTTTTCTTTTTCCTTATTTCCTTACATTTGGGAGAGAAGGATACTTGCTTCTGGGTTGAAAGTAAAGTTCTGCTCCAATTTCCTTTCTTGAGACTAAATCCTGTGATCTTTCTCATATTACTTCAGGCAAACTATGTGTCTACCATAAATCTCAATTCCTTTACTTTCTATATGTAAGCTCACATAAATGAAAAACTGAATTGGATATCAGAGGTTCTAAGGTTTTATTGGCCCCAGGAAAAAAAAGATACTCCAACCTAGTTTAGATAAAAATACCAAGAATGAATGCAAAGGCTTGCCAGCTTTTGAAAGAGTAAAAATATCTTACCTGTGATGATACTTCTAAACAGTGGTGAATGCAGGGTGGTTGAAATTGCATTTAGAGAAATTCCATTATTTGAAAAGAGCATTTTATTCTCAAGGTTCTAAGATTCAAGATGGTCAGTGGGAAGCTTAACATGAAGAAATTACTAAGAGACAAAAAGAACACTCAGTTTCTTCTGGGATAAACTGAAAGATTAAATCAGCTGAAGATTCCAACCACCTATCTCATTAAATAGCTACATTCACCTAAATTGATGGATATTAAAGAATAATCTTCAATGAATTTGATTATTCCAGTAATATTGCAAAAATTCTACCACCTTATTAAGAACCAGTTCATGTCTCTAAAACAGAAACTACTATAGAAAATCTTATTCCTATTTCTTCATCTTCTTAAACAAGATCAGCCAAAGAATAGTAATTCTTAAGCTAGGGTCCATGAAATATGTATATAATATATGTGAAATATATTGCATGT
>CM053581.1:70788191-70836132 GCA_028627135.1 Pseudochirops cupreus
ACAGGCTCCATGTGACCACATTCAGCCTATTAGGGAACAGAGTATACTTTCAAATATCCAAGGGTCCTCAGAGTCACGTAGCCACTTTAGCAAAGGGCCTAGGGGCAGGGAAGATCTTCAGATTCCCATAACAGATCCCTGGTCTCAATTCAGGTGCTACCACTTATCAAGGGCTTTCCTGATCTCTCTGTTTCTGCCTGTCTGTCTCCTTCTCTGTGCTTATCTCTGTCTCTACCTCTCTCTCTCTCTGTGTCTCTGTCTCTCTGTCTCCCTGTCTCCCTTTGTCTCTCTCTCACCATCTCTGTCTCTCTCTTTATTTCTCCCTCTCTCTCTCTGTTTCTGTCTTTGTCTATCCCTCTTTCTTTCTCTCTCTTCCTCTCTGTGTCTCTGTCTCTGTCTGTATCTCTGTATGTCTCTCTGCCTCTCTCTCTGTCTCTCTCTGCCTCTCTCTCTACTTCTCTATCTGTCTGTCTCTGTCTCTCTCTCTCTGTCTGTCTCTCTCTCTGTGTCTGTCTCTCTCTGTGTCTGTCTCTTTCTCTCTCTCACCATCTCTGTCTCTCTCTTTGTCTCTCCCTCTTTCTCTGTTTCTGTCTTTGTCTATCTCTCTTTCTTTTTTTCTCTTCCTGTATGTCTGTCTCTGTCTGTATCTCTGTACGTCTCTCTGCCTCTCTCTCTGTCTGTCTCTCTGTCTCTCTTTGTCTTTGTCTCTCTCTCTCTCTCTCTCTGTCTCTCCCCACCTTTGGATAATGCTTATTTGTGTACATACTATAACCCTCAAATAAGTTTCCTAGGAGTGGTTGCACACAACAGGAGTTTAATATATTTTTGCTAAATTAAACTATTGAATTCTTGCAAGGAATGGAAGTAAAAAGAAAATATAAGCAGTTCTTTTCATTCCTAAAAAGAAAAGCACTTCATAAATTTAAAGTATTATTAAAAGTAAATTCAATCTTCTCTGAATAGAAAACACTCAAGATCAAGTAGTCCAATATTTCTTTATGCCAAAAGTTATCACACCATTAGCCCCAGGGCTGCAATGGTATCTATTTTGACTAGGGACTCACTGTTGGAGTCTTTGTTTTAGTGATATTTAAAAGAAAAATATTCATTCAAAATGACAAAAAACAAATTTTCTTCCCTTTGTTTAGGGAATGTGATCAGTTTCAAAAAAAAAAAACTCATTTATACAATGTAATGATATTGCCATAGCAGGTAAGATAGAAAAGCTTAGGGAAAGGAATTTGGAGCTGAAGGTGACAGGAATACTTAATGTCATTCCAAATACAGAGGTATTATTTGTTGCTGTTCAGTTGTTTTCAGTCATGTGTGATTCTTTGTGACCTGATTTGGGGTTTTCTTGGCAAAGATACTGAAGTGGTTTACAATTTTCTTCTCCAGGTCATTTTACAAATTGGAAAACTGAGGCAAACAGGGTTAAGCCCAGGCTCACGCAGTTAATAGGAGGATCAGAAGCAAAATGACGTTATCAAGGGGAGAAAGAAGACTATTGAGGGTGTGCTCTGCTATCAGTTCTGATACCAGTCCTAGAATAGGTACAGGTCCCTCATTCCAACCATCTTTTGCACAGAAGCTAGAGTGAATGAGACAGCTAGTCAAAGATAGGTTTCCATCAGTGACTACAGAAGGAGGCAAAGATAATTAGTACATGCAGTAATCCCATCTAATCCAGGGACCATCAGCTTCTGTAGTAGTAGTAGTAGTAGTAGTAGTAGTAGTAGTAGTAGTAGTAGTAGTAGCAGTAGTAGTAGTAGTAGAAGTAGAAGTAGTAGTAGTAGTAGCAGTAGTAGCAGTAGTAGTAGTAGCAGCAGCAGCAGCAGCAACAGTAGCAGTTATAGTGCTAGTAATGAGATTTGACATTTTAAGCATATTCTAAGGTTTGTTTGTAAAGCACTCAACATACATTATCTCATTATTTTAGCCTCACAACAACTCTGTTAGGTAGATCCTTCTGGAATCATTATTCCCATTTTATCAATAAGAACACTGAGCCTAAGAAAGATTGCCACTTGGACCAACTCAATTGGTTAGTGTCCATGTCTGTATCTGAACTTAGGCTTCCCTGACTCCAGTTTCAGCATCCAATCAACTACTCCACACTGCTTCAAGAAACTAGAAGAATCCTGATTGTTGGAATGGCATCTGCTCCATATATTCAAAGCTCTGATGGTTCTTGATTCTATGGCTGTGACAAATGACTTTAATCTTTCTGGGGTGTGGTCATCCTACAAATTAGCTCATAATGGAAATTTCAGGCAGTTTCTCCTCTAATAAAGAGATTTAGGGGCTCTGATTTTAGACCTTTTTTCCCATTGCTTGGGCAATAGCAGTACCTTCTAATTGGAATGAAATTTGGAAAGCTTGTTTTATATGCTATCTCACAGCATTTGGGATCAGGCCAGAGATGTCTCAATGCTTCTCCGCAATTTATAATCTACAATCCTTTCTATGACCTTTCAGAGAGTATATAACACCATATTTCCTTAGGAAGAGAGAAAAGTCCAACAAATAAAGGCATATCCTCCCATAAAAGTAATTCCTTCCTTTCTTCCAGAATCACAATATCTTCATTTTCAAAAGGAACTTAGAGATCATCTGATCTGTCCGAATTTTCTAGATGAAGAAACTGAAACAAAGAATAGCAAAATGATTGGAAGGTCACACAGATAATAGCAGAACCCAAGACCAGAATAAGGAGAACACTCTAACCTTTTCTCTACTGTACTACACTGCCTTTCTGATCACCCTGATCAGTCATTATAATAAAAATGGTTTGGAAAGGTGTACATCCCTCCAAAGGATGAGATCCAGATTCAATAGGAAGCAAAGTTTGGCAGCTGTGTCTCTAACATGTCCCTTCTAAGAGGGATAAAAAATCATCTATTAATTCTAGTAGACAAAGGATCAAAGCTGGAAAAATACAGCCCTAAGGATCAGTATGAATTATAGAAAAGGATTTTCAAGGCTTTAAATAATTAACATTTTTAAAGAAAATTTCAAAAGAAGAAAATGAGTGTTTTGAATCTTTTACTCAGTGTTAAGTGCTAAGCTATTATTGCATGTCTAAAATAGTCAAGTAAGCATGGCTGAGTATCAAAGACCACAGAAGGTTGACAATAACATTCCAGTTAATTACCATGAGAGCCAATTCAAAAGGCAGCTATTAACCATGAGGAGCTTATTCTCATAATTCCAAATTAGTCTGTCCTTCCTGGGAGGTCTTAATGAATGTGCAATTTATTTTTCTAAGCTTTCCTGTATTTCCTATCAAAGGTGTCAAGGTTCAGTGTTTCATATTTAAGGTAACAACCTCAGATTGTTGATCCATTGAAGCTCATTCATTTCATTCAGAGGAAAGCTGATTATGATTCAGTTGCATTATACAAGCTTCTAGAAGCTCCTTCTTTTCACTTGAACCTCACCAACCTTATAGTTCCATGACATTTCTCATATCCATTTCCTTTCCATGTATAGCAGCAAGTATTGTAGCATACCCAGAATGGCTGCTAGCACAGGTTCTTAGATCTGCTTTCCTAAAGGAAAGCAACTCAAAATGGGTTAACAATATTACTTTAATCAAACACGTATCATTTACCTAGTTCAGGGGAGAAAGTCAGCACCCTGAACTTCAGAGAATACAAACAGAAGTTACAAGCAGAAGTTACAAGCAGACAGAGAAACAGACCAGCAGACAGGGCTTCCATCTGTCTGACCATTACATTCATACCTAGTTAGTTACCAGACAGGGAAGCATCAACATCTAGGTTTTCAAAGCAAAGGGTGAGGCTCAACAGCTGCCCAGAGTCTCAACTGGCCAAATCACACAACTCCTCCCAAAGTGAGCCCCAAAGCAAAACCTTACATCAGGGTATATATAGCCTTCTCCTGGATCAGAAAATGTCACAACCCTCTTGACTCACTGCCCAATCACAAAGTAATAAGGCACGGGCATTCCTGAAGAACAAGCCTCCTGCCACAGGCTCCATGTGACCACATTCAGCCTATTAGGGGGCAGAGTATATTTTCAAATCAGGAAAGGTTCTCAGAGCCACTTAAGCCTATCAAAGGGCCTAGGGGCAGGGAAGATCTTCAGATTCCCATAACACCATGTACATAGCAACCACTCCAGTTCATATCCTCATCACCTCTCACTTGGACTGGTGCAATAATACCCTCACTGTCTTCCCTGCATCTAACCTCTCCCTTCTCTAATGCATCCCTCATTCAGCTGCCAAATGAATATTCCTAAATTGCAAGTCTGAGCATCTCATTTTCCTCTTTGGGAAGCTTAAGACTCCCTCTTGCCTTTAGGATCAAATACAAACTTCTCTCTTTAGTATTTAAAGTCCTTCACAGTCTGGTTCCAATCAAATTCCTCCAGGTTTATTTTATATGACTTTTCTTCACGTACTCTTTGTTCCAATGAGACTGGTCTACTTAATGATGACCATCCATGGCACTCCATCTGCCATCTCTATGAGGCCCATCCTTTTCATCTGGATTACAATGCTCTCCCTCCTCTTTCTGCTGCATTAAAGCCCTCACTTCCTTCAAAACCCACTTCAAGCATAACCTTCTACATGAAGCCTTTCTACATCCTCTCAATTGCTATTGCCTTTCCTCTCAAATTACTTTGCCTTTACCTTATATTTATTTAGTTTATACTTAGATGTATATGTGTTGGTTCCCTAAACAGAATGTAAGCTCCTTGAGAGAAAGGACTGTTCTGTTTTTTATCTTTGTATCCCCAAATCCTAGCACAGTATATGGTGCATAAGACACTTAATAATTGACTATTGATTCATTCATTCATTCATTACAGAGCCATAAACTGCATCCCTAACTTTAGCCAGTCAGCTCACAAATATGTGCTATTAAGAAAGAACAATTTATCAAGTAACTACAATATTGTAGAGAAAAATAACTCTGAAAAAACTTAACAACTCTAATCAATGTAATGACTGAAAACTTATGATAAAGCATGTTTCTAGCCTCCTGATATGTAATATGCTCAGCACCTAGGACAGTGCTTCACACAGAGTAGGCATTTCATAAATATTGACTGGATGGATGGACTTGAAGTGCAAAATAAGAGACATATGTTAGGACACGGTCATTTTGTAGATTGTTAAGTTTTACCAGCAACAGCAGAAGGCAATGGAAGGCTTTTCAAAACCCATGGGTTTGACCTATGGTAAAAAGGAGGGGGTAGAGTTGAAATTGTTAGGAAATGTGACTTGAGATCAAGGGGATTCAAGTAGATTAGGGTATATTGAGAGAAGGGAAAAAGATTCTAAATTTACAAAGTCAAGGGAATGGGACTATGAGAAAGGACTCCTGAATCACAAGCTTTTTAAAGCATAGAGGGAGTGTGGTATAGAGGCAGTAATCTTTCTTTAATCTTGACACTAGGACTCTAATACTTATTAGTTATGTGGTCTTAAGTAAATCATTTCACTCCCATAAACATCAATTTACCTACTTGATAAGAGAGGGATTTGGATTTCATTCGTTCATTCATTTGGATGCTACATTATAGCATGGCATAGTGGATACTACAGGATTTGAATTTACAAAGATTTGGGTTCAAATCCCTTCTCAAAAATTTTCCAAGTACGTGACCACAGAGAAGTCATTAAATTTAATCTGTAAAAGAAAATATGTAAAATAAATAAAATGTGTAAAAAAATTAAACTCCTGTAATATCAACTTTACCTGACTGCTTGGAATAAATAGGATGTCGCTTAATCAGATTAGGTCCCCACTAAAGCTGATTAGAAATAATGCATAGATCATTGTCAGAATGGGGTATATCCTCCATAGAGTGGACATTTGCTTTGGCCATTTACTTAAGATATGTGCTTTACTAGAGGACACAGTAAACTCCTGATTGGTTCCCAATGGCTGGAATTACCTAGTGATGATTGATTTATTGAGACTTAGGGAATGAGTCCTTTGGAAGGAATCATTCACTATGTGGTCTCTAACCTCTTGAGCCATTTTCCCTTTTCATATACTTTCTTTCTCTTGTATTTTCAATAAAATTCCCCTCTCTCACTGCCCCCCCCCCACACACACCCCTAAAGCAGCAATGGCAACTTACAGCAGAAACACATGGCAATGAGAGACAAATTTTTGCCAAAATAAAATTGCAGTTTCTTCAATTTTTATTTTCTCTTTCTTTTCTGTTTTCTTTTTTTAGTACAAAATGCTCAAAAAGTCGAAATCCTGAGAATTGAATGTTTCCAGGCTTATCAGTTACTTCATGGGTAATACTGAATTTAAATATTTCTGAATCAAGTGTCTGCCACCTAGAGGGAGGAGATTTCCTTAAAAGCATGGCTTTCAGAGAAGAAAAATTGGGATGATACTGCCTCTAGAAGACTAAAACCATTCAATGAGGGGCCAGGAGATTTTGAACATGCCACCTTCCTGAATAATTGTTATGTATTGCTTAGACAGGGTAGATCCCGGGTAAATATGACATTTTCATCAGTCCTAGAAAGGGTAATTACCTTCTGGGGGAACATAGAGACTTATTGTTGAAAACCTCAGTTGGGGTTTTCTTGGCAAAGATACTGGAGTGATTTGTGATTTCCTTTTCCAACCCATTTTACAGATGAGAAAACTGAGGCAAACAAGATTAAATGACTTGCCCAGGGTCATACAACTATTAAGTATCTGAGGTCACATTTGAAGTCAAGAACATGAGTCTTCCTGACTCCAGGCCCAGTACTGTGTCCACTGCACCACCTAACTGCCCTGTGTGTAGAATATAATTAGCTATTTGAGCGCTTTGTACTTCTGTAGTTGTTCATGTGTGACAGCAAATTTTTTTTTGGTATCTTGTGTCTTTTCTTTGATGGAAAAAATAAAAAGCTTTCCCATAACAAACAGCCATATTGGACACTGAGTATCATTGTAGATGGGGACAATTTTGCCCATATGCAAGGAAACCCTAGACACAAGTCATACCTAAAATTTCTTCTAGAGATTTTCTTGGAAGAACCCAGGTGGGGACATTAATAAGCCAAGGAGAACTTAATTCCTTTGGGGACATCTTCCAGATAGACTCCTATAATCGTGAACCTAGAATCTCTGGGATCAATGATTCCTGGAACTTGGTGAAGGAGGTTACATATGTAGAGTACTACATAAATATCAGTAATTATTACAACTCTGGAATTTTAAATATTTACAGACTTATTCATTGTTAGGAAAGTAGAAAAGAGTGAAACCAAAATTCAAACCCAGATCCTCTGACTCTAAATACAGTAAGCTTTTTTTTTGGGGGGGGGGGGCGGGGCGAGATGTGGGGGAGGCAGAGAAAAGAGATAGGCAGGCCTATGTCTGCATCAGTATAAGGAACTCTTAGTGACAAAATTCTGTACCAGTTCAGACCAGTAACCATTCTGTAACTTATAGTCTTAAGAGACTTGGGTGCCGAGAGGTTAAATGACTTGCTTAGAGTCATACAGCCAAAATATAGCAAATACAAGACTTAAGACCAGTTCTTCCTGACTCAGGGGGCCATCTCTTTATCCACTAGACCATACTTCCTCTCACTACCATATCAACTTAATAAGAACATCTTCATAGGTAAAGGACACTAATGCACCTATTTTATGACAGGAAAACAACAAGCTAAAGAAAAACACACTATAGAAGAAAAGGTTAAATATATCATCATACTTACCTCACAATTAAATATTGGTTTTAACACAAATAAACTGAGTTAGACTATGAGAATGTCCACATTCGTAGTCCACTTTCCAAAACTGGTTATAGTTTAAACAAACCATCAGGCAAGTTCTGGAAATAGAACCAATATCTGGTCTGATCTGCCTGATGAAAAGCTTCTTTTTGATTTAAGTTTGCTTTGGTTCCAGCATCACAGAAATAACCCCTGCCACACAGGGACAGAAGGACACAATGGCAAGAGTTTCTCTCCACAAAATAGGATTTTGATGTGTCTTTTCTCATTCCTTCACTCTTCCCATTTGGGGGAAGGAGATGGAACACTAATAATAGCAATATCATAGGGCTTGGCACCTGACGTGACATCCAAGCCCCCATTTTTTAGGTAGGGCAAACAAGTAAGACAGTCTTTACCCAGCCATCTCCTCCAACAGCCAAGGATGCCATGATCAGTATTTCCTCCAGTCAAAATAACTCCCCATTATCACCAGCCTGTCATTTATCAGGTGGTGTAGTGACAACCATATTGGCATACCCAGATCTGCTTTACTAGGGAGACAGCTGTTCAAGGGGTCAACAGTCTTTTTTAATTACATTCATTAATTCAGGGGAAAAGTCAGCATTCTGAGAAAATTTTTTTAAAAATACAATCAGAGAAATAAAGACCAACAGACAGGGTTTCTGTCTAAAAAATCAGCACAGATGAACAAATTCAACTGTCTGATCAAGGCATACATAGTTACCAGAGAGAGAAACACCAACATCTGGGTTTTTCTAAGTCAGAGGGCTCCTTAAAAGCTACCGAGTCTCATCTGGCCAAATCACTGGAACACTTCCAATGAGTAAGCCCTCAAAGCAAAATGCTAACTTCAGAGTATATATACTCTATAAGGAGCCAGAGGACATCACAACCCTCATGACTCAGTGCCTGATTAGAAATTAACAAAAGGTGTGAAAGCCTTCCTACAAGCAAGCCTCCCCTAAGCAAGCTTCCCTTAATGGGATCCACATGAGGCCTATTAATGGATGGAAAGATTTTAAATCCCATTAACATTACAGGTGGTCACAGTTATGCTTGGCTTCATCACCTTCTGTTTTTCAGCTTCTGCTTTTTGGTGTCCCTGTTTCTCTTGTCCACAGTTGTTATTTCTCTCTGACTTCTGATCTACCTTTTTTTAATCAGGTCCTCCTTGTGAGTAGAGATCTATCTTGAGGATGAGAAACCCCAACTACACATTTCTATCAGTACTGACACAAATAGTTAATATACAATAGACTCCTAGTCCCAAAAACAATTCTTTGACTCCAAATCCTAAAAGCAGACATTTATAAATTCACTATGGAATAAAAATGTATTGTAGCCATCTTTAAAATCAGTCAGTACTTTTGCCTCTGAGGGACATAATTTCTCTCTGGCAGCCTCTAAATTTATTTACCTCTCTTTAAAACTTTTATCTCAGCAGATGCTTTTCTCTTAGGTTCTATCCCAAATTTCATATTTCTACTTTTCTCTTTGTTTTCACACAAAAATGTCTTTTTCTCCTCTTGTCAGTAAATAAAATGCTCATGTAAAAAGGGATAGAGCCTTACACTTACAGAATGTAATTGATTGAACACCCTAGAAGAATACTTGTATGAAAATGCTTCCAAAAGTGGAAAGAAAAAAGGGGAAAGAGAGGGAAATGAAAAAAGGGAAGAAAAAAGGGGAGAATTTTGGAAGAATAAATTTTCCTGAAAAGAAACTCTTGCCTTTTGGTTTTTTCCCCAAAGGAGAAGAAAAATGAAAATCAAGGGAGGGGGAAAGAGAACAAGGAGAAGGAGAAAGAGGGAGAAAGAAAGCAACAAGCCCCTGAATTGCATTGCAGAACTCCCTACTCTTGTCCTAACATAAACCCTTTGGTAATCCAATTTCAGGTGTCCCCTGCCTGACTTAAATCTGAAAATAACAAAATCAAGTACTAGTCTCAAAGACTTTAGAAAGCAAATAATGGTACAAAGAGGACATTCCTGAAGACAGTGAAGGGATTTCAAGGCCCTGACCGAAAACCCCTTGGGTCTTTAATACATTTCACAGCAAAATTGCCCAAGTAATAAGTTTTCCCCAGTCTCTTAGGATTTACTTAGCGTGGTAACAAAGACACTAGGTATCTAGCATTCCCATGCAAGGTTTTTCTCCCTCTATTCATTTCCCTCCTTTTGCTTCTATTTGCTTCTTATGCTGCCTTCAGACACTGGGATAGACTTTCTCTATTAATTCAATCCCACTCCCCCTCTACAGAATGACATGCTGACCTGATGAAGACCTTGGAAAGAAAGGATGAGAAAGGAGTCTAATTCTGCTACAAAAGGAAGAAAAAAGAGGTTGTTCATCCTATTGCCTGAAGGACTTAACCTGTCCTTCCACTGTCTTTCCAACTAATGAGGGTTAGGGCAATTGGGGGCAATTGTATTATTTGTGGAGAGAGGGGAAAAAAGAAAAGATGCCTCCCTTTGTAACAAGATCAGGGAATTACAGGGTTTCAGAGGCTCTGGGCTTCTCGGGTCACTGACTTCTACAGAGAAAGAGATTGGCTTTAAGCAGTCCTCATAAAAGAAAATGCAGATTGACACAAAAGATGAATTATGGGTGAGTCCTTGTTTTAACAGGAGATTTACCAGTATTGGGATAGAGTTCAGTGAAAGTAGAACTAAATTAGAAATACACTTCAACAATGATTAATGTGATAGTGTAACTTAGAGGCATCAAGGTCAGGAAAGGATGGGTTCAAGTCTTGCCCCTGACACATACTGACTTTCTGACTATGAGCAAATCACTCACACTCAGAATACCCCAAGTCAGCTCTCCAAGGTCATAAATTACAGAAGACTTGCCAGTTTCTGTGGGTAGGAGTTTTAACAACTGATTAGAGTAACTGCCTTATCCATGTACACAAATACCT
This sequence comes from Pseudochirops cupreus, assembly GCA_028627135.1. Taxonomy (NCBI): domain Eukaryota; kingdom Metazoa; phylum Chordata; class Mammalia; order Diprotodontia; family Pseudocheiridae; genus Pseudochirops; species Pseudochirops cupreus. The sequence continues at coordinate 70,798,847 of CM053581.1, forward strand.
ACCCTACTCCCACCCCACCCCCTAATAAGAGAGTCCTGGGATGCTTAAACAATATGAGGGATGGACATCTGGAGTTCCACCCTGGGACTACAAGGCTGACAAGATAGATGCGCTCCAGATAAAAGCCAGCCAATTTCATTAGGATTGCCAGAACCATGTCCTTAAGGGATCTTAGTCTACCCAGTTTGCTCAAATTCATTTACCTCCCTTGACAATCACCCTTCCCAAATGAAAGTAAGCTATTATGGATCCTCAGGAGGGCCCACCTACCTTACCCTGGCTTCAAACACTTCAATGCCCAGGCTTGCCCATTTGGTATGCCAACTAAATGTTTTAATATTTACTCTCCTAGAATCCCTTCCCCACCGCCAAACAAAAGCTTCCAGAGCCCCTAACCTAGAAATCTCTCTCTTCTGCTTTGGGAAGGGGGATGGGACGGGGAATCACCTACTGAACTGATTCATTTAACTCTTTAATTCAGCTGCTCTGAGACTGGGAAAGAAAGAAAAAAAAGTTCAGAAATGGATATAACTAGTTATCACAAGGGTCTTATTCTGGAAACTTTCAAGAAGATACTAGGTTTGTGAACTGATCCAACCATTTTGTAGAGCAATCTGGAATTATTCTCAAAGAGTTATTAAACTACCCACACCTTTTGACCTAGCAAAACCACTGCTAGGTCTATCCAAAAATGATTAGGGAAAAGAAAAAAGAACTTATATGTTCTAAAATGTTTATAACATCTCTTTGTGGTGGCAAAAAACTGGAAATTGCAGGGATGTTCACCAATTGGGGAAAGGCTGGACAAGTTGTGGTATATGATTGTGATGGAATACTGCTGTGCTATAAGAAATAATGAAATCAATGATCTTAGAAAAACATGGAAAGATTTTCACAAAATAATGAAGAGAAATATAAGCAGAAGATGGTGGCCATCTCTGATCGGGGTGGGGGAAAGAAAGAAAAAAAAGAAGAAAAATTTACATGAAAACTTTGTTGTATATTTAAAACTAATAGCAATTTGTACATAATAGAATTATAGTGTCATGTGCAATCATCTTTTCATCATGCCACGTTATGGAAATGCTTGTTTTGTTCCATAAATAAAAATAAAATAGATGATTTAAAAGAAAGTTCTAGGTTAATTCAAGAGCTTAGGAGTCTGTATAACTCAATGGAAAAGCTCCTAGAGGTGGAGGCAGAGGGTTCTGGTTCAAACCCCAGCCTTGGGGTTTATTATCTATGTAATCTTGGGTTTAGTTTTTTCTGAGTTTCAATGTTCTAATCTGCAAAATGAAGGCAGAAGAAGTAGAGGGTCTATAATGGCCTTCCCAATTCAAATCTAAAATAATATGATCCTAAAGGTGGAAATGAATCCTCTTGGATTTATTCTTTCATGTGTATAAATGTCATCAGCACTTATAAGTCTTCATAACTTATATTGTTGTCAAGCCTCCTTTCTTAAAATATTTTGCAGAGATATTTTTTTTCAAGCTTCAGTGTTTAACTTTGAGCATAGATGGGGAAAGGACAACTAGGTGGTGCACTGGATGGAGTGCCTGACCTGGAATCAGGAAAATTCATCTTCCTGAGTTCAAATCTGGCTGCAGACACTTAATAGCTATGTGGCCTTTGGCAAGTCACTTCACTCTGTTTACCTATAAAGCCAAGTACAAGCAGCTTTCCAGAGGACTGCTGCTGTGAACAGCTTCAAGGTTCTGATTACATAGTATAGTGAACTCTATTTATTCAGTAACAAACTAAGACAAGACATTCACAGAAATCAAAGTACAGCATTCACGATGTTGGAGTATAACAAGTTATCACTAAAATGGCCACATAGCTTTCACCAAAGTGGCCACATAGTTTTAAACAAAGCACATTCATTTAGTAATTCAATCATTTAGTAAATCCTTAATTCAATCATCCTTAAGGAGGCTTGTCTCCTTAGTGGACACAAAGTACAAAGGTCAAAGTTCTCAACCCCTAGGTCACAGTAAATCATTATCTTCTCAGTCAGCATCAGGTATCCAAAAAGAGATCTTTTCATCTTGACTCAAGGCTGCCTCTCAGTTTCCATAGTTCCTCTTCCGTGGTCCCAGCTCCTGCCTGAATCTACACAACTGTCACCTGGGTTCAAAGGCAGGCAGCTCCCAGTTCCTCGTACAACTCCTTGTCCAGTTCCCATTCCATATTGAAGCTCACAGTGTCCAGTCCACCTCAAGTCCTTTACAATTCCTGTTTCTAGGAAGACAAATCTTAACAGAGCCACAATAATATTCATGCACATTGCTGGCATCATATTCAATTCACTATCTGCCTGTGAAGTCAACTCAGACCCAACAATAAGGTCTGAGAATTCAACACAAATCATTAGTATAGTCCCAGGACTTCTGAAAATGTCAGTAAGACCCTCCTCCAAGATTTCTGTAAACAGACAACAAGAAAATCCTCTTTCAGGACTTCTGAACCAGCAGCAAGGTCCCAAGGCTTCTGTAACAACAGCACCCTTCTCTATCAGCAGACAAATCTGACAAAGTACCATCAAAACAGACAGACAAAGTACTGACTCCACAGCTATGCCTCCTCCCACTTCTCCTCTCTTCTCATTTCTCAATTCTTCTTAATTCTCAGTTCAGTTCTCAGTTCTTATTTCTCTTCTCAGTTCTTGTCAGTTCTCAGTTCAGTTCTCAGTTCTCTTCTCTCTCTCCAGCAGTACCTTCTCTGCTTCCATGACACTCCCAGAAGTTCTGGCCTCTCTCAGCTTGGGCTTTTCCTTATATATGGTATTAGCTCTCCCTGTTCTGCTCCTTCCTATTACATCAACAAGTCCATCCCATCATGGGATTCCCAAGTTCTGGGTCCTAATACTTGACACAGTCATTAACAAGATGCTTAGTACCTGTTTGATTGCAAATACAAGGGGCAGGGAAGATCTTCAAATTCCTATTACCATTACATTGTCTAAGTTTCTTCATATGCAAAATTGTCTGGAGAAGTAAATGGCAAACCATTCTGTATTGTCAAGGCAATATTCACAGCACTGAAGGCAACTATGAATATGCCAGCATAGTTCTGAATTGCAAAATATAACAGACTCTCCATATAGAAGACAGAAGGAAAATGTTTACTAACATCAAAAAGCCAGATCCCAACACCAGAAAACCAAATTCATCATAGCAACAAAGAAATCTATACATGATAACACTGCAGAGAGCAACACCATCCCAAAGCCTTCCCACAAACACTCACAAACCTAGCAGTCCCCTTACCTGCATCCTCTCTCCTCCCTCCATTATAACTACTCTGACTCCCAGCTTCCTCTGGGTTCTGCTATATCCATTCAGCACCTCCCACCACAGGCTCCATGTGAGTATATTCAAACTATTAAGGGGCAGGGAAGATTTTCAAATTTCCATTACTATTACATACCCCCAAACCATTCCAGCATCTTTGCCAAGATAACCCCTAATGGGATCATGAAGAGTCAGACATGACTGAAGAACAACATCATATATGGGGTAACTGAGGTTGTGGGGAAGGATTAAATGGTTTGACAGTGACATAAAGTACAGTCTACCTGACACAGTTAGCAAGAATATGGGATGAGGTCTAGATGAGTCATAATTCTATATGTTCTACATATAATAATATACTGATATATAATCCTGGTAATCACCAGTTCACTGATGTCTTTTCTGGGAGCCACATTTTAGGAAGGACATTAATAAATTGAAAAGTATAAAGAGAAAGGTAACATGATGGAGAAGAGGACCTTAAGGCCATGATTATATAGTAGAATCAGATGGAGGAATTCGGAAGTTTTATCCTGAAGAAATAAAAACAAAAGAAGTTCATAATAAAAGTTTTCAAATATCTGAAGGTGTGTTATGTAGAAGGGGGATTCGTTTTTGTTTTGTTTTGTTTCCCTGGAAGCAGCCAAGTGGCATAGCAGATACAGCACTGCAGCTGAGTTCAAATCCTCCCTCATTAACCGTATGACACTAGACGAATCTCTTGACTGATTTCTGCATCACTTTCCTCATCTCTAAAATGGTGATAATAGTGGCACCTCCTACCACAGTCTTTGAGAGGAATAAAATGACACAATATCTGTAAAGCACCTTTCAAACCTTAAAGCACTGTGGTTAGCAATGGGAGAAAGTTTCAAAGAACATTTAGGCTTGAGGTAAAGAAGAACCTTTCCTAGCAATTATTGTTCAGTCATTTAGTCATTTCTGACTTTTCATGACCCCATGGACTATGCTGTCCAAAGGGTTTTCTTGGCAAAGATACAGGAGTGGTTTGCCATTTCCTTCTCCACTGAATTAAAGCAAACAGAGGTTAAGTGACTCACCCAGGGTCACACAGCTAGGAAGTGCTTGAGACTGCATTTAAACCCGTCTTCCTGACTCCAGGCCCAGAGCTCTATCCACTGAGCCACCTACAACCTCTCTCCTAACAATCACAGTTGTCCAAAAGTAGACTGCGCTGCTTCTGAAGAGAGATTCCCCTTCTTTTCAACCATAGCTAGAGGTCCCCTTTGGAGGTGTGGGTTCATAGTGTTTCTTGATCCAATACTAGTTGGACTTCTAAGGCCTCTTCCAATTTTGAGACTCTGTGATTCTATCTCTGAGAGAGAAATGCAACCCAAGGCCAGGGTTGATACTTCTTATTTCATTTCAGTTTATTCATCATTGAGATGACAAAATAATCAGGATATTGTGAAAAAGAACACCTTTTCCTCAGGGTCAATCTTTTCCTTGTACTTTTTAAGAAATCATATAAGGAATTTGAAGGGAAAGGGGGGACCGCCCAAGATAATTAGGCAGGAAACTATCCGGCTGCCCAGAATTCCTCACTCCCTGAACCTCCTTATATGGTTGTTGCAATGACAGACATTTATATCTGAGTGGCTTACTTATTGAGTCTCCTCTTACGCCTTCCTTTCCACCCATCATCCCTCTAGTATCTCCACACAGATATTGCTGAAGGGGAAGAAAAGATGCTGAATATTTCTGACATGTAAATTTCAGGGGGTTAGTGAAATATCTAAGACTCCAGACAGCAAGCAAAGAGAAAAAGTAAGGAGAAGAGGCCAATAGATCAGAAGTTAATAGTTTTGCAATTGAGGGCTTAGGGGCAGATGAATCCCATAAGGTAGGGTAGCAGACAAAGAAGTCTTTAAAGAGTCAGAACTCAGAACTTGGAAAGTAAACAGGCAGGGACGAGAAGAGATAAAGAAAAAAGAAGAAACAGACCATTTCCTCTATTTTTTTCTTTTTCATTTCAGTTTCATGAATATACTTTACATTCTAAGTGGAAAATTAAATTCCCTCCATTTTTGCTTTAAAGTAGTGAGCAATGATTTAATGACACCTAGAAATTTTCAATTAGTCTCCTTAGGAATAGAGACCAGAGAAATCCCTCTCATAAAACATGCCTCATGAGGTCTACCCAGCTTGACTCAATTCAACAAATATTCCTGGATGCACCTCTGGTGCTCAAAGCACTAAGCTAGGCCTTATGTGTTGGACATAATCCATCTGTCCCTTCTTTCAAGGAATTTGCAATTTAGTCAGGCTATAAGACACAAAGAACCGCAGCACAAGGCAGATTGGGATGGATGCTACGAGAGGCATAGAGTATAGGGGGTTGGGAGAGGAGGTGTCAGCTCTATAATTGGCAAAGACCAGTGTCGATTTATAGATCCAATGAGCTGCACCATCAGCTCATTCCTGCAACCTGGGCAAAGCAGACTGAGCGTTCAAGGAGATTGAAAAGGTTATTGTCATTGCTGGTTGATCATGAGGCTTCTCAAACCCTGCTGCCTTTCTATGGATTTAGGCATTTGCAGAATGAGGATCACACCTTGGGAAGCCTCAGGAAGGACATACATTTCCCAAGAGTTTTTCTTAGGTGGATTTTTCTTTAAACTGAGTCTCCCTATCTCTCCTGGGCTGGAAGTTCAGTGGCCAGTTGCCAGCCCTGCCCCTACTGCTGATCAGCACAGAGCTTTGACCTGTTTCTTTTCCATTCTGGGCTGATTTGCCCTTTGTTAGGAAGCCTGGTCCTCCAAGCTCAAGTGATTCACCAGCCTCAGTCTCCCCAAGACAAAGGATTGCAGCCCTGAACCAATAAGCCTGACTAGATGTGTGTTCTTCACTCTGAGGGTCTTCTTTTCTTCAGGAAAATAGCCAAGGAAACAGTATATGTTCTGGGTACTGTACTTGGTACATTCCTCAGGAGGTGTTTTGATCGTTTGTTTTATTCTTCAGTCACATCCAACTCTTTGTGATTCATTTGGAGGTTTTCCTGGCAAAGATACTGGAGTGGTTTGCCATTTTCTTCTCCAGCTCATTCTACAGATAAGGAAACTGAAGCAAACAGGGTTAAGTGACTTGTCCAGGGTCACACAGCTAAGTATGTATCTAAGGGAACTCAGGTCTTCTGGAATCTAGGCTTGCCACTCTCTCCACTGTACCATGAAGCTGTCAGGCACTGTGCCAAACCAAGGATACAAAGAAAGGCAAAATTCAGTCTCTGCCCTCATGGAGTTTACTTACATTCTAATGGAGGGCAAAGACATGTAAGTGACTATGCACATACAAGATGCATGCAGAATAGATGGAAGCTGATCTCAGAGGAGAAGGCACTAGTAGGTCAGGGGGACCTGGAAAGACCCCCACAGAAGATAGCACCTAAGCCTTGAAGGTAACTAGGGAAACCAAAAAGCAGAGATGAGGACCAGCGGCAGAAACACTGAAGGAGGCGCTTTTAAGCTGTTATGGACAGTTCAGTGTCGAAGGTCTTGTTCAAAGTTTAATTAGCTTTAAATGTAAATGTAATTGGTGTTGCTGTTGTTGAAAGTTAAGTTCATGATAAATTACATTGATACTTCAAGGAGTTGGAATTCTTTTTGTGTGGATAATACCTCCACCAGCCCAGAACACAAGGCCTCTCTGACTCAATAGGAAACAGTGATAACAGCTAACAATTACATAGCATTTTAAAGTTTGCAAAGCCTTTACTTTTTAGATGCTCTGTTTGAGAGTTGTTCAGTTGTTTTTCAGTCACATCAGACTCTTCATGACTCCATTCGGGGCTTTCTTGGCAAAGATAATTGGAGTGGTTTGCCATTTCCTTCTCAGGCTCATTTTAGAGATGAGGAAATTGAGGCAAACAGGGTTAAGTGACTTGCCCAGGGTCACACAGCTAGTAAGTGTCTGAGGACAGACTTGAAGATGAGACTTCCTGACTCCAGGCCTGGCATTCTGTGCACTATGGAGCCACCTAGCTAAGAGTGGCAGCGGCCAAAATGCCATCATCCTGATGTCAACCTGGTGATGATCCTCTCCAAATTTACCTAGATTTGTCCTTGATTAGCAGGCACACCACCAATTGGAAGGCCTCTACTCAGGGTCTTTTCAACTTGATACACCTGCCCAGAATGTTTACTCTGATGGACGGAGAACCCAGAGTCATCTCCTCGTCATGGTAAAGCATTGCAGAAGGACTTTAGCACAGACACAACAAACTACTTTTTCTTTTCTCAAGCCTGATTCACTGGTTTATGTTGTGAATTTTCAAACATGATATGTAGTTGTAAATCTTCTCTTCTACTGACCCCCTTTCTCTAAGTATCGCTAATTGTTTTTTACAGTTAACTCTTCTAACATCTCTTTTGGTCCTACTCTGATTGCCCGTGATTGGATAACATGGAAATTGTCCAGCTCCAAGGAATTACCCACCACCCACTGTCACTGCCATACTCCAGCAGAAGACTGATTTCTGTGACACCCTTCTGGGTGTGCGTTTAGGCTTGTAGTAAGTAGGCCTTGAGCCATAATGTCTTCACTTTTGGCAGCTAAGGAAAACTTTCTAGAACCATGAATTCTCTGTGTTCCAGGAGGCAGTCAGAGTACTGCTTGATGATCTCTTCTGGGAAAGCTACAGAGAAGGGAGAAGTGATTCCTAGTTGCCAAATAACCCCATTATTCCAGGAAATGACTGAGTCATGGAGTATAAGCATTGTGAAACTGAAAAGAATGGGGTCACCCTTACAACCAACTGGACCACTCCTCTAGGAATCATTCTAAACATGCCGTAAAGGAGAACAGGCATGCCAATAGAACTCAAAGGTAGCCAAAATCCCTGGTTCTCCCTGGATTTACAAACACCCAAGATTACTGGCTACATGGGGAGAGATCCTCTTCCCTTAGAGGAGAGGTCCTTAACCTTTTTGGTGTCATGGCTTTCTTTGCTGAAGTCTATGCCCCACCCTAGCCCCCTTAGAATAATGTTTTTAAATACGCATTATTATTATCTAAGCATTTTTAAATAAGTTCATAGAATTCCCCTCACCCCCAGGTTAAAAATTTCTGCATCAGGGGAATGTTTTTGCTTATGCTTATATGTGTATTACATTGTCTCTCTAATTAGAGGGTAGGTATGGTTTCATTTGTTGTTGGGTTGTGTTTTGTTTCGTTTTGTGTTGTCATTGCATGCTCAGTACCTAGCACAGTGCTTGGTACATAAAAAGTAATTAATAAATGCTTATTGACTGATTAATTAATTCACTGACTACGACCTTTGAGATGTAGGAGGTTTGCCCTGAAAGTTGAACAGACTGAGTCACTTTCAATAACCCTGGATGAAAGATACAGAAACCTCAGCTGAGCCTGGTGCACTACCTAACCTTTCCAGAGACTAAAACCAGGACAGACACAAGGGTTCCCCACCCCTGGCCTAGAGCATCTGGCCTCATTTGTGTCCATTCCTTCTGTTTACCATAGTTTGGACAGTCCCACAGTCTACACATATAGGGGCTCACTGCACACTCAGGATGCCTCCCTGCCCATTCTCTGAGACTCAGTTTTACCACCTGAAAAATGAGAATAACAATTCCTTTCCCAGACACCTCAAAAAGTTCTTATAAGGTAAAATAATAATAATAAAACCAACAGCTGTGATAGTAGTTTAAAATTATAATGTAAGATATTATTAAGCCCTGGGTAGGGGTATCTTATGCAAATGGCTCCTTTTCATTTTCTGTCCCTTCTAGCTTCTGCCTTCCTCTGCCTGGCTGTATTTGCTGAAATACTGGACCACTGATTTAATTTTCCAAGGAGCCCCTCCTAGGGTTAACAATGCCTGTGCATGCCTTCACAAGTAAGGATGTATGCAAGAGGGGCCTGGGGGACTGTAAATCTCTTAATGACAATGTGTTAGTACCTCTGGTGTAGTGGAACGTTTGTGCCAACCCAGTAAGTTGGAGAGCCTTACATAAATCACCAGGGTGAGAGTAAAGAGCTGCAACCAGGATATTAGATCCCGTCACTTTTGAGGGGGAATAGATGTTCTAGTAAAGCTACGGAGCATTTATGGCCGGGGCTTCTGGTGCCAGCTTTCTCCAGTAATTACTTGTGCGTTCTCAGTAGCCTGAGAGGCTTGGAACATGTAGAGGATAATCTATAAAACTACTAACATCTTAGATGTATTGCTTTTTACACTAAAACCTTGACTCTTCAACACCTCCAGGAAATGAATCATGGAAATCACAGAACTGCTTAGTTGGAAGGGGAGGCCGCAGTAGGATAACATGAGTTCAGTCCTGCTTCTAAAGCTTACTACATGTGTGACCATGGGCCTCAATTTCATCATGAGGGACATGGATTCGATGGTCTCACAGCACCCTACAGCCCACCCCCAACTCTGGATCTATGACAGGAGGCAACATGGTACAGTGGAAAGCAGATTGGGGATGTTTGGTCAGAGGACCTGGGTTCAAATTCTGCTCATAACGCTTGCTGCATGGCAATGACCTTGGACATTCACTTCACTATCTAAGTGTCCTAATCTGTAAAAATAATGGGATTGGACTAGATGTTTCTTCCATCTCTTGGTCTTGAGGCAACTATGTGGCATAGTTTATAGGGTGCTAGACCTGGAGTTAAGAAGATCTGAGTTCAAATCTTTCTTCTAACACTTAATAGCTATTGACCCTGGATAAATTATTAACTTTTCTCACTCTCAGTATTCTCCTCCAAGAAAAAGAGGCAGCTGGATTAGATCAGGAATGGGAAACCTGTGGCCTCGAGACCATATGTGGCCCCCTAGGTCTTCAAGTGTAGCCCTTTGACTGAATCCAAACTTCCCCTTAATAAAAGGATTTGTTCTGTGAAGTTTGAATTCAATCCAAGAGTCATATCCTTCTGTTAAGGGGATTTGTTCTGTGAAGTTTGGATTCAGTCAAAGGTCTGCACTTGAGGACCGAGAGGGCCACATGTAACAGCCTTGAGGCCTCAGGTTCCACACCTCTGGCCTAGATGGTGTTTGAGGTTGCTTCTGGCTCTAAATCTGTGGTCCTAAGACCTTAAGGGACATGGGTCACCTACTAAAACCCCCAACCAAAATAAAAGTCCTTTCTGCAACCTTCCAAGTAAGCAAGCCTCCAGCTTCCACTTGAAGACCTCCAATAGTGAGGAACAACTTTCTTTTAAGGCAACTTGTTCCATTTTTGGACAACTCCAGATCTTGGGAAAATTCCCTATCAACAGAGCCACTTCCCAATTAATAAATAGTCTATATTTATTAAAAGCAATTCTTTAAGAAAGAAATTCAGGTGATTAGTAGCTATACGGGGGGGAAAAATGCTCCAAATCACTACTAATTAGAGTGAAACACAAACTAAAATAATTCTAACATTCTACCTCACACCCATTAGAGTGGAAAATATAACCAAAAAAAAAAAAAGGAAAAATTATAAATGTTGGAGGGGCTGTGAGAAAGCAGGCATATTGTCCTGTGGATGGGTATGACTATGCTAGAAAGCACTTTGGAATAGCACACAAAAAGTTATTAACACTATGTGCTCTTTGACCCAGCTATACCATTACCAGTCCCATACATACAAAAAATATTTATAGCAGCTCTTTTTATGATGGCAGGAAAAAACCCTGAAAACTAAAGAGATGACCATCAATTGAAGAATGTCTGAATAAAGTATGGCATATGAATGTGATGAGGAATGTGATGTCCTATGAAATGAGGAAAGATTATTTCAGAGACAGGAAAAAAATCTTGTATAAACCAACACCAAGTGAAAGAAGCAAAACCAGAACAATTTAATACTACAATATCTGTATTATGCAAATGAACAATTTTGAGGACTTTACTAAGCTGATGAAGAATAAAATGAGTAGAAATGGAAGAACAATTTATAAGATAACAATACTATAAAAACAAATTTTAGAACTGAAGGCACTGTGTTTGATACAGTGACCATTCACGATTCCAGCAGGACTGATGATGAAACATTACAGACGGATTTAGGGTTCATATAAGACATTATTTATATATGTGTGTGTATCCTTTGTGTGTATGTATATATATGCACATTTGTATGCATATATACATATATATTTATAATCATTGAGGGGTTTGTTTTCCTTAATTATATTTATTACAAGGAATTTGTTTTTCTCTTTTTTTCAGTGAGATGTGGGGTAAGAGAGAGAAAACATAGATTTCAATTTATATTTAAATAGAGAGGTAGGGATTGCTACAGATTTAAAATGATGCATGTAGGGGCAGCTAGGTGGTGTAGTGAATAGAGCACCAGCCCTGGAGTCAGGAGGAGCTGAGTTCAAATTTTACCTCAGACATTTAACACTTACTAGCTGTGTGACCTTGGGCAAGTCATTTAACCTCAATTGCCCTGCCTTCTCCCCTCCAAAAAGACAAAAAAAAAATGTTGCATGTACTTTCAGATGAGGTCACTATATTATTAATTTTACTTAACTATTTTGCTTTGTTACAATAGACCTTTCATAAAGTGAGAGTAATCTATAAATATCTGTAATATTTATATTATAGTTATCTTATTTTTGTAATAACTGAAAAACAACCAAAATCATTAAAACTTTAAAAAGAAAAGAAAAAAGAAGTCTTTACTAGTCCCTTGCCTCCCATCTATGCTGTGTATATCTTGTAGGTACATAGTTATTTGCATTCTCTATCCCCCATTAGAAAGGCAGCCCTCTGAGGGCAGGATCCATGGTTTTGCCTTCTTTTTTTGCATCCACTACCCTGTTCTTGTCTCATAGTAAATGCTTAATAAATGCTCGTTAACTGACTGATGAGCAGAGGACCCCTTACATGGTCACCTGGCCTATTGGTTCAGCCTCCACACTGTTTTTATTCAGTGCTTGGCTATATATTGCCCTCTGCAGGGTTTTACATAAAGAGGGGGTAACACGGGAGCTCTGGGTCTCAGACAGATCTTGATGATGTAGACAGTGATTAAAGATGCCCAGCCACAAGAAACATTGAACAAAAAACAATCACATTAAATGATTGCCATGTCATCTAAGACTTAGGTCTAGGAGGCTAATTACTTCCCATTGTGAATGTTGGGGCTGAAAAAGGAGTGAATGAAAAGAAGGAAAATCTTCCTGATGTTAGTTAGCTAGCTTGACCCTAATCATTCTCTTAAATGAGATTTGTTGGCCTAGGAGGAAGCAAGTTATTCTCCCAAGAGGAAGCAGGGCCTGTGTCATCAGGGGGATGCAGATGTAGAGGACTATGTCCTTTTCTGGTCTTGATCTGTGGTGATATGATCCAGATTAAAATTGTCAAGATTGGTAATATTAACTCCTGGGTTTTTTACCAACTTTAGGCCTTTAGCTAGTAAGATTGGTATATACCAATGATATCAAATTCAAATAGAAATGGGGCCAATAAATTAGAGAAAAGGATCCCTATGGGCCATATATTGATGGTTTTTTAATTATAACACTATCTATGTTTTGTTATATTTTTATCAATCTTGTTAAACATTTCCCAATCACATTTTCATCAGGTTTGGGCCACCCTTTGGAGGATTGTGGGTCACATGCTATGAGTTTGGCATCTCTGGTTTACATGGATGTGAAAAGAAGGGAAAATCTCAGGTCTGTGAGTGAAACAGATGAGGTTGCCTCTGGAAAGCAACCTCGAAAGCTTCTTCAGCACAAGTGGATATTGGTTGAGCAAAGAGGCATTCTCTTATTGTAGCAGTTTCTCCATTTTCTAGGAATGGCTGTGTCAACACACAGTTCTGGAAAACTAAAGATTAATCATTTAAGGGATAACACTTTTGTTTCAAACCTTTTTTAATGGAAATCTTTCATTACTGGTCATATATTCCATGCCATGATGTACAAAATGTGCAAAACATAATTTATCTTTTTCTTGGTAAGTTCAGGACAGGGTAACATAGTGGAAAGAGTTCTGGACTTAGAAACAAGAGAGTTACCTGAATCTCCCACATATTACCTGTCTGGGCTTTAGTTTCCACATTTGTAAAAATGAAAGGACTGAAGAAGTTGATCTCTATGTTACCTTCCAGCTCTAAATCTTATGATTGGTGATGATCATAAACCAACACAGAAGCATAAATGAGTAGCATTGGAAGGAGCCGTAGAGATAAGCCAGTCCAATCAATTATTGGATCACACTGAAAATGTAAAATCTGTGGGACAAAAGACTGAGTGAACTCTGGGGTAACAGAAAAACTTTCTCAAATAAGCTCTGGATTTCAGCTTACTTTTTTGTTTTTCATTTGCCTCTTTCTCCTAAAAGTCATGCACAGCTTGAAGAATAGCTGCATAACTACCTGGGCAGCATTGTTCTTCATTAGTGCATCCATGGACTGTCTTTCTGCAAAAATTTAATTAAGGAATCAAAGAGTGAAGGAATCTTGTTGCTTGTTTCCTCACCTTGAGTGTAATCAGTATCACTGTTTTTATCAGGCTCTTGACTTTTCAGCATTCAAAGCATTCTCTGTAGCAGCAGCTTCTGAGCACCAAGGACCACTTCAACCTCCCTGTCAGTTTCAATCCATTCCTCTATCTCTCTTACTAAGTTGGATTTAGGGATGTATAAAGGAGGAGTATCTCTCCGTTTCAGGAGCTTGTGCTCATGTTATTTTTGAAAGGCTTAACATTCTGATAGGCAGAGTAGTGCAGTAGAGAGAGCACTGGACTGGTGAGCAGAACATCTATATATGGTCTCCATTCTGCCACTGACTAACTGTATGACCTTAGGCAAGTCATAAATTTTCTGAGCTGCAGTTTCTTCATCTGTAGAAAGACAAGTTTGGAGATCTCAAAGGTCCCTCCCAATTCAAAACCCTCTAACCTTTCTTATCTATAAGATAAAAGGGTTTGATTTTAATACCTCTAAAGTCCTTTCCCACTTTAGTATTCCTATAAAATTTAAACTCAGTCTTTTTGAAAAGAAATATAAAATTATATAAAAATGTCTTAGGTATTCATACACTTTGACCCAAAAATCCTATTTCTAGGTTTATAGCCTAAGGGTACTGTTGAACTATCAGAGGGAACAGAGGGAGAACATATCTGTCTGAAAATATTCCTAATATCATTATTTACAATAGACCCAAACTGAAAACAAACTATGCACCCAATAATTGTAGAATGGAAAATGAAGAATAAATAAATTGATGGAATATTGCTATACTATAAGAAGAGACAAATGTGAAGAACTGCAAATATAAGAAGACATAAATTGTTGCAGAGAGAAGAAAATGAATGTAGACAAATAACATGCATAGTCTATAGTTGCTTAAATAATAAGTACAATAAGAAAAACAAAATTCACGTTGAATATGCATTGGTCAACTTATCTTGGGTCCTCTTATCTTTTTTTTCTATATTATCTCGCTTGAGGATGCCATCAACTCCCAGCTGGTCAATTATCATCTCTGTGCAGATGATTTCCATGTGTGGTGTCTGTGTGTGTGTTCTAATCTCTCCTAAACTCTAGTCCTACATTATTGACTTCCTCTCAGACATCTTGAATCACATGACCCATAGCCATCTCAAACTCAACATGGCTCAAGCAAAACTCTCATCTTTCCTCAGTAATCTACTCTTACTCTGAATTTACCTATCACTATTGAGATAATCCTCTTGGTCTTCCATATTTGAACCTTGCTGTTATCCTCAAATTCTCACCCTCACTTAACTCAGATATCCAATCAGGTGCCAAAAATTTTCCACTTTTACTTCCACAATATCACTTATATGTGTTCCCTTACTTCTACACACACAGGCAGTCTCTAGCTCAGGACCTTATCACATCACATCTGAACTATTGCAGTGGCCTTCCATGCTAACTGACCTCCCTACCTCAAGTCTTTTCCCATTCCAAGCCATCAGCTACCAAAGTGATTTTCCTAAAAACAGATCTATGTCATCCCCCTATTCATTAAAATCCATTAATTTCTTCTTACCTCCTATTATCCCTTGAAAATCTTACCTCTTCCCACTCTTCATGTTATATTCTTCTATACGCTATAATCTAGCCAGACTGGGTTACTTACTGATCCTTGAACAGGAGATAGGTTCCAGTCTCCCAGCCTTTGCATTGATTGTTCCCCATGTCTATAACATTTTCCAATCTCACTTCTGCCCCTAAGCTTCTCTGACTTCCTTCAATACGCAGCTCAAATCTTAACCTTCTTCAGGAGGTCTTTCCCAGTGTTCCCAGATGCTAGTACTGTCCCCTCTGAAATCACCTTTTGCATAATATAATATAACATAATATAATGTCATGTAATATAACATGATATAACATAACAATGTAACATAACATATATACATATAGGTGCTTATACTATGTGTGTATATAGTATATACCTTGTTGTATGTAAGCGTGTGTGTGTGTGTGTGTGTGTGTGTATGTGTCTGTGTGTGTGTGTCTGTGTGTGTATAGTATATACCTAAGTTGTTGGGGGGTTTTTCCTTTTTGCTCCCTCCATTGGAATGTGAACTTCTTGAAGATAGGGACTGTTTTTACCTTTCACAGTACCTTAACAGTTTTAGCTTAGTATGATTTTAATTAAGCACAGTTCTTGGCACGTAGTATGTACTTAATAAATGCTAATTGACCGATTGATTGTTGAAGTTAATATACACACTGCTTCCTATGAGTTTGGATATAAATCCAGTCTGTTTCTATTAACTGGTGAATAAAAGTGTTGGTATTTTGAGCCATTAAAAACCTGTGTGCCTGGAAATGGGAGTTAGTGACTACCATCAGAGAAGTATTAGATACAGAAGTTCTGATATTATCTGAACGGAGGCAGTGAACCAGTGGCGTAGGGTGGGAGGGAGGGAGAGAGGAGTCCTAATGTGTCAATGAGCTCTTTTTATTAGGAGGAAATCTGATACAATTGTTAAAAACATTTTATTTTATTTCAGCACAAAATGTTGTCCATACATGTAATCTACATAATCCGTTTATCATACAACATCATTGTCTATTTAGAACTGTATATAATTAGTCCTACGTGGGGAGATTGATCCAAGGTCTTTTCTGTCAGAGAACTGGTTTTCTCTTAAGTGGAAAAACACCTCAATTAAGCAAGGGAACTAAGCCTCATCAACCAAAAACATGGAAAGGAATACACAATAAAGGCAGTTTATTTTCTCCTAACCCAGCAGGATTTATAAGTAATCCATAGGGAGGAGGGAGAAAGGAGGAAGGGAAGAGGAAGAAGCTGGCTCACTTTCTCTCAACTGACGTCTATGCTTATTCACCTCCACTGTGCACATGTGTTAGGGCGTGACAGTGCCAAACAGGGATAAATAGATGTTTCCAAGTCCCCAAAACAAAGGAAAATCTATCAGATTTGATTACTGTTGTTAGAGTGCTTTTTGGTTTATCTATCAATTATGAAAAGTAAGAATAATGATCATCGTCAGGTCTTCCCTCTGCAAAAATAAACTTCCTTTGACCCCTTATGGAGGTAATATGTTATAGTGGGAAACACTGGCTCTAACGTTAGAGCACCTGGATTCAAATCTCACCTCTGATGCTTACTAGCTGTATGACCTTGGACAAGTCATTTAACTTCCCCTAGGGTCAGCTCCATCATCTGTAAAGGAGGGATAATACTATCCCCTGCTCAAAAAAATGTAGTGTCCCTGTCTATATAATCAGTTAATCAGCAAGTGTTTATTGAGTGCCTACTACGTGCTTAGAACAGAGCTAGGTGGTAGGGATCCAAAGACAAAAATATAAAAGCCTCTGCCCTGAAGGAATTACATCATAAAGCGGAGTGGGGGAAGGGAGCAGAGGAGGACCCCATATGCAATGACAGGAATATTCAAAGAAACAGATAGAAAACAACTAAATAAATACGAGTTAATAGGGGCCACTGGGAGAATCAGGAAAGGCCTCTCATGAGATGCAGATTTTCAGATGAGCTTCCCAGGAAACTATAGATTGTCAGAGGCAAAGGTAAGTGGGAGATGCATTAAAACATAGGGAATGGTCTATTGAAAGGCCTGGAGAAAAGAGGTGGAAGTTTTCACACGAGGAAAAGTAAGAAGGTCATTTTCACTGGACCAGAAGAGTATAAAGAAAAAAATGTAAGATGATGCTATAAAGGTAGGTAGGACTCTCATTGGGAAGGGATTTAAATTTCAAAGACATTTATATAGAATCCTGGAGGTAATTGGGAGCCACTATAGTTGCTTGAGCAGGGCAGTCTCCACCTTTCTACCTCTTGCTCTGAGAACAGTAATCAAATCAAGATTTCCTGGAAAGGACATGGCAGTAAATTACCCAATGGCTTCATTCACCATCCCTGTGACCAACCCCCAGTCCAAACCAAAACTTCCTTCCCAGCCACCACTACCACCACACGGTGTTGTTTTCTCCTATTACATTGTTGCTTTATCCTATCATAATGTATCCTGTTATAGGTTCTTTGAGGCAGGGACCATCTCTCTTTTGTAATTTTATTCCCCTCAGAGAGAGTAAGTATAGAGATCTCCATGTATGGAAACTCTTTCCACTGAAGCAGATTGCATGTTCCTCTATCAGTTTTATGAATTAATAAAATAGCATTTATTAAGTTCCCTTAGTTTATGTTATATACCCCCAAAAAATGGGGGAACAACAAAAGGTTTTATGAGCACACTCTAGTGTTAAAGTGAACTAAGAACTAAGTTCAGGACAAAAAGACCTTACACTTAATATATTGAACCTCTCACACTGTTCTTACTGCTCCCCTCAGGGGAAGTAAAGTGAGGCTTGGATATAAAAGGAGAGAGGCTGCTTCATCCATCAAGGCCAGTGCCTCTTCCCAGTTATAGTTTACTCCTGGGGGGAGTGGGGGAACATTTTTAAGGGCTCCTAGAACCTGGAAAAATATTCACTTTCAGTCGTGCCTTTGACCCTCTGCTCTCTAGTGCCTCCCCACCCCCATTATTTATCCACTGCAGAACTCAGAGGCTGCCACGGCCCAGCTGGATGCAGTCTTCTCTCTGCTTTGGTCTATCCATTCTCAGCTTTCACCTTATTTTCCTCTCCAAATGCTGTTCCTGCTCCTAGGAAAACCATGCTTATTGCTGGCTGTCAGGAGATTTCCCAAGGAAGGTAAGTGAGTGATGCTTACCTCTCCACTCAAATCCTAATCCATTCAGCCTCTGCCATCAGGGAAATAGAAGGTAGAATTAAGTAGCCAAGAGGTGCTCATAAATTGCCACGTGTGTACAGAGAGAATGGAGAAGCAGATTGATAAAGCATTCCTCTAAGACATAAATCCTAGAGAAATGACACATTGCCAGGAACAGTAACTAGCCTTTCTGGTTACCAATTACATCTTGTAGAAGGACAGCTTCAGTCCTTGCTCTGGCAAATTGCATTCTGGGTCAGACAACAAGCATTTAGGGAGTATCTATCATGTGCCAAGCACCATGCTAAGCACTAGGGACACAAAGAATGGTTAAAGATACTCCTTGCTCTAAAAGAGCTCACATTTTAAGGGGGGGAAGGATGAAGGGGAGGTAAACAATTGTACACACAATGTAAATGGAAGCTAACCTAAAAGGGAAAGCAGTAGCCCTGGGAAGGACCAGGAAAGGCCTTTTGCAAAAGGCAGGACTGGATCAGAGTCTAGAGGGAAGGCAGGCAAGCAACCAGGCAGAGATGAGGAGGGAGAGCATTCCAGGCTTCCTGTCAGTGAAAATGCATGGAGTCAAGTTCAGAAAGTAAAGTAGGCCTTGAATGACTCTTTCTTGCAAATGGAAAGATCCCTCTTCTTTATCCAATCCCAGGAAGTTTGTATGTTTTCTAGCTGCCCAGTAACACACCTCAGTCCTTCTCTTATAAAGCTGCCAGCCATACCCATACTGATCTTGCCACCTTCTGCCCCATTAAAAATTAAGATAAAAGATAAGGCAAGTGAGTCCTAGAAAGATTTGTAGGTAACTTGTTCAAGACCACCAAGTGGTAAGTGAAAGATCCAGGTCAATCCAGCCTTCTTTTCACTCTACCAGATTGCCTCCTCCTCTTACATATCTAATGTGAAATTCTTTCTGAACAAAGAGCTCTTAGGAGAAAAAAAAGCAATCCAACAAAGTATGAAATTAAAAGCTTGTAAAGAGGCATAAAGCCTCTAGGAATATCTGTGTTTAAAGGAGGGTTTTTTAGAGCAGAATTTCTCAACCTGGAGCTTATAGACCCCTGAGAAGTCCATCATAGATTTCAGAGTGTCCATGAACATGAAATAAATTATATTATTTCAACATAATTTAATAATGTAATAAATTCTTAAGAATTTATCATTATATTATAAATTATTTATGCTATTGTCATATTAATATATATAATAATGTAATATGACATCAACAAACCCACGGGATAATTTGTTTCCTTTGTAATCCTTTGTGACCCCTTTTGGGGTTTTCTTGCCAAAGATACTTGAGTGGTTTGTCATTTCCCTCTCCAGTTCATTTTACAGATGAGGAAACTGAGGCAAACAGAGTTAAGTGACTTGCCCAGGGTCACACAGCTAGTAAGTGTCTGAGGCCAGATTTGAACTCCAAAAATGAGTCTAGGGCACCACCTAGCTGCCCTTGTACTGTATTTTAAGCATTTAAAAATATTTTGAGAAGGGGTCCATAGGCTATTCCACCCACTCAGCTACTCTGACTGCCAAATGACTGGAGTACAAATGACCCCCTGTATGCAGCCAGCTTATACTATATAACCCATCTATATAGCTGCCCACTCTATCTGTAGGGTACTTCACAAGGGATTCACAACATAGAAAAGGTTAAGAACTCCTATTGTAGATACGGTGTCTTACCCAAAAGGTAACACCAAGGGTGGTATTTCAAGCACTTGAGTAATGTGAGAGGACATACTTTAAAGAATTTTTAAAGGCCTTCTCTGATCCTCTGATCATAGCACATAGATGGGAGCCTACTCTGTCTAGGCAACAGAATTATTGTGGGGAGAAGAGCTTTGAATTTGACATCCAAACGCTCAGAAACTCACTTATTTGCAGAATGTTAGAACCAAAGGGGAGTTAGAAACCACTAGCCCTTCCTCCATCATTTTATGGATTAGGGCTCTTACTTACCCAAAGTAACACAGCTAATGGATGCTAAAGCGTAAATTTGAAGTCAGGCCTTGATATTTCTAAATCCAGTGGTCCTTACACTATACCACATGGTTGGATTCCTCTAGTTTTGGCTCCATGTAACCTTAGACAAGTCACTGAAACTCAGTTTCTTAATATCTAAAATGGAAGTTACAATACCTGTGTTACTTTGCTTCATCACATTGTCATGACAATGGATATGACAGTGCTTAATAAACGTTATTGTTCTCTAGATGTAAGGCATGGTGATGAGAGTGATGGGGATGGGTGATGTACAGGAAAGAGAAACAGACTTGTAGTTAGAAGCTGTAGATTCTACCCTGCGATACCAACATGACTGAAGACAAGTTACTTAAGCTCATGACTCCACTTCCTCATTGACAAAGGTGGTGAAGTTGGTCTAGATCAGCAGTTCTCAACCTGTGGGTTATATTCAATTTGTCACAATGAAAATACATCCTGCCTATCAGATATTTACATTATCATTCATAACAGCAGCAAAATTACAATTATGAAGTAACAATGAAAATAATTTTATGGTTGGGGGTCACCACAACATGAAGAACTATATTAAAGGGTTGCAGCATTAGGAAGGTTGAGAACCACTGGTCTAGATGGTTTCTGAGATCTCTTAGAGCTCTAAACTCTATGGTCCTATGATGATCATTTTTAGGCCAACCTTGGCAGAGTGAATGCTGAGTTCCACCTGTAGCACATCCCTAAATAGCAGGCAATCTGCCTGCTATTGGCAATGGAGACTAACATGGACAAGTGAGAGAGAATAATCCTGTCTAATATTCCTTCTTCCCTTAGAATCTACTCCCTACACATAGCAGGTCTCATACACACACACACACACACACACACACACACACACACACACACACACACACACACACACACACACACATCCTTTTGGCCTGATAACACCAACAAACCCACAGGAGAAAAGAACCAGATGGTTCCCCCTGAATCATTAAATGAGAAAATTAACAAGAGAATTCCATTTTGTCATTGATGTGACATTATGTATGGATATTAAGGATAACAACCGCATGACTCCTTCATTATGGCAAGAAGTTCTTTTCTTGACCCTAGCATGACAGAATCCACAAATTAGTGTTAAATTTAGACATGGGGGTGGGGAGTGGGAGGACTTCACTATACCTGATGACCTCCCAGCTTAACTTGTCCATTTCTAAATTATTCCCTTTCCTACAAGTTATCTTGGCAACAACATCAGGAAAATATTGATCATTTAATAAACTTAGTGGTTTACATTGTCTTTCTCCTTTCTCTGGTGAATGACCAAGCAACTTAATGTTGAGATTTTTATTTAAAAACCTATACAACAAAATTTACAATATGCAATCTAAAGACTTTTTTTAATATATGATTTTACAAACAACAAAACTAACCCATCTGGTACCATTTTCTACCTTTCTAAAGGATCCTTCAGTATAACTACAGAAATTCATTTCACCTCAAAAGGAAGGGGAAGAAGCAATCAAATCAACAAAAATAATTGATAAATGTATAGCATTTTAAGATTTGCAGAGTTTGTCACTGATGCTATATATTTTGAGCCCTGTAGCAATACTGTAAGATAAATTCTAGGGCAGTTCAGCAATACCACTTCTAGGGCTGTATCCCAAAGAGATAATACAAGTGGGAGGAGGACCCGTATGTACAAAAATATTTATAGCAGCTCTTTTTGTAATGGCAAAGAATTGGAAATCAAGGGGATGCCCCTCAGCTGGGGAATGGCTAAACAAGTTGTGGTATATGAATGTAATGGAATACTATTGTGCTATAAGAAATGAGGAGCAGACGGATTCATAATAACCTGGAGAGACTTAAGTAAATTGATGCTGAGTAAGGACAGCAGAACCAGGAGAACTTTGTACACAATTACAGACACATCATATCTGTGGTGACTGGGCTCCTCTCAGCGATGTAAGGTTGATGTAAGACAACTCCAAAAGACTCGTGATGGAAAGGGATATCCACATCCAGAGAAAGAACTACAATCTGAATGCAGATTGAAGCAAACTACTTGCTCTCTCTCTCTCTCTCTCTCTCTCTCTCTCTCTCTCTCTCTCTCTCGTGTTTCATTTTGTTTCGTTCCTTCTTTCTTGTTTACTCCATTGGTTATAACTTTTATTTACAACTTGAATAATATTTAATGTGAAGGAATAATGTAGAACCTATATCAGAATACATGCTGCCATGGAGGGGTGGGGAAAGGGGAAGAGAGGGAGGGGGAGAAAATTTGGAACTCAAAGGATTATGAAATTGAATGTTGTAAAGTAAAAGTAAATAAATAAATTTTTAAAAAATAAAAAAAAATTCTAGGGCAATGAAGTAGCTCAGTGGATAGAACACAGGCCTGGAATCAAGAGGACCTGAATTCAGATTTGGCCTCAGACACTTATTAGCTATGGGAATCCTGATCAAGACACTTAATCCTATCTGCCTCTCAGTTTCCTAATTTATAAGATGAGCTAGAGAAGGAAATGGCAGACTAAAGTGAAGGAAATCAGGTCAGAGGAGCACTACAGTTTGTCTCATGTGCTTTTTCTATTTGACAACATTCCCTTATGGAGGTTTCACATCCTTGTTCTATTCCACTTGCTCCATTGCTAAGGTTCTAGATACTTGTGCTCCACTACGAAAAGAGGACATCTACTGTAACTGGGGAAAGTCAAGAGGAGAAGGATTTAAAATAGTCCAAAGGCAGAAACATGGAAGTGGCTACCTTGAGAAGAATTAAGTTCTCTCTCACTAGAGGTTTCCAAGCAAAGATGGCTTGACCATTTAACCCTATTGTAGAGAGTGTTCACCTTTAAGTTGAGTTTAGGCTAGAGGACCTCTAAATTCACTTCTAACTCTCAAGATTCTGTGACTGATCAAAAGAGTCATTCATTTTGCTTGTCTGGTAGGTTGGTTACTTTGTTACTTATTTGGTTGGTTGCTTTGTAATTTGTTTGGTTGGGTTTACCTGAATGAACAGTGATTAGCAGTATTGTTTTCATTATGATCCTGAGGAACAATATCATTTGTGATTTCAAAGGGGATCAAGGGCCCTTTCTAGGTTAGATGAGGAAAGCAATGACCACACTTCTCCCTGGATCATGCCACCCTGGAGTCATTGAAAATTTCCAAACTCCCATAACTAACTCTAAAAACAGCAGTGTAGAAAAGCATGAACAAGAACAGTGCCTAACTTTAATATAAAGTTCAAAGTCAAAAAATATACTGCAAAAATGAGGGGGAAAATCCTGAGCATAAAAATCTGTTACTGTGACAGAGAACATCAAAACACAAACTCAGAAAAAAAAAATAATGTCAAAACATCTACAAACAAAGCCTCAAAGAAAAATGTGAACTGGAAACAAGCCCAATAAAAATTCTGAAAAAGAGTTTAAAATCTAAAATCAGAATGGCAGAAGAAAAAATGGGGAAAGAAATGAGAGTAAAGAAAAAATATGAAAAGACAATTAACAGCTGGGTAAAAGAGGTACAAACTTCTCAGATGAAAATAAGTCCATAAAAAAAACAAAATTGGCCAAATAGTAGAGGAGGTATAAAAGCTCCTGAAGAAAATAATTATTTAAAAAATTAGAATTTAGCAAATGGAAGCTAATGACTCCATGAGACATCAAGAAATAATAAAATAAAGTCAAAAGAATGAAAAATAGAAAAAATATAAAATAGTCCACTAGAAAAACAATTGACCTGGAATATAGAAGGAGGAGAGATAATTTAAGAATTATTGGGCTACCTGAAAGTCACGATCAGAGAAAGAGCCTTGACACCATATTTCAAGAAATTATTAAAGAAAACTTCCTCAATATCTTAGAATTAGAGAGTAAAATAGAAATTGGAAGAATACATTGATCACCTCCTGAAAGAGATCCCAAAATGAAAACTCCCAGGAATATTACAAATTCCAGAGCTTCCAGGTCAAGGAGAAAACATTTCAATTAGTCAGAAAGAAACCATTCAAATACCATGGAGCCATAATCAGAATCACACAAGATTTACCAACTACCACATTAAAGGAGCAGAGTGCTTGGAATATGATGTTCCAGAAAGGTAAAGAATCTAGGATTTCAAACAAGAATAACCTACCCAGCAAGGCCTTTCAAAGAGAAAATGGACATTTAATAACATAGATGATTTTCAAGCATTCCTGTTGAAAAGACCAAAGCTGAGTAGAAAATTTTACTTTGAAATACAAGGCTCAAGAGAAGCATAAAAAGGTAAAAAGGAAAGAGAATTCATAAATAATTCAACAATGCTAAACCATTTGCATTCTTACATGGGAAGATGACACATGCAATTTCTAAGAACTGTATTATTATTAGGACAGTTAGAAGGATTCCCATGGATATAATGAAAGTAAATCAGTTATATTGGGATGATCACCAAAAAATGGATGGGCAAGAAAGACAGATGCAATGGAAGAAAGGGGAAGGAAGAGGAAGAATAGGGGAAATTATTTCAACATTGTGAATGCTATACTTTGGTTTCTGTGAATGTTTTGCTTTAATTCACTACTGAATATATAGAGCATTCACTACACTATGTAATCAGAACCTTGAAGCTGTTCACAGCAGCAGTACTCCGGAAAACTGCTTGTGCTTTGCTTTACAAGAGTGGAGGGGAGAAAAAATGGAGGGGTGGGCAATTTTTGAATCTCGCTCTCTGAATTGGTTCAGAGAGGGAAGAATACACACACACACACACACACACACACACACACACACATAAACACAGAGTTATGTGTAGAAATCTATCTTACCCAAGAGGGAAGTGGAAGGGCAGTAGGGATAACAAGGGATAGGATAGAACACAAGGGGAAGAGGAAGAAAGGGAGGGAGGGAGGATAAAGAGAAGTAGTGGTGAGAAACAAAAGAGATTTTTGAGGAGGGACAGCATGAAAAAGAGAGAAAGGATAAACAGGGGGAAAAAATAAGGTGGAGGAAATACACAGTTAGTAAGTATAAATGTGAATGGGATAGATTCATCCATAAAATGAAGCAGAGAGCAGAATAGATTAGAAACCAGAATCTGACAATATGTTTTTTTACAAGAAACATATTTGAAACAGAGTGACACACAGAGTTAAAATAAGGGGTTGGATTTTATTATGCTTCAGGCAAAGCAAAAAAAAGATCAATTATCATCTCAGACAAAGAAAAAGAAAAAAAACCTTCTTAAAAGAGATAAGCAGGTAAACTACATCTTGCTAAGAGGCATCATATACAATGAAGTAATAACAATACCAAACATATCTATACCAAATGGTACAGCATCCAGATCCTTAAAGGAGAAGTTAAATAGAAGTTAAATAGGAGTTTTACAAGTGGAAATAGATATTTAAACTATATAAGTAGGAGACCTCAACTTTCCCCTCTCAGAGTTACATAAATCTGACCATAAAATAAGTAAGAAAGGAGTTAAGGAGATAAATATAAATTGAATATGATGCATCTCTGGAGAAAATAGAATAGGAATAAAAAAACATATACCTTTCATCTGTATGTGGCACTTTCATAAAAATCAACCATTTGTTAGGGCATAAAAACCTCACAAACAATTGCAGAAAAGCAGAAATACCAAATGTACCCTTTTCAGACCATAATGCAATAAATATTACATTTGATTAGGGGCTTTGGCAGCACAGATTAAAAATTAATTGAAAATTAAATAGTCTAATCATAAAGGAGTAGATCAAAGAACAAATCATAGAAATAATCAATAATTTGATTAAAGAAAATGGGAACAATGAAACAATATAACAAAATTTGTGGGATGCAGCCAACACACTACTTAGGTGGAAAATTATGTCTCTAAATACTTAGATCAGTAAAACAGAAAAAGAGCTGATCAATAAATTGGGCTTTAAACTGAAAAATCAAACTAGAAATAGAACAAATTAAAAATCCCAATTAAACACCAAATGGAAATCCTGAAAATCAAAGGAAAGATTAACAAAATCAAAAGCAGAAAACTCTTTGAAATTATAGATAAAACTAGGCACTGGTTTCATGAAAAAAAAAACCAATAAATTAGATAAGCTACTCATTAATTTGATTTTTTTAAAAAGAAATAGAACCAAATTGTCAACATCAAAATTTAAAGGGTGAATGCATTACCAGGATAAAATTAAAGCAATAGGAGTTATTTTGGCCAATTCTATGCCAATAAATCTGACAATCTAAGTGAAATGAATGAATATTTACAAAAATATAAGTTGCCCTGAATAACAGAAGAAATATAATACTTAAATAACCATATCTTAGAAAAAGAAATTGAACAAGCCATCACGGAGCACTCTAAGAAAAAATCAGAGAGATCTATAAGTCAATTCTACCAAACATTTAAAAAAGCCAATGTCATTACTATCTCAGCTATTTGAGGTGAAAATATATGAAGAAGTAGTCCTGGGATGGCTAGGTGATGGAGTGAATTGAGGACCAGCCTTGTAGTCAGGAGGACCTGAGTTCAAATGTGACCCAGACACTTAACACAAAAACTAGCTGGGTGACCTTGGGCAAGTCACTTAACCCCAATTGCCCTACCTTCCCCCCTCCAAAAAGCAAAAAAAAAAAAAATGAATTAGTCCTACCAAATTCTTTTTATGACACAAATATGGTTATGGTACCTAAGTCAGGGACAGCAAAAACAGAGAAAAAAAAACTATAGTCGTTTCCCTAATAAATATTGATGCAAAATTTTTAAATAAAATACTAGTAAGGAAATTAGAGCAATATGTCAGAAATATCAAACACATATATCACAAATGCAGGGCCAGTTCAATATTGGGAAAATTATAAGCAGCTAGGTGGTATAGCGGATACAGTGGCAGACTAAAGTTAGGAAGACATCTTACTAAGTTTAAATGTGGCTTCAGACACCTACTAGCCATGGGAACCTGGGCAAGTCAGTTAGCCCTGTTTATCTCAGTTCCTCATCCCTAAAATGAGCTAGAAAAAGAAATGGCGAAACATTCCAATATCTTTGCCAAAAAACCTTAAATGGGGTCACAAAGTCAGACATGACTGAAAGAACTGAACAACAACAACAAATAAATAGAATTGATTATCTCGTAACAAAAATAAGAATAATTATATGGTTATCTCAATAAATGCAGAAAAATCTTTTGTCAAAATAAAAACATCCATTTCTATTTTTTTAAAGCATAGAAATAAATGAAACTTTTTTACAATGACAGGTAGTGTCTATCTAAAACCAAGGATGAGCATTATCTGTAACGGGGATGAGCTAGAAACCTTCCCAATAACATCATGGGTGAAGCTAAGATGTTAATTGTCACCATCATCATTCAATATTTCATTAGACCTGCTAGCCAGAGCAATAAGACAAGAAAAAACTGAAGGAATAAAAACAGGCAATGAGGAAACAAAACTACCGCTCTTTGCAGATAATACAATGGTATACTTAGCAAGTCCTAGAGAAATCAACTAAAAAAAATAGTTGAAAGAATAACAATTTTGGTAAAGCTGTAGGATACGAATTAAACACCCATAAATCATTAGCATTTCTGTTGCCAACAAAACCCAGCAGGAAAAACTGTGGCTATTACAAAGCACTTGGGAGTCCATCTGCCTAAACAAACCCAGGTACTAAATGAACACAATTACAAAATGCTTTTCACACAAATAAAGACGGATCTAAACAACTGGAGAAATATTAATTTCTCATGGGTAGATTGAGCCAATATAATTAAAAATTACAACTCTACCTAAATTCATTTACTTATTCAGTGCCATACTAGTCAACCAATCAAAGAATTATTTTATGAACTAGAAAGTATAATAACACAATTCATCTGGAAGAATAAAGGGTCAATGATATTGAAGGAATCAATGAAAAAAAATTTGAAGAAAGGTGGCCTAGATGTACCAGATCTCAAACTGTATTGCAAAGCAGTAATTTTCAAAAGAATCTGATACTGACTAAGAAATAAAATGGTGGATTAGTGGAATAGGTTAAGTTCATAACACATAGTTGTAAATGACCATAGTAACCTAGTGTTTGATAAAACCAAAGATTCAAACTCTTGGGTCAATAAGTAACTGTTTGACAAAAATTGCTGGGAAAACTGGAATATAATTTTGAAGAAATTAGATATAGACCAACATCTATGTTTTTACATCACATACCAAAATAAAATCAAAAATAATAAATGGTTTAACTATAAAGGGTGACATCATAAGCAAAATAGGAGACCATAGAAAAATCTATCTGTGATTTTTTGGATAAGAGAAGAGTTTATGACCAATCAAAAGACAAAAAGTGTCATGGGAAGTAAGATGAATAATTTTTATTACATTAAATTTAAAAGGGTTTGCCAAAATTAGGAGGAAAGCAGGAAACTAGGTTGGGGGAGGGGAGAATTACAGCAAGCTTCTTTGATAAAGACCTCGTTTCACAAATATGTAGGGAACTGAGCCAAATCTAAAATAAAAGAAAAAAGTACCATTCTCCAGCTGATGAGTGGCCAAAGGATATAACTCAGCAGTTTTTGGAAGAAATAGAAGTTACCAATAGTCACATGAACAGAAAACATTGTACACAGTAACAACAATATTTTAAGGGTGACCAACTATGAAAGACTTAGCTACTCTCTTCAAGACAATGATCCAAGACAATTCCAAAGAACCCATGGTGAAAAATGCTATATACCTTTAGGGAGAAAACTGATGAACTCTGAGTGCAGATTGAAGCATTATTTTTTTATTTTATTCATCTTTATTGCTTTCTGTTGTGTTTTGTTTTTGCAACATGGCTAATAAGGAAATATGTTTTCATGACTTCACATGTATAATTGATATTATATCACTTTCCTTCTCAATGGGTAGAAGAGAGGCAAGAGGGAGGAAGAGAATTTGAAAATCAAGTGTTTAAAAATTAATGTTAAAAATAAATAATTTTAAATTATTAAATATTATTAATTATTTAAAAATTATTCAATAAGTAGCCAATAGAGAGTGATGCAATAATTAAACTCAATAGGGAGAGACTAGAGTTGTATACATAGATGTGGGAATCATCAGCATAGACATGTCAATTTAATCTATGGTAGCTGATGAAATCACTTAGTGAGGCAGTAAAGAGAGGGGGGAAAGTCAGTAAGGTAAAGAACAGTTGGGGAAGATCCATGGTTATTAGTTATAATATGAATAAAGATGCAGCAAAGAAAATTGAGGAGACAGAAAGGAAAGTCAAATAAGAGCAGTGTCGCAAAAAAATCCAGAAATAAAAGGGCATCCCGGATGGAAGGGTGATTACCAGTGTCAATGGCTCTCCAAGAGATCAAAAAACTTGAGAATTCAGAAATGACCATGAAATTTGAGGGCTTTGGAGAGAGCAATTTCAACTGAATGGTGAAGTCCAAAGTAAGATTTCAAAGGGTTTAAAAGAGAGTGAGAGAAGAGGGAATGGAGGCACCTAGTCTAGATTTGTTTTGTTTTGTTGTTTTTGTTTTTTATAGAACTTAACTGAAAGCAAAAACAGAAATCCACTGTTGAATGATAGCTAATGGTAGGATCTAGTGAAGTCTTACATGTTTAATTGTGGTGAAGAGATGAACCTGGATTCTCCAAGAGTGCAAAATTCAAATTCTAGTATGTCTTATCCTGGTGGAAAGTTTGTGACTGAACTGTGAATTGTCATCTGAGGTCCAGACAAGCTAAGTTTGGAGGAGTTTCCCAAAAAATCACCAAAAATTGGCCACCAAATATTTTTGAAACCAGCTCATCTATTAAGGCATGGAAGGGTTATGGTTTTGTACCAATGAAGAAAGTATCTGCACAGATACAGTCATGGATCTTTTTCAAATATTGAAAAATGCATCAATAGCTTACATCTTTTTTTTTACTTCACAGTTTTTCAAAGCACTTTCCTCACTATAAACCTGTAAATTAGGTAGTACAACACAAAGATGGGGATGGAAGAACTGAGACATAGAGAAATCAGCAACTTGCTGAAGGTCCAAAGTAAGCATCCCATCATAGCTCCATCACTCTGAAGTTCCATCAACAGAAGGGATCCAAATCTTTGATTCTATCCATATCTCTTCACTTCCCTCCATACATTTGACAAAGTGATATTCCTAAAGCACAAGCGTAACCATGTAATTAACTCCCTCAGTCAAGAAATTCCAATATCTCCCTATTACCTCTGTTTGGCTTTTAAAACTCTTTACAACCTGGCTAGCATCTTCCTTCCATTCCTTTTTATTAGAGGTGGTTAGGTGGCACAGTAGATGGAATGCTGGATCTGAAGTCAGGCAGGCCTGAGTATAAAGTCAGCCCAGACACTTATTAACTGTGATATCCTGTACAAGTCACAACCTCTGTTTGCCTCAGTTTCCTCAACTCTAAAATGGGGATAATAACAACACCAACCTCACAGAGTTGTTATGATGATCTAATGAGATAGCATTGGTTAAAAAGAACTTACCACAGTGGCCAGCACATGGGAAGTTCTCTATTACCCTAGTATATAATGTTGTACACTACTCCCCTTCACATATGTGACATTACTCCCCTTGCCTCTTCACAGGCATTCCCTTGCATCCCCTTGCCCGGAATGCAATCCTTTCTAGTCTCTGTCTTTTAGATTTCCTAATTTCCTGCAAAGCTCAGTGTGAACACCACCTCCAAAATTAGGTCTTCCCTGATGCTCACTAGTCACTAGCTCCTCTCTCCCAATATTGCCTTGTATATATTTGCATATAGTTTTACTTCTGTGTTATTTCTCCTGAAAAAAAAATGCAAACCCCTTGGAGGTAAAGATTATTTTATTTTTACCTATTGTATCTCTCATGCATAGTACAGAGTAGGCACTGCTGTTGATCGGTTGATCGATTTTCCAGGAAAAGGGAGGTGTATCGTTTCCTGTATTTGAAGTTCAGTCTTCAACTTATTACCACCATAGTTTAGAAGAGATGTCAACATATTGTAGCTCTTCCAGAGGAAGACTAGAAAGGTAATGGGAGGGAGGAGAGTGGGGTCTCAAGATTGTGCCAGCAATTAAAATCACTGGGGGGAAAAAAAGACTCAAATGATTATTCTTAATCATGGCTTGAACAGGTTAAGTGCTTTGCAGAACTGTTATGTGGAAGAGGGAAAAGATTTTATTGTGGCCATGAGAGCTGAGAGCTAGTATTTCTGGGTAGAAGTTACAGGGAGATATATTGGTTCAATATAAAAAAATAACTTGGCTAATAATCAGCACTGTCCAACAAAGAGACGGGCTGCTTTCTAAGGTAGTGAGCTACTGTAACTCGAAATGTTCAAACAAAGGGCTATACGATCATCTGACCCTAATGCTGAAGAAACAATCACCATATTACATTAGGGTTTGAACAAGATGGTCTAGGAGATCGCTTCTTAGAACAAGTAAGGTTCTATGACTCAATGAGCCAAAATCCAACTTTGTTCTAAATCCACAGTCAGAAAGCTGAGTACATGACGGCCTGCACACTTCAAAAGATGATTTCACCAATTTAGTGTGAAATCCGTGCAACTTAGTGAGTTATGGGCTCATGGTTGGAAGTCTCTAGGTTGACTTGAGTTTTTTAATCCTGTTTTGCTCCAGTGACTCAAAAATGTTTTTAAAGGGGAATACTCTCACCTTGGCATCTTCTTGCCCACCCTCCCCTCTCCCACCCCCTGCTCTTCACAAGGATGAAATCACAGCTAAAAAAAAATACCCTGGTTTCCATTGGGGGAAGGTGATGAGTAAGCTAAGTTATTTAATTGCCACAGCTTTAAAATAACTCATCCAGAACTCTTAAGGAAAATATCTGAGATGAGTGGGCTTGGGGGGTTGGTAAAAAAAAAACAAACAGGGCCTGAAAAAAGTTATGCAAGCAAAAATGTGACTAACCCCCTAGACTGGGGGTGGAGGAAATGAATGGGCAGCCCGGAGGAAGACAAAAGAAGGACTGGGAATCAGAATGCCTGGGTTCTAGCCCCATCGCTGTCATAACCAGCTGCTTCACCTGAAAAGAGCAAGTCATTTCACTCACCCAAGACAAGTTTCCTAATCTGTAAAATGGATGAAGACCAAATGATTTCTTACTATTGTCTTCCTGAATTCAATGACTTAACTAGACCCTTGCATATCAAGGTCACTGAAAACACTGCCCGTGACAATGTAGGGAATTGTAGCTGGAATTACAATTTTTCTCAAACAATACAATGCTTATTTCTCCTAGAAATTCCTAAAAAAGAAAAAAAAAAGACACACATATACGTGTGTGTATGTGTAAATAGGACAAAAAAGAGATTTTAATTACCATGTGTGTCAGCAATGATACATTAGGCTTTGGTATAGATCTATGGGGGAACTCAGACTGTGACATCTTGTGCTTCCCAGAAATATCCTTTATCCTTTCAAGAATGTCCTCAAGCAGGCCTGCACCACCTGTGGCCAGCAGGCTGCTTACAGCCCTCAGGGACACCAAAGGATTTCAGGATGTTTTCCTCTACATTTTTCATGGGCCACCCGAAATCCTTTGGCATGCCACACATTGTACAGGCCTGTCCTAAAGGAAGGGTTACTAACTTTTTTATGTCATAGGTCCTGTTTGCAGTCTGATTAAGTCTATAGATCACTTCTTAGAACAATGTTTTGTTTTTTATCATAATTTGAGTAAATGCTAAATTTCAGTTAAAGATAAATAAAAACAAAGATAATTTCTTCTATTTGAGTTCATGGACCCCCCTAAAATCTACCCATGGACCCCAGTATAAAGAACCCCAACTTGAAAGTCTAAGAACCTCAGAGGTTCCCTAGTCTGAACATCACATTTTATACCTGAAGAAGAAAATAAAGATCAGGGTCACATAGCTACTCAGTGATAAGGCTTGGTCTAGAACCCTGATCTCCCCATTTCCAGTATAATAGACGAGAGTGCCGTTCTAGGTTATTTTTATTTCAAATTGGTATATAGATACCACTGTCCTCTATCACAAGACATAATGTCTATTAAATGATTGTAAGCTCTTTGAGGGCAGGGACTATCTTTGGTTTTATTTGTGTTTGTATCCCTAGTGCTTAGTACACTGCCTAGAACATAGTAAACTCTTAACAGATGTGTATTGACTGACTGACTGAACTAAGGCACACTGTCTTCTGAGGCCTTTTGGAGAATTCAGGAGGAGGTAGAATGATAAAACAGCTCAGGTCTGAAGCAGGCAAAAGAGGTTCATCATTTCCTCCAGAAACCCATGCTTCTTGCCCAAGAAGGTAACTGTACAAAGGCTCCTGAAGTTCTTTTGAAGAAGAACTTTAGGAAAAGAGGAGAAGGGATCACACAATCACAGCTTTGGAGATAGAAGAGACATCAGAGACCGTCTAGTCCAACTCCCTCATTTTGCAAATAAGAATACTGAGGGAGGCCTAGACAGGTAAAGTCATTTGTCTAAGGTTCCATAGGCAGTATGCATCTTGAACCAGGATCCTCAAATTCCAGAGTTTGTATCCTTTTCACTGAGAAGAGTTGATCATTTAGATACGGAACCTTCCAAATGGATTGCAATGTGTACCACAAGGTCTAATATTCTATCCACAAACAGATTCGGAACCCCACCCTGCCTTAAATTGATTTATCTCCTGTCTATGGTTGAGGAGGCATATAGTTTCACCCAGCCCCTTACCTCCTGGGTATAAGGAGTTGGAATTCAATTTACAATTTACTTATCAAACACCCACTGTTGACAAGGTACTAGGACAGGTTGTAGATATGGCCCATGCCTGGTTCTCAAAGAAGTACAAGGAAGAGGAAAGCATAGAAGCACAAATATCTACCAGACAAAAGAAGATGTTAAAAATATATACAAGAGGCTTAATCTTAATGTAATGAGGAACCAAGAATAGATATAATTTTCAGCTGGAAGAAAAGGGTCAGAGAAATCTAGGAACATTGCACGAAGAAAATGGTACCTAAGTTGGACCTCTAAGGAAGGGAGTAATTTTAATAGACAGAGCTGCAGGGGCGAGTATATTCTGGATGTGGCAGACAATATGAACAAAGGTATTGATATGGGAGAGGGAAATATGAGAAGAGGGATGCTGAATAGTTCAGTTTGGCTAGATCATAAAGACCAAATGAAGCAGAACAATATAAGGCTGGGAATGTAGTCTGGGGATAGAATAACAGGCTAAATATTAGACCAGGGAAATAATGTCTTAGCTGTATAGAGTTTTTGTTTTGATTTGGGTTTGTTTGGTTTTTTTTTAGTATTGAAGTAGGATTAAGGTTACAAGCTCTAAGTGCTATAAGGATGGAAGGAAAGCAGAGTAAGATCTCAAGCCTCAGTGGATATATAATGCAATGGGGAGCTTTAATGTAAAGCAAGCTGGATGAACACAAGCTGCTACAATCAATAAAAATAATAAAGACATTTATATAATGCTTTATGTTGTCAGAGCATTTTACATGTCTTGTCCTATTTGAGCTTCACAACGACCTGCGAAATATGCACCATAGGTATTATTATCTCTCATCTGCAGATGAGGAAACTGAGGCTCAGAGAGTCAGTCCACAAACATTTATAAAGTACTATCAATCAACAATGAATTGGCACATATTTATCAAGCACCTACCATATGCCAGGCACTGCACTAAATTCTGGGGACAGAAAGAAAGGCAAAACCAGCCCCTACTCTGAAAGAGTTCACATTTTAATGGGGGAAACAACATGGAGATAATTAGCTGTGTACAAGATATATGCTGAGTTAATCTCAGAGGCAGAAGGCACAAGCAACTGGGAACAAAGTCCCCTGCAGGAGGATGGATTTGAGCTGAGTCTTGAAGGGAAGCTAGGGGCCAGAGATGAGCAGAAGCACAGAGGGCTTGGAGAGAAGGAAAGAATGAGATGTCTGGAAAGATAAGAAGGGGCCAAGTTATAAAGAGCACTGAGTACCCAAGGGAGTCATTTCTAGGTGATCCAGGAGGCAAGGGGAAACCACAGGAGGTGATAGAGGGATAGAGTCAGGCCTACACTTTATAAAAGCTACTTCAACAGATAAGTGGAGTCCAGATTGGAGTGGGGAGATACTTGAAGCAAGGAGGGAGACTAGTTAAAAAAAATATTTGCAATACTATGGGCAGGAGGCGCTGAGGGCCCAGAAGACGCAGGCCTTTCTGTGAGCAAAGAGAAGGTGATGAACAGATTGGATGTGAGGTAAGTGAAAATGAAGCATCGAGGATGACACCAAGATTGTACGTGGGGGGGGGGAGGGAGAGCAGGAGGGATGGGAATCACAATCACTTCTCTGCATTTTGATGGATTAACAATGCATGAATCCCCCAACCACCTGGTAGTCTAATATTAGAAAGTCCTCAACCCCCATGTAAGGACATGGCAAAGCAGATGGTCTCATCGACTGTTGTAACAACTACTTGCTGACCTTGGATAAAAGATCCTGCAGTTTTGTCTAAAAGCACAGTTTTCACATTTTTAAAAAAAGTATTTAGTCTTTTCTATCTTATCTTGTGTCCTTGAGTTGGGAACATTTTCTTATTCCAATAATGAATCCTGTCACTTATACTCAAAATACTTCCCTTTTCTCCCTTGACTGATCTCTTTTTTCTCTAACCCTCCCTTTCCTGTGAAAGGCTTGACTTTTTCTATCCCAGATTGCTGCATAATGCTGATTATTTAATGGAAGTGAGCCTGAAAGACTGAAAGGCTATAACAACCAAATCTGTAACCCCAAGAATCTGTATTTGTTATTACTGAGAGCAGATTCCTTAGGATACTGTTAAATCTCTTTACTTTCAGTTTGGCCTCCTGTGACCACAGTCAGCAGACCCTTGCTGATGGGTATGCCCCTCCCAAGATGTCAGGAAAATTAACCAAAATGAAACTGTGTGGGATAAAGAGATCCCTAAATCACTCAGAGACAGCTCAAGGTGAAAATAGAGAAAGGTCTCTTTCTTAGAATCTCGTGAGAAGTTAGCAGTCCAACCACTGAACAAAAAAATTCCAGGGGGGGGGGGAGGGCCGAAGCCCCAGGGCAGAAGGGTTAATTTATGCAAGCCAGGTGGGTGGGGTGGTGTTTGGGAGGGGGTAGGGAGGAGTCTGGGAGGAGACAAGTATTGACTAATACTTAAAGGAACACACTCCCTTCACATCAACTTCACATGTGCTTTGCCCATAATTCACTGGGAGAAATCGGGAGGGGGGCTAGAGAGGAGGCATGGTTTTTGCCTTGACATGTCACTGGGTAACTTTTGGTCAAGGATGAATGACATAAGTTCAATATGGCTGCTGGGAGGATAGGCTTGATGTGCCAAGTTTGGAAGCTAGACTGATTAGGGGTTTCAAGAGGTCCCATCTTGGGAGTGAGTCATCTCTGATAGTGTTTTTCAAGGTTCCTAAGCAGCTGGCCACTAAGAAAAAAGAGGTTATGTATTTCTCTAAGAATACTTGGATGATTGATTCACAGGAAACTATCTAACAGACCTACTGCTAGCTTAGGAAAAGATTCTGAGGCTGGGGGCAGGGGAGAGGCAGAGTTAATGCCTTTATGGCTGAAGGCAAGTGTGACTTTTACAGCTCAATTGGACAGGCTTATTACCAACTGACATAGGTGCCCAAACACAAGTGAGATTTTACAAACTGAGGTTACAATAAAGCATCTCAGATCTTATCATTCCCCCTTAATGGATAAGACACAAATTCATTTGGGGACAAGGGATGAAGGTCTCAGCTTCCCAAGCTGCTTCATGCTGAAAAAGGTTGTAGTGCTGTCCCTGTCTCAGAAGGGG
>CM053581.1:70836632-70893011 GCA_028627135.1 Pseudochirops cupreus
AGAAAGAATCTGGAATCTGGAGTTCCATAATCAAATGTTATGAATGTGTATCTATCTATCTATCTTTGTATATATATATCTATATATGCAATTATTATTATTATTATTGACTACATCCAACTGGAACTTGAGATACACAGGCACTGCAGTTGGGAGATCCATCCTGCCCTACCAAAAGTGACATAGGAGAGAATAGACTGGGGGAGGGGGGAAACACTGGGATGGCTGTTTTGGGGTGGTGGGCAGGGGAAAGACGGGGAGAAAATATGTAACTCAAAAAAAATTTAATAAAATAAATTTAAAAATAAATAAATAAATAAATAAAAGAAAATAAAGTCACAGATTTCCATCCATGCAATATGGGTGCCACCTCACAGCTAGACTCAGGAATAGATGGGCAACATTCCTTTTCAAAGGATTTTCATGGGTAAACTGAGCCAGAAGGGGTCCCATCCCAGACCAGGCTAAGATTGCCCCTTCGGCCTTTACCAAACGTAGACTTCCACCAGTTGACAGTATAGGATCACACTCTCTTGTAGCTTGTGGCATTTGATGCAGGCACTGACTTATGCAGACAACCATACCCAAATTCAAACTCCAAACAAAATTTAGTTATGGTCCCAAATGCCTTTTACCTCAAACAGCAAGTCTCATTAATCACAGCTTAGAGCCAGTTCTCTTGTTTATTCATTTTCCTTATGGTCCTAAGGCCAAAGGCTCTATATACTTTAGCAAATGAGAGACCACACTTCATCCTACACAGAACTGAGTGATTAGAAGGATAATGGTGTCCTTGATAATAATAAAGAAGGTTGAAAAAGAAGAGAATTTTGGAAGGAAACAAAATGAGTTCTCTTTTGGACGTACTAAGTTTGATATGCCCATGGGACATTCAGGCTGAGATGTCCAAAAGGCATTTGGTGATTCATGAATAGCTCATGAGAGAAACTAGGACTAGATATAGAGATCCAAGTAGGAATCATCAGTATGGAAATGATAATTGAACCCAACTGAGGAGACCACCAATTTAAAAAATATAGAGCAAAAAGAGCCTTGGGGCACAAGTGTGGGAGGTAGAATCTGATCCCAGGTCTTGTTGATACCAAGTTGAGCATTCAGATAAGGAAGTAGCAAACATACTTTATCTTTCATATCTATTGATCTCAGGTATCCTATAGGTAGGTAGTATTCACTGATCAGCTGGATACAGATATTTTTGTAAAGGAAATAGACCCTTGAACAAAATTGACATCTGGTTGAGGCTAGCTAAAACAAGGGAAGAAAGCAATGGGGGGCATGATGAGGGGATATCTGCATTTAGTTGGGGAAGTATTCAATGTTGTATAAGACCTGCAATAATGGATAGAGTTGATGTATGAGTTGGGGGTCTGCAAAGACTCTCCTTCAGCAGGCCAGATGCTGAATAGCAAGAAAGCTACAATGGAAACTTACATTGTGATTCCCCCACCAACTTCCTTCACCCAAAGACCACAAACATACACCTTTAGAACACGTGGGCAAAGTCAGCAGTCTTGTACCCATGTGACTGAAAGGACATTAAAGCTGAAGCTGCTAATACAAAGTTTCTACTTTATTCAGTAGGCAATGGGGAGTCACTGAAAGATTTTAAGTACAGAAGTGAGGTGAACAGGGGTATAGCAAGAAGATTTCTCAGGCAGCAACACTCTAGAAGATGAATCAGAGAGGGAATAAAATACAGACAGCAAGTCTCTTTCCCAGGTCTCTGAAAGGAAACAGGCTTATGTGTACTAGAGTCAACTACATTGGAGAATAAACCTAATCTTGACTCTGGCATCTTTACACTTAGAATCTTCTCTCCAAAGCCATTGAAGTGCTGGGGTGACCTTCTGAGCTCTTAGGGGTCAAAGAGAGGGTTAGCAGAACAAAGGACTCCTAATGGATTTTTTCATTGAATTCTTACTTATTTCATAGGTTCTCTGATTTGGAAAAGTTCCTAAAGATCATTTAAGCCAGCTTCCGACCCAGGATAGGAAATCTCCTTTGCTGATCCCAACCACAGTGCCCCTGATGGATTGTCATACTGGCCCTGGAGTTTAGGTACTTCTTACATTCTTATATTTTCACTCTGAAGCTCATAGATTGGACCGCAATAGGTCCCTGCCCAAGCTCCACTTACTGGTTATATTTGGGGCACTTCTGGTTTAGAATGAATGTTAATGGTAACTGTTTCTCTTTGGAACAGTAACCCTGATATTCTTCCTCTCCCAGCTTGATTTTTTTTTCTTTTCTCTAGTTAAAGGGGTCATCCCTTGACTCACTTCTTAAAGAGGCCTATTCACTGAATGGGCATTACCTCACTCAAAGTGAGAAACCTGAATAGACCTTCCCCTAAAAGGACCAGGGTCTCCCATTACATCCTGGGCCACCTCCAATCATCATGATGAATATCTGGCCACTGGACCCAGATGGCTCTGAAGGAGAAAGTGAGTCTGGTGACCTTGCACAGCCATTCCTCACTGAAATCAAAGTCAACTGCAAGTTGTGTCATCATTTCCCTGATATCATAGTCTTCTTCGAAAATGAAAAACAAACACAACAACAACAAGGTCAGGGAGTTCATACGTCATAGATATACCTCTTGCAGTATTGGACTGTTCAATATGTCAGTAAGGATTCCTTAGCAATATTGGCCAATATAAGAAATTACTTTTATTGAGCTGAAATCTCCCTCTTTATGATTCCCACCATTAGGTCTATCAAAAATTCAAATTATTAACTGACCAAACATTTACAATCCAAATTGCTAACTAGTTTCTTTTTACAAGGTATCCTTATCCTACTTCCTGATCATTCTCATGCCTCCATGGAAGATACAATCAGATCTCAGTGATAAAAAATCCTCTCTTTTTCCCTATTATACTTGAATTACAACCTTACCTCACTTTTTGCTGCAAAGAAAAATTATTTTATGAATGATATATGTAAATGTAGAAGACTGAAAATGCTATATTAGTAATAAACCAAAGGGAATAAGATTAACAGATACCTTTACCTTTAAAGAGGGGCTCCATGACAAGGCCATGTCAAAGTGAGAAGGTAAAACGGTATAAATAAAAAAAAAAAATCAACCTAAAACCTGGACAGTCAGAAGAGATTGTGATAAAATTAGAGAGTAAGAAACAAAACAGTCAATGAAACTGACAGACCTGGAATCTAACTGAAAAAAGAATTCAGGAGGTCTAGACATGGATTTCAGAAACAGACAGCCGAATACTGGGCCCTCTGGGAACAGGTTAGATTTGGAATCAGCTTATTGTACTTGGAGTTAAGATGGGTTTGAATCCAGCTTCCACTGGATGCTAGCTGAGTAACCCTGGGCAATTAAACTAATCTATTAGGATTTTTTTTTAATCAGAAAAATATAGATGACATAGACTGTAGTTCTTACTTCCAACCTTATTATTAGGATCAAAAGACTAGATAGATAGATAGATGGATAGATAGATAGATAGATAGATAGATAGATAGATAGATAGATAGATGATAGATGGATGGATGATAGATATATGATAGATAAATAGATGATAGATGATAGATGGATGGATAATAGATAAATAGATGATAGATAGATAGATAGATAGATAGATAGATAGATAGATAGATAGACAGATGGATAGGATAACAATTCTAATCCTCTCTGTAAATATCACTCGTTATAATGGAAATCTGGAGATTGGGAAGCAACCCAGGAAAAGCAGGCTTGGGTAAATAAATTCATGCCCAGGGCCTTTTCATTCATCCTAAAGAAATAAATAAAATCACTTAATGGTTTAAGCAAGTTCCACTACTACTGAATTATTAATTATCACAAATTTATTATCATAGATTTAAAGTTGGAAGATTCTTTAAAGGTCATCCAGTCCAGTCCCAATCCCCCTTATCTCATAGAGAGGAAATTGAGTCTCAGGTTCAGTGACTTGGTCAATGTCACACAGATAGCAGAAGAGGGATTTGAGTCCAGGGCCCCTGTCTCCATGATCTGTACTCTTCTCTTTACAGGATTATCAGAGCTTGCAACTATAACTGTAGCTGTGATTTCTGTTGTGAAGCCTATTTCATGGCAGCCAGCCGGAATGTGCTGTCAAGACATTCCTCTGCTACCCCCAAAGGGGTACCTTTGTTTACAAAAACCTCAGATTATACTGAAATTCACCATCCTTTTACTGTAATAAACTGTCCCCATTTCTGGCCAAGCTGACAAGAAGTCATTTCTCCCTTTTAACCCAACAGAGCATTATATCTATTTTTTTCTCCTCTAGCTGACTCTCCACTCAGCATGTTTTTAGAGCCAGAGCAGACAGCTCAGAATAAAGTGGACAATTGTGGGCCATTTGAGATTGCCTGCTGAGAAGACAGAAAAACCCAGGCTTTCTGCTGGCAGGACCAACATACTGTTTGGTAATCCTGGTAAATGACTGGTTTCCAAACAATATAAACAATGGTTGGATTCTGAGAAAGTTCTGAAATAGCGCAGTCACTTTTTATTTACCCACAAGAACATGATAATGGTTTTCCAATGACCTTTCAGACAACTAGTCCTCCTCCAAGCATCCCTCTGAGCCTGGGCATTAGTAACAGTATGGTGATAACTCCCAATTAACACAGTGCTATAAGGTCCATAAAGAGCTTTCTTCACAGCCACCCTCTGAGCTGTGTATGATAGAATCCCCATTAGGCTGACAAGTGGTGTATGATAGAATCCCCATTAGGCTGACAAGTGAGCTCGGTGGTACATATAACCTTTCTTCTAAAAGCAGAGGGTAAACTCAGTTGATGCACAGAGATTAGACTGGATCTGAGATGACAGAGTTGTAATCTGTCTTTTTTCCACATCTCCTGAGATACAGCAGAGCAGGGTCATAATAAATATGGTGCTAGATTTAGGATCAGAAAGATCTGGGTTGAAATTCCATCTAAGACACTAGCTATGTTCCCCTAGATAAATTGCTAGACCTCTCTGGGCCTTAGTTTCCACATTTCTAAAATGAGAAGGTTTGATTCAACTGCCCCTCTGGTCTTAATCTAGGATCCTAAAAAGGAG
This sequence comes from Pseudochirops cupreus, assembly GCA_028627135.1. Lineage (NCBI taxonomy): Eukaryota > Metazoa > Chordata > Mammalia > Diprotodontia > Pseudocheiridae > Pseudochirops > Pseudochirops cupreus. The sequence goes on from CM053581.1 coordinate 70,841,716, forward strand.
CCCTCCCCTGTGAGGGCATAGATAAAGGCCAATAGGAAAGCCTGGAGAATCAGACCTGCAAGGCGGTAGATTAAATCAGTAAACTCACTAATAGTCCCTAGACCTTGCCTCCTAATCCAGTAACAAACTCCTTGATTTGACTTTCCTTTCCTATTTAAAGTTTCCTTCTTCATAAGTTTAAAGCATTAAAATGTTTTTAAAATGTTTTAACATGTTATTGTGGGAAAAAATAAAATATTACATAAAAATATCACATAAAATAAAGTTTCCTTCTTCTATTTTAGAACCTTGGATTTAGCTACTCCAAACCAACTCTAGGTTCTGACTTAGCCAGAACTTTGGTTAACTCTCACATATATCCCCATTAAGACGTCTCCATATTTCCCTTAATCACGGGTAAACATCTGTCATCCTTCCAAACCCACTGCTTAGTGAAACTTCCTCCCAATTAAATGTTTTATCACCAAGCAATTTAGGAGTGTTATTGTAAACCAGGGGTGGGGAAACTGCGGCCTGAGACTGCCAGCTCCTCCACCTGTTCTGAACTAATCATGCCTTCCTATATGTCAAAGTTTATGAAAGCCCACATAATGAGCCCAGACTGAATCAGGTCCACCCCCTCCAAGGTTGTGAAAAGGTCTTCTAATTGGAGACAAAACAGTCATCTTCAAATAATGGGTCAGAATTTAGAAGATGATTATTGGAGAGATGCTATTAGAATTTTGGAAATAAGTTGCATAACATGATGGTGAATAAGATAGGTGAAAGCATTCTCATAAAATGAAAAAGACAGTCACCAAACTTAAGCTAGGTCCCAGACCTCTCTAGACCCAAGTTTCATGTTCTTGTAAATCACCTGATTTGGAGAAATCAGGTGGTGTGCCCCTACTCCCCCTCCCTTTTTCCTGTAAGGGGCTGTTTGTAACCGCCCCCTTCTGCTAAATAAGGATAATCACAGCCACATGTCTTTGTATGGGTAAGAGGGATTTTCCGGGTTCTTGCGTATACTGTGAGGCTATACAACCCTACCAATGGCCTGATGGTCCAGCTTTAGGGGAGGGGTGGTAGGAGAGGCTCGAGGTTTATCTGGGAATTTGGGGGTTTTTTCTTAGAATTGTTCCTGCAAGGGTATGTAACTGCTTGCTTGACTCTTGTTGGATGCCTCCCTATACCAGGCTGTCTGGAATAGGTGATGCCTAACTCTCACGAGACTCATCTTTAGAATAAAGAGCTTCTGTTTTGACCTGGAGAAACCTCTGAGTTTATTTGGGTAAGGGTCTTTGGGGTCTTTATCCCACACAATGGTATTTAACAATAGGGTCTTCCTCAGCATTGTACCAACTTGAGCAGACTTTTCAATTTTTTAAAGCTATTTCAATATATTGGGGGGGAAAGTAGATTCCAATATATTGGGGAATGACTAAACAAATTGTGGCATGTGACGATCTGAATGTGATGGTATTTTATAGCAGATAAGAAAGGAAGAATGTGAAGAATTTAGAAATGCGTAAGAAGACTATATTGAGTCAGAGTGAAGTAAACAGAACCAGAAAAAAATACAATGACCCCACAACAATTTACATTAAAAGAACCTCTCTCTCTCTCTCTCTCTCTCTCTCTCTCTTTCACGCACACACACACACACACACACACACACACACACACACACACACACACACACACACACACACACACACACACACACACACACACACACACCACCCCCTGGTCTAACATTCTAAATTTGCCTCTTTGTAACTTGTTCTCTGAGGAAACCAAAGGAAGCAAGTTAAATCTGGCTTTCACATGATAGCTGTCCATATACTTGAACCCAACTAAAATGTATCCACTGGGTCTCTTCTTTTCCAGTCTAAACATCCGCAGATCCTACAGTCTTCAGAAGGCAAGATCTTGAGGCCCGTTACAATCCTGGATGCTCTTCTATCAGCATCCCTCCTAGACTGTGGATCCCAAAATGACCATGCTTTTAGAGAAGGAAGTCTGACAGGGACAAAGTCCAGAGGGATTTGCACCTCCTTGTATCTGGAAGCTGAGCCTTTGGACTCAGATGACCTGAGTTTGAATCCTAACTCTGATACTTATTACCTGCATGATCTTGAGTAAGCAAGTCTTTCAGCCTCTGTGTGTGTGCTTCATCTGTACAGTAAAAGGATTGTACCAGATGATTCCCAAACAACACACACACACACACACACACACACACACACACACACACACACACACACACACACACGCATATCTCTATACATGTGTGTATGTATATTGCTTTGTGTATGTACATACATGTGTGTTTGTATGTGTAGATGTATATAGATGAATGCATGTATATTGTGTGTAAAGCTGATTTTTGTGGCCAAGTATAAAACTTTACATTTATCTTGGTTTCATCTTATTAGTTTCAGCCCTGTGCTTTAGTGCATAGTGATCTTTTTGAATCCTGACTTCCACCATGTAGTATGTTAGAAATTCCTCCTAGCTCAGTGTTATCTATAAATCTGATGAGCCTGCTATCTATGCCTTTATGTGTGTGTACATGTATGTGTATATACATAAACACACACAATATGAAAAGAAGTTAATACTGAGAATGGGAGAAGATACTAGCATGTAGGAGGAACAGAAAAGTCTTTGTGTATAGATGTTAAAAATAATAATTAATAATAATAATAGTAGCACTTACAACATGCCAGGTGCTTTTCTCATTTGATCCTAATAACAACCACAGAACATAGTTGCTATTATTATCCTCATTTCACATAGGAAGAAACTAAGGCAATCAGAGGTTAAAATGACTTACCCAGGGTCACACAGCTAGTAAAATGTCTAAAGCTGGATTTGAATTCAGGTCTTCCTGACTCCAGGGCCAACACTCTATCTACTGTACCACCCGTGTACCCTGAAGTTGGTTCTTGAGCTGAGATTGGAAAGAAACAAGGAATTTTTAGAGGCAGAGGTGAGGAGGGAGTACATCCGAGGGAGGGAGGAAAGTCAGAGTAAAGCTGCAGAGGAGGAAGATGGAGTGTCTCGTGTAGGAGAAATAGCAAGTGGGCTAAAATGGCTAGACACCAGTGTTGGAATGGGAGACAAATACAACAAGGACAGAAAGGTAGGATCAAACCCAGCTGTCAAGAGCATTGAAAGCCAAATAGAGGCAGCTAGGTGACGCAGTGAATAGAGCACCAGCCCTGGAGTCAGGAGGACTCGAGTTCAAATTCAACCTCAGACACTTGACACACTTTCTGGCTGTATGACCTTGGGCAAGTCACCTAACCCCAATTGCTCTCCAAAAAAGCTAAAAAAAAAAAGAGAAAGAAAGAAAGACAGCCAAATAGAAGAATCTCTATGTGATACCAATGTCAGTAGGGAGCCATTGAAATCTATTAAGTAGGGGTCATCAGATCCCTGCTTTAGGAAGATCACTTTGGCAGCTGAGTAAAAGATGAATTGGATCAGGAAGACAGTTGAGGCAAGGAGACCAGTTAGGAGGTTAATGCCTCCAGTAGAGAGGTCAGAAAGACCTGACCTATAGTGGTGGCTGGGAAAGAGGGCTACATTCAGCCCTGACCATTTGTAAATATGTTTTGCTTGACCATACCCACCTCTAGGCCCTTTGACTGCCACACTTGAGGACCTAGAGCACCACAAGGATTCCATCAAAGGGTTACACTTGAGGACCTAGAGGGCCACATGTGGCCTTGAGGTCGAAAGTTCTCCACCCCTTGACTAGAGTCAGAGAGATAGCTCGAGAAGACATTCAGAGATGATCATAAAGCTCCTAGGAGCTGAGAGGGGCATTTGTCTTCAATTAACTGAAGTACTATGAGGAAGAGAGATTAACTCAGTTGAGCTTGACACCAGAGGGCAGAATAAGGAACAGTGAGTAGAAAATGTGAGAGGGAAATTCAGGTTTATTATCAGGTAATGTTTCCTAATAATCACTATTGTTCCAAAATGGAACGGACTGCTTTGAACAGCAGTGAGTTCACCATCACTGATGACCATTCATTGGGAATGCCATGGAGGTGATTTCTGCCTGCGTCCAGATTGGGCAAGGTGACATCTGAAGTTCTTCCAACTGGGAGATTCTTTGATTCTATAACCAAATAGCAAAATCTAAATAGATGAGGAAATTGAAATGTTTTGAGACAGAGAGGTCAAAAAGGGAGCAGAAAGAGGAAGTCAATGCTGACAATTCCCTGGAGGTATTTAGCCACAGGTCTGGAATTTTGCTTGTAGGAAACAGCCTCAAATCTGGTATTGGTTAATTTGGAGGCTGAGAGACTAGTCTTGGCAACAATAATCAAGGGAATGTGGAAAGAAGGCTAATAATGATTATGATGAGAGTCTTTTCTGGTTGTATGTTACAGCAGGTTGGGAGGGTGAGAGCTATCAGAAAGTGAACGTCAAGAATAAGAAAATACTGTCTTTGGGAAGGAACTTTGGTCTCAGTAGTTGAATATGGGGGAAAGTGAGTTCCTCACTGAATTCCATGACAAGATCCAAGTTTAGGAGCCCTATCTGTGCTTTGGGACCTGGTGCAAGAAAGAATAGGTGTAAATACCATAGAACTCTGACCTGGTTGCTAGTAACCCCACCAACATGTACCAGCAGAGAAAGTCGTAACAAACAGACTGTAAGATCAGATTCTGTCTCACATCTGAATTGTGGCTTTTTGAGATTCTCCTAAATTTCTTTTGAGATATTTTTAAGTTTGAGTTGAAAATGGTGATCTATGGGGTATAATGAGACAGCATGACAAAAATGACTACTTTTAGATCTGGGAGACATCCACACAGAGACAATAATTAAACTCATAAATGCTGAGTACATTCTCAAGGTTGATAAACACGTCACAATGGAAAAAGTAACCCTAATTACTTGACCATCATAACAGAATAGAACTTTAATGAAAGGCAAATACATATGACAAGGAAAAATGATTATGAAATTAGGCTTCATCTAATTTTGCTATTTATCAGGTCCATGGTATAATAGGTGGCAGTATGGCTATATAAATAATAATTATTATAACAATTTTTTAAAAAATAATAAATAGCTAATGTTTATATAGCACTTCAAAATTTATAAAGTGCTTTAGAAATATTATCTCACTTTATCCTCACAATAACCCTGGGAAGTTAAGCGCTATTATTATCTCCATTTTACAGATGAGGAAACTGAGGCAAATAGAGGTTAAGTGACTTGCCCGGGGTCATACAACTGGTACGTATCTGAGCACAAATTTGAACTCAGGTCTTTTCAACTCCAGTACAGCCCCCCATCCACTGTGCTACCTTACTGCTAGATATATTCATATCTATGCCTATGTAACATATGTAAATATAATGAGTGCTAAGATATTTTCACACACACCCCCATCCCATTTAAGTAACTGGGATATAAAGGGTATGCTCCCCAAGTTGTGCATGGTGTGACAGATGGGGCTGATTACTGAGAGTTGATCAAGAAAAGAGGAATTCTTCACAGGGAAGAGTTGGGGCATCCAAAGGAAAGAAAGAATTCTAAAGTTAGGTTTTGTTCTAATCTTGCACCGAGGGGTGGCGGGCACACAGTAACAAAATGGGATTCATCTTCTCGATGGCTAGTAAGTTTGTGGAGTTTGGAGCACTGTGGAAAATGAGTCTAAGCTGGAAAGAGGGGAAGTTTTTAAAGATCTCTTCCCATTCTCTGCAGCAGCAAAGAGAAGAAAAAGAAGATTTGTTGAAGAAGAGTCCTCAACCAAACAATTCTCCCCCTCTTTGAGCCACTGTAACTGGGGACTTATTGTCTATTCTTCGTGACTAATGGGTGGATTATTTGGAAATTTAAGTCTTGTTTTTCTCTTTTTAATACAAGTCTCTTCAGGCAATGTTATTAACCGTGACCTTGTTAAGTAGGTGTGCACAATCTCAGTACACCTAGGGTATTACCTAGGCATTTTTTCTGGGTTTTCTCTGTGGGAGCTACGAGCCAAGAGAGTGAGGAAATCTCCCAGTTATGTTCCAAGGGCCTTTCTTTTCATGTGCTTCTGGAGGCCTGAATTCTAGTTCTGTTTCTAGCACTACCTGGCTATGAAATCTTGGGAAGACATTTTGCCTGTGGGACTATTTCCTCATCTGTAAAATGAAGGGCTTGGCCTAAATGATCCCTAAGTTTTCATCCTGCTCTTTTATTTTCACACAAGGAACTTCATCATCCCAAGCAACCTTTTTCACCAGAAAAGGCCATTGGATTTCCACAGGGATGTGGAACAAGAGGGGCATCTACTGGTCAGTTTGAAAAGTTACAGGCAGATTTTCCTTTCTTGATAGAGAAAGTCAGTCTATTTACACAAGATTTGACCTTGGCAAGACATGGCTCTACTTTAATTCAGTAACGACAGGTAATCTGTTTTATATGCTGACTGTGAGTAATGTAAAAGAGGAGTTGATCACTGAGAGTTTAGAAATTCAGTAATAATGAGAGCAATTTTCTTGTTTTTTTTCTATAAGTCAATCAATTAATACTGCTATTTCCATGTGGACATGTTTAATTTACCTTCTTGCTTCCCTGTCTCTCAGACTCACTTGTTCCTGCCCCAGCCTCTGTGTATGTTTTATATAAACTTATTTGTGAACATCTTGTTTCTCCCATAGAATTTGAGGGCAGGGACTGTGACTTTCCTCTTTGAATCCTCATTTACAAATCAGTTAGTCAACAATCCTGTATTAAGCACTTACTATGTGCTGGGGAGGAGGTGGGGGTCATTGTGTGAGGCACAGGAAATATACAAAGAGAAGCAAAAGTATTCCCTGCCTTCAAGAAGCCCACATTCTAATGGGGGGAGGCGTAAGCATGTAACTAATTGGATTCATCCAAGTTATATACACAAAATAGAGGGAAAGTAATCTGAAAGAGGAAGGTACTAACAGTTGGGCAAATCAGGAAAGGCCTCCTACAGAAGATAAGCATTGAGTCTTTTTTTCATTTTTTTTGGAGGGGAGAAGGCAAGGCAATTGGGGTTAAGTAACTTGCTAGAAAGTGTGTCAAGTGTCTGAGGTTGGATTTGAACTCAGGTCCTCCTGACTCCAGGGCCAGTGCTCTATTCACTGTGCAACCTAGCTGCCCCAAGGCTTGGGTCTTAAAAAAAAGCCAAGAAAAACAGGGAGGGGAGGGGAGAAGCCAGAGCATTTTATTGTGTGGGAGACCAAAAGTCAGCGCAAAGGGGTAGAGATGAAAGCTGAAAAATGAGAGATGAAATGGAAGAAGGAAATGCAAGCAGGCCAGTGTAGATGGATTATAGAGTATTTGGAAGAGAATAATGTTTTAAAAGGTAAGAAGAGACCAAATTATGAAGAGCTTTAAATGCCAAACAAAGGACTTGATATTTAAGGCCACTCCCTGGATAACATTGAACAGGAAGTGACATGGTCCAAAGTATACCTTAGAAAAATCCCCTTGGGAGGCAGCTAGGTAGCACAGTGAATAGAGCACTGACCCTTGAGTCAGGAGGACCTGAGTTCAAATTTGACCTCAGACACTTAATGCTTACTAGCTGTGTGACCCTGGGCAAGTCACTTAAGCCCAATTTCCCTGCCTTTCCCCCTCCAAAAAGAAAAAAGAAAAAAAGAAAAATCCCCTTGGCAGCTAAATGAAAAATGTATTGGAATAAGGAAAGGCTTGAGGCAGAGAGACAATTTAGAAGGTGTAATGGTTATGGGATATGAAGATCTTCCATGCCCCTTGAACTTGCTGACATAGCAGGAAGGGGTGGGGCAGGAGGAAGCTGGAGCCTGGAGCTAATGAAGTAACTGGAAGTGGCTGCAACACAAACTCCTTTTTTTGGAACCAGCAAAAATTTCTGCTAAAGACTCCTGCTGAGGACTGCCGAGGATGGGAACTGCAGGGGGCTGGAGCTGTTGGGAGCGAGCCACGTGGATGCTGAGCAGTTGCTATGAGGAGAGAAGGATCTTTGCCTGAGGTAGCCTATTCTGTTTCAAAGGCTTGAGAATGTGGGTGTTTACTGCATTAACTACATGTGCCAACTCCATAGCTACTGTGATGGCTTTGACTTTCTGGTTTTCAGATTCAGTTTTCTGGTGTTTGAATAAATATTCTAGCTTTGTCCCCCATGTAGAAAGCCTGTTACATTTTGTGATTAATAACCATATCAGCATATTTATAGTTACTGTAGGCATTGTGAACACTGCATTGTTGATACAGAAGGCTATAGTATAGTGTCTGGCACATGGTAAGAATTTAATAAATGCATGTTGATTGATTAATGAGTATATTTATCAAGCAGGACTCTAAGTGGTCCCTACCAGTGTTCCAGGTGTTAGTGTAACTGATAGTTCAAAAGATAGAGAAGACTATGGACATGCCCTTTAAGAAGCAAGTCATTTGGGGTGGCAAAGTGGCACAGTGGATAGGACACTGACCCTGGAATCAGAAGTACTTGAGTTCAAATGCAGCCTCAGACACTTACTAGGTGTATGACCCTGAACAAGTCACCTTACTAGGTATGTGACTCTGGACAATTCACCTAACTCCAGAAGAAGAAGCAAGCCATTCAAGCTAGAAAAGATACAACAATAGGCGAGGAGGAAGGGGGAGAGGGCAGAAAGAAGATTAATTGCCTATTATCCATCACATCAGGGCAATGGAAGAAAGGAAATGAAAGCAAGTCCAGAAGACAGTTTGGGGTCACTAATGCAAAGGTAAGACTAGATTTAGCCTGTAGAAAAGAAGACTTAAACTGGGATTTGTGATTTGTTGCTGGGTTGCTGGTTTGTTTTATTTTTAATTTTGATAAATGTATTTTAATATAATTTATTTCTTTTGTAATCCAATGCATTTCATTTTGTGCATTTAAGAATATGTTTCTAAGAAAGAACCCATAGGCTTCATCAGGCTGGCCAAAGGAGTTCATGAAAAAAAAAGTTAAAAACCTTTCAGATTCTGCTAAGGGTCCATATGTTTATGGGGATTTGTTCTATATAACCCCAAAGGGTTATCAGCAGCATTTTGCTAAATGTTTTTCTGTGAGGCAATCAGTGTCAAGTGTCTGAGGTCAAATTTGAACTCAGGTTCTTCCAACTCCAGGGCTGGTGCTCTATCCACTGCACCACCTAGCTTCCCCTCTGGTAAATGTTTAACAATTATTGGAGAAGGCAGAGAATGTATATAGGAAATACTTTTAAGTTTAATCTAAATTATTAACATTTTTCCATTACTTTCTTAAGTCCGGACACCAACAAAATAATAATCAAGCCCTGATTTGTGACATTTGCTGATTTCTGTGGTATGAATGCTCACACTGGGAATTTAATTACTGCCTCTCTTGAGCCAGGCAGAGCTGACCCCATCTCACCCATGGCAGAACTAGAAGTAATGAGTAGAAATCAGACAGGCAAAGTTCAGCTTGATGTAAGGGGAAACTTCATAATGATGAGAATGGTCTGAAAGTGGAATGGGTCACTGGAGGCAATAAATAGGTTAATCCTCACTGAAGTTTCTAAAGTAAATCCTGAATGACTACTAATCTCAGACATTATGGAAGAGATTCCTTGTGGATGTTATGGCCTCTGAGGTCCCATACAGCTCTGTGATCATGTAATAAGTGGGAAGCAAACAGAGTCAACTCCCAAATTAATGACCTGGGATAAGTGGGATAGGAGTCCACAAATAAATACAAGAAAGGGAATGTCCTAAGATTGGCACAGGATTTGGGAGAGTTTACAGTGAGGTTGATCTGGGATTTGTTCACTGGAGAGTTTCCAGCTTCCTTCTCAACCATCTTTTATCATGTTTACCTATTTCAAAAAGTAGCACTCTGGGAATTCTTCACTGCCAATCACAATCATGGGCTATGTACGATGGGCCACTGAATGAGCTAGTGTCTATCCAAAGAGAATGATGAATGAAGACTGTTAATCATATAGGACCTCTTCAATTCATGAAACATATATTAAGCACCTACTGTATACAAGTCAATAGCGTTACAAAGACTATGATATAGTCTTTGAACTTAGAGTCTATTGGAGTGATACGTGTTCACAAATTATTAAATACAAAGTATAAGAACCTGTGGTTTCATTAGTATTGCGAACTCCCAGGAGAGGAAACTACACTCTCCCAATGCAGGAAGGAACTTTTCTGCAACTTAAAGTCTCAGAGCTTCCTAGAGTACTGAGAGCTTGAGTAACTTGCCCAGGGTTACAGAACCAATATGTGTCAGAGGAGAAACTCAGAAAAGGAGGAACAAACCAGAAAAGCAAGAGAACTGTTGGAGCTTTTTTGTTTTTTTAGCATTTTGAGTCTCTTTATGCATTTTCTGCATAGTTTATTCAATCTATTTGTCTCCTTCATCTCAGCATTGTAGGTCTTGTGTCTAGCACAAAGTCTGGTCTAAGAATGCATTTAACTGATTGTGGCTATGCTTGGAATCCTCAAAGGGAAATGGGAGCAATTTGCCAAAATGGCCAATACATAACGCAACAATCCAAATACAGTCCAAGCTTTTTATCTGATACAACCAGTTTTGCTAAGAATACATCCTGGCACCTTCCCTCCTGGCATCTGAGAGTCTCTGACCTAACTTCTCTAGCCCTAATGCTCAAGTGGAGTAAGTGTGAAATCAGGGTCCTGTAGCCTAAGCTGTCTTCAGAATCAAGGAGTCAGTGATGGGAAGATATAGGTACACAAAGTCACTAAAGTCCATGGGAAAGTAGAAAGAAAGATATCCAAGTTTTCAGGTCAGGTGTGCCATGCACTGTAAGAGATAGTTGGAATAGATCTCCACTAACTACAGCAGCAGGTACCTTTTGACAATCTCAAGCAGATCTTACCCTATTGTCTCTTCTTATCCATAGGTAGATGCTTGGCTAGTGCATAACACTTGGCTTAGCAGCTAGGTAGTGCAATGACTAGAGTGCTGGGGCTGGCATCAGGAAGGCTTGAGTTCAGATCCTGATTCAGACATTTCTCAGCTGTGTGACCCTATGTGACAACTTCTGTCTGTCTCAGTTTCCTCGACTGTGAAACAGAGATCATAATAGCATCTACCTGCCAGGGTTTTTGTGAGGATCAAATGAAATAATATTAGTAAAACATCTTATAAACTTGAAATTCAATATAAGTGTTAGCTATTATTATTAGCTAAGACAACAGAAGCTGCAATGAATTTCTCATTATTTAAACAAGAAACTCAGGCAGGTCTGTTATAATGGAGGCATTTCCTCCATACACTGCCCCCCCCCCAAAAAAAAAAAGTATTTCAAGCTAGACTCCTTGTTTATAAATGTTTGGCAGGGTTTTTACTACAATTAATACCATTACAAAGAAATCTTCCATAAAACACAATCCTCTCTGCATTCTAGATGATGGGCCATAGTAACAATGATTTATGGTCAGAGCGAACAATTGATCTCTGTCTCTGCCAAAAAAAAAAAAGGCATTTGATGATATATCAAGTGATAAGCGGATGAGTTGGGGGAAAAACTGAACTGTAACCTAGTTATTCTCTGCTCTTTTGTTCTGCTATCAAGCAGCAATTAATATTAATAAGTATCTCAGAACCATGCTAAGGACTATGAGAATTTTTTAAAAAGGATATGACACTTCATAGGCCCCTTTAAGGAACTCACAATTTGCTTTGAGAGAGAAGAACAACAAAGAATAAGAAGATAGAGGAAGAGGAAGGAAGAAGAGGAGTGAAGAAGAGGAGGAGTGAGGAAGAGAAGGAGGAGGAAGAGGAGGAGGAAGAGGAGGAGAAAGAAAGAAAAGAGGAGAAAGAAGGAAAAAGATGAGAAGAGAGGAAGAGAAGGAGGAGGAAGGAGGAAGAGAAGAAGAAGAAGAAGAAGAAGAAGAAGAAGAAGAAGAAGAAGAAGAAGAAGAAGAAGGTGGTCAACATTTATATAGTGCTTTCTATGTGACAGGCATTGTGCTAAGCACTTTACAAATATTATATAATTTTATTCTCACAATAACCTGGGAGGTAAATGTGATTATTATGGCCATTTTATACATGAGGAAAAAGAGGCACACAGAGCTGAAGTGGATTTGCCCAGGGTAACATAGCCAGTAAGTGTCTAAGACCAGATTTTAAAATTGTCTGTGATCTTCAGTCTAAAGATAAAAAATGGTACACATGGTTAGAAAAGGGAAGAGACAGTCATTCAATGAAATAGAGGACTTTCAGGCATTCTTGATGAAAAAACCAGAGCTGAACAGAAAATTTGACTTTCAGATACAGGAAGCAAGAGAAGCATGAGAAGGTAAACAGGAAAAAGAAATCATAAGGAACTTATTAAAGTTGAACTATTTATATTCCTACATGGAAACACAATAATTGTAACTCATGAGACTTTTCTCAGTATGAGGATGGTTGAAGGGAATATATATGTATGTACAGGAGGGTGTATGTGTATATAAATATGTATGTGAGTGCTTACATATGTGTGTACATGTATACATAGACAGAGGGCACAGGACGGGTTTAATATGAAGGGATGATTTCTTAAAAAATAAAATTAAGAGGTGAGAGAGGAATATATTGGGAGAAGGAAAAAGGGAGAGATAGATTAGGGTAAATTATCTCGTATAATAGAGGCAAGAGAACACTGTTGCAATGGAGGGGAAGAGCAGGAAGGTGAAAGGGAATGGGTCAACCTTACTCTCATTGAATTTGGCTTAAGGAGGGAATAACATACATATTCAATTGGGTATCTTATCCTACAGGAAAGCAGGGGAGAAGGGCATAGGGATGGGGAGGGGGGTGATAGAAGTGAGGGCAGATTGGGGGAGAGGGTAGTTAGAAGCAAACATTTTTGAAAAGGTATAGGGTCAAAGGAGAAAATAGAATAAATAGGGGATGAGATAGGATGGAGGGAAATATAGTTAGTCTTTCACAATATAACTACTATGGAAATGTGTTGCGTAACTACACGTATACAACCTATGATGAATTGCTTGTCTTCCTGGGGGGGTGAGGGGTGAGGAGGGAAGAAGGAAAAGAATCTGGAACTCAAAGTTTCAAAAAACAAATGTTGATGCATGTTACATGCAACTGGGAAATAAGATATACGGACTCTGGGGTATAGAAATCCATCTTACCCTGCTAGAAAGTTGGGGGGAGGGGGGAGGATATAAGAGAGAGCAGATTGTGGGAAGGGGCATTCAGTAGGCTCACTATTTTGGGGTGGGGGTAGGGGAGAGACAGGAAGAAAAATTTGTAACTCAAAATCTTGTGGAAATGAATGTTGAAAACAAAAAAAGAAAAGGGAAGAGACTTCTGTGAGCTGCAATTCACAGACGTCTCAGAGTTGAAAGAGACCTCAGGAAACATCTATGTACAACCAATACCTGGAAGACAAGTCCTTTTACAACATTCAAGACTAAGTATGAACTCAGAGATTTCCAGTAAAGGGGAACCCAAACATCCCATTCCATTTGTGGCTAGCTTAATGATTAGGACACTTCTCCTTACATCGAGCTTAAACTTGTCTCTAAGTAACACTCCACCCCACACACACCTGGTGATTCAGCTCTGTGTTCAGGGGTCAAACAGAACCAACCAATCTCTACTCTTGTAGATTGGTGTCCTCCTCAGGTTGATGAGTCCCCTGCCAGGGGCCTCTGTTTTTTGAAGAGCCCATTAACTATTTGTTTTCTCTTTGATGCCTAATTTTCTATTTTGGAGAGGTTTGAGTTCATGGGTATCAAAGAAACAAACAACCAATTTGGAAGGTTATGAGACAAGATTTCCTGGATGAAGAGAGAACTGAGTTAAGCCTTAGAGGATTGTTATGATTTGAATAAGGAACGAGATGCTCACTTCCACTGTTCCCTTCTTCCTATCTAGTTCATAAATGTCCTAATTTATGTTGTGCTAATTGTTTCAAGGCCTGAAATATTGCAGGGTGTCTTTAATGAGATCAAGGATTATTCCAGAAAGATCAGCCTAATAATCCATATGGGCAAAACTAAACTGTCCAGACTATCACATGAAAATGAATGGCCACCAAAAATTTCAAAGCATAACCCAAACAAATCAAGTCAACAAGCATTTCCCATTAAGCACCTACTATGTCCCAGGCACTATCCTAAGCCCTGGGGATAGAAAGAAAGGTTTCAAACACTGACAGCATGCAAAAAAGAACTAGCATGTAGGAGGAGGACAGGGTGGAAATGGTTTACATCATGAAGCTCCTTTTATTTTTATCCCCTATGAATTCAGAGCACTTCTTTTCTGTAGCTAATTTATCACAAAGAGGCCAAGCATTAGCACTGTTTCACCTCCCCTCCCCTCCTCTTCTCCTCTTACAAGCCTGGAATGTGATTTTGAACAATTTATCAGAGTTCTACTGGGACAAACAATGTCAACATCCTGTAGAGTTCATTGTAGTAGGGCTTGACCTGCATAAAGAGAGGCCCATAAGAGGAAACAGTAACCAAGGATGCAGATTTGCATTCCGAAGCCCTGAGCTCTATTCCCAGAGTTGACATCAATTTGTCCAATGACCCTTTATGCCCTCATTTCCCTATTTCCAAAATCAGGTCACAATCTGCCCACTCTCTCCTCTGGGCCAGGGAATACACATTCCTTGAATACAGTCATAGCAGGAGCTGCCAACATCCCTTCCTATAACCTTTCCTTATGCTACACTGCAGGGGGAAATCGTGCTTTCCAAGCCAAAAGCCTACAAAGTCATTGGCTCCAACTCCTATCTTCATGTCTCTTGAAACCCAGGAGCTCACACAGCCTGGGCACTGATCCAGGGCCAGCCTTGCTAATCAGCTCAGTGGTAGGCATCCACCCACACAAATGGGGTTTCAGGGGCACTGGGAAGGTTGCCCTAATCAAGGAAAATCAACATTGTTATTACCACCACTGTCATCACTTCCCTTCCCCACTACTCTGCCCTAGAAAGGCTTCAGTACTTCAGTGCGTCTTGGGTCACATCCATGGGAGCACTCAGTCCTTCCATCAATACAGATCACAACTCTATCCTTGTCTTCTGACTACCACTCTTGGACAAGTCAACCTCTCTGAACCTGTTTCTTCTCCTATAAGAAGAGAAGGTTGGATTACATGACCTTATCATCATTTGCTACCTGTTAGTGCCTAGATGACTTTGGGAAAGTCATTCTACTTCTCTGGGCCTCTGTTTCCCTAGATGTAAGATTGGGAAGTTGGACTAGATGGACTCTGAGTTCTCTTCTGGCTCTAAATCAATGCTTCTAGGATCCTATGATTCTCATCCTAGGAAATTTTTCTCAAAATTCTTTTTCAAATTCGTGTTATCCCTTGGCACTTCAACAGAAGATAAACAAGATGCTGTGAGACCTTCCATTAGCTCTTCTTCTATCTTATGGACACCAGTACTGCACTCCAGATGTCCGTCTGTTGTCCCTAGCACTTGCTTTGTGACTGACTCACCTCCTTTTCCAATTATTCATTTCCACAATATCCTTTCAGTCACATATTGCACTTGGGCTATCTCTGGGAATATGTCACACTTTATCTGTGACTGCTGTGCAGCTCTCCATTGTCCTTTGGGTCACCTACATCTTCAACCTTCAGAAACCTCAATGTTCCAAGACTGGCAAACAGACAGTATCACTGAGAATGCAATAGAGTTCTTAAAAATAAAGGAGCAATTTGGGATCATTCAGCATACTACACGGCGTCCCAAACCCAAACCAGCCTCCTCTCCTCTTCCTCTTCAGTTCTGGACACAGCTCATTGCCAACTGTTCTTATCTGAGGTATAAGAACTCACATACTCAATTAATAGACAGTCTATTCAGCTTCATATGATAGTCTGGACAATTTAGTTTTTCCCATGTGAATTATTGAGCTGGTTTCTCTGGAAAAATCACTGATCTCAATGAAGACACCCTGTAACATTCTAGGGCTTGAAGCAATTAGCACAACATAATCTTCAAACAAAAGCATCTGGAAGACTTCACCATCTAGAAGAAATGCCTCTTTCACTTGGATCTTCTGCAGGGCGTCCTCCACAAGAGAGAGAAATCCCTTTGATAGTCACTGCCCTGTTTCATGCCTTGCTTGATGTTAATGAGCATCACTGAAGAGAATTCTGTGATGACGTCTATCAAGGAATCTTATGTGATCTTAACATATATGCATGAATGAATGTATGAATTAATGAATGAAAATGCATTTATTAAGAGCATACCGTGTTCCAGGCAGTGTGCTAAATGCTGGGGATACATAATATCTGGGGGGGAGGGAATATACCTGCTCTCAAAGAGCTTTTATGCTTATATGGAAGATAATAAAGTTGGAGAGGGCACAGAGCAGTGGCCTGATTTGGAAATGGCTAGGACTAAGGTAAAGATCGACTTATCAGAGCTCAGAACCCAAGTGACAGAGTCCAGATTAGCCCTTGGGTGAAAACTGGGACCAATTCCTTTATTTCCTTTGTTCAAGTTTCCAAGTAGAACATATGAGTCCCCCTTCCATTAAGCTGCAACTTTATTTTGTCTCCTAATTTCTTTGTCAGAAGAACATCAGTATTGATATAGTTCAGTTCTTCAAACTGTATGTCAGTTCTTTGGTTTAAGGTTAGGGAAAAACAAAAATAATGGAAATACCTCTAGAATCACTAAAGCTATTAACTGTATAAGTCATTTACAATTCTATGTTAAATATGTTGCATACCAACAGGGGGCTCAGTTTAATTGAGTTTATCAGGTACTTCCTGTATTGCAGGTTTTTATGAGGGGAAGAAGAGAATGAACCTGTGGACTATAGGCATCTCAATGGAAAGAACAGAAGGCATCAATGAAAGGAGCAAAGGGAGCATACATGGGAATGTGAAAGATCAAAATGAAACCTATTTTGCCTCTAAGGTCTAGCCCACGTCTATCCTATTGGAAAAGCTCAACAGTTAAATATAGGCCTATGTAGCTCCACCAAGACAGTGTGGTGTGCTAACTTTTGGAGCCATAAGAACTGGGCTCAAATTGTAGTGTTACCTTTGTGATCTTGGGCATGTCATTTAATATCTTTGATCCTCACCTATAAAAATGAGAGAGTTGGAACCATTAACTTCTAAGATCCCCTTCCCACTTTTAATCCATGATCCCCTCCCTCCTCTTTTCTCCCTATATAAACTTCTTCATAGCTTCCTTCAGCTTTGGCTAGCTAGATAATAAGAGAATAATGTTGGTGAAATCCTGGAAATTCCTAAAAAGTCAATGTGACTGAAAAAAAAGTGATTCTCCTCCTCCTCCTTCTTTTTCTTTTTCTCTCTTCTTCTCCTCCTCCTTCTTCTTCTTATTCTCTTTCTTCTGCTTCTTCTCCTCCTCCTTGTTCTCCTCCTTCACACAGGCTAGAAGTACAGTGGTCACTCACTGGCTGGATCACACTGTTGATTGTCATGAAAGCTTCAACTTGTTCTATTTCCAACTCGAGCTGGTTTGCACTTTCTTGGGCAGCCTAGTGGCCCATAACTCCTAGAGGTTCATCATACTTGCACCTGACTCAGTGTAGACACCTGGTCAGCTCTGGCCCTACTATAGCTCTGAACTCCTGGACTCAATTGATCCACAAGCTTTGGCTTCCCCAGGGGCAGGGAATGTGGGTGTTTGTCACCACTCCAATCATGAGGGAGGAAACAAACCAAGGTAGGCGAATGGCTTGTCTGAGGTCACAAATCCACTTGGTGGCAGAGTCAGGACTCCAAACTGAGGCCTCCTCAGTTCTCAGCAGTATTCTTGCCATTTGATGTCATTGCCTCTAAAGTTATACTTTCCTTGTTAGAATATTTAAGAGCCAAACCAATACTTTCTCAGCAGGCCATGAAGGGACCAAATCAAGCAACATGCTTTCACTTTGATTTTGCCCTTCATCTCTAAAGCCAAATCCCCAAACTAATTGGAGGTAATTACAGTGCTTATTCCAGAGGGCGAGCTTTGCTCTTTAAAGCTTCAAGGGAAATATATGGTAAGAGGATACCTCCAGCCGTTGTCAAAGGTGACCGCTCTGGAAGGCAAGTGGCAGAGCAAACTTGCCCCAAGGCCCAGCCAAGTTGTTGCTGGGAGGTAGACCAGGCATGAGAAGGAAGCAAGCTTCATTAACTCCCTGATAAAAATCAAATCTACTAAAACATTTTTTTTCCTGGCATTCTCCCTGCTACAGGCTCAGGAGACTGGGTACATCAAAGCTGGCAAGGTTCCAGCTCAGAGCTAAGCAAGCAGCAGAGACATAGCAAGGGGTGTTTTTAATCTTCTGGAGACACAGCTTATCAAAGTGTACCCTTGCCTCTTCACTTCTATTCATCACCAGCTTAATAGTGCAAGGTCCTGAAGGACAGATTCTTCTATTTGAGAATAAGAAGCCTCTGGCCTGCTGGAAAGGATGGGCCAGTGTGACAGGACTAATAACTACCAGTGTTTCCCCACAACATGAATTAGGCTCATACCTCCCTCTTCTCCCCTTGCAAAATGGATTAGGTCCATGCCTCCTCCTTCTCTGCTGTTTTCCCTGGGACAACAAGGAGCTCAAAAAATTAAATTAAAAAAGAACTAAAGAATAAGACTAGTTGAAGGGGAGGAAAGGAAAGGAGAGGGAAAAAGAGAGAAAAATATATAACCAGATATAGGTAGGGCAAAAAAAAAATGAATTAATAAACTCTAAAGAGAAAGGACTAACAAACAAGAAGAGAGAATCAGAATTGAGGGAAAGTGAGCTGATGTGAACAGGGCCACCTTAAAAGAAAAGATTAAAGTAAAGTAAAATAAAATTAAAGTAAAATGACTATAAACTGTGTTTATAGCAAAAGTGGGGAAAATCATGACTTGAAAAAGAGCCCAATATGAGAGACTGATGGGCACCTGGGGCACCCCCAAATCACATAGTAGGTCCTCCAAACAAGGTTGTTCTAAGATTCAAAATACTCTATGGGACCATGCCTACTCTAAATCAGAGATTCTTAAACTGTGGGTCACAAGCCTATATGCAGTCACATAACTGAATGTGGGGGTCCTGAAATTTTGGCAGTGGTAAAAGATTTCTGAACATGCAACCACCAAAAATCAGTTCAAAATCAAATGCGTAATGAATCCAAGGCATCATACAACTTCACTCCAGCCTGGGTCCTGAACACACTTTGCACTGCACACGCCATCACACCATGGAATGCCAACAAATGCTGCCAGAAACACCTCAGCTCAGATGCAAGACTATTTGTCTTTAAGAAATGGTTAAATTATATCTAGATCAGAGAATAGTTTTAAAAGAAATTTCTTCATGATTTATTATGGGTAAATGTCTGATTTGCATACCCATACCCTATTTTTCAGGTGAAAAGGGGTCAACGAGTAGAAAAAGTTTAAGAAGCATTGCTCTAAACCACGGCTCATGAGCCCCCACCAATGTGTTTATCTTTACCAATCAGCTCAGGACACAGTTCATTTATAGCAAATGAATTCAATACCATAAATAAGAAAAATAGAAAATCATTTTCTCCGTAAACCTGGGGCTTACTCTCCAACAAATACATACGTCATTATTAGGAAGAATGTATGCTCATGTGAAGGGAGTGCATGTAGAAAGGTCTGCATATGGGGAGCATAAGTGGCCAAGGCACAGGTAGAAGAACACGTACGTAGGAAACATGTAGTCAAAACATATGTGAGGAGGGGCAACTCCCACCTCTATTACTATAGGACCACTGATGTCTTCTGATGATGTCCTCGTGCTGCTCCAGTTGGGCCTTCTCCCTACTGATTTTATGTGGAGGACCTTCTCTCAGATACAAGGTGATGATAGGTTGTCTCTGCTAGTATCACAGTTCCTATCAGGTACAATTCCACAGAGTAGGCGATTACTGCTTTTTTCAGTCTCCAGCTTGCCTTTAAATGGAATCCCCAGATGAAATGCTACTGCTTCTAGGAGGAGAAATTGTCTCTACCATTGCTTTTACCATAAGGCACAGAAGTTGTTGTTGTTGTTTTTTTCCTGCTATAACTAGAGGGGAAAAATCTCACTGGGTTTTCCTTCTTTCCATAATAAAGTTTGTTTATTTTTCTGAATGACTAGAATGTGTATTTATTTGTTTGTTTTTTATTTTTTGCAAAAGGAGATTCCTTGCCATAGGGAAACCCAGGGCCAGAGCCACTCCAGCTAACTAGTGTCTTTCGGCTTGATCTGGCTTTTTTAGTTCTATTTCCTGGTCACAAAGAGCAAAATTTCTGCCTGATTTGGTAGTGGGGGTAGGTGGGAGGATTTGTTCTGTGAGGTTTGGATTCAGTCAAAGTGCTGCACTTGAGGACCTAGTGGATCACGTGTGGCCTCCAGGCTGCAGGTTCCCTACACCTGGGTTAAACCTATCATCTCTTTCATGTAGGGGACTTGAACACAGATACTCCTTCTACCCACTGCCCTGCTCCATAGTCTTCAAGAGCTGCCTGAAGTAATGGGACATAAAGTGACTTGTCAAGGGTCACACAGCCAGTATTTATCAGAGGAAGGACTTAAACCAATGCCTTCCTGACTCAATACCTACCCCATCACTCTTAATCTCCTGTAAGACTTTCACCTCTCTTTTCTCGTCATGGGTAGCCAACATATCAGCATTTTCTTGGAGATTACCCCCATGAATTATCGCCCCTAATGAAGTGGAGAGGGACATGAATTACTATACTTAGTTGTATAAATAGAGAAAATTAAGAAAAGAGTAATGATACACATAAAGTCACACAGTCAAGGACAAAGCAAGGAAAAGAAGCCAGGAATAATCAAGTGCAGCAACCTCTCTGGGCACTCACCCAACTAGGAATAATCAAGTGTGACAACCACTCCAGGCACTCACCCAACTAGGCTATTTCTGCACTGGTAAGTTAGTTTACCATATCGGGTATGTTACTTCTTTCCTCATAATTCCAGGAGTACCTGAATGACAGGGGCTTCTTATACTGCTGTCCCTTATCTCCCACCTGGTTTACCCCCAATATCAATCAACCAGTTCACATAAATTAATTTTTACAGAGGAATATTTACAGGGGGCATAGAAGGGGGCAGTAGTTACAAAAATATCCCCCACCCAAGGGTACACAAGCAAAAGAATCTGAAAGGAGAGAGGACATGTGAGCATGCAAAGGATCATGGGATCATAGATTTGGAGGTAGAAGGGGCCATAGAGGTCATCTAGTCAAACTCCCTCATGTTACCAACGAGAAAACTAAGATACAGATAAGTTATGTGACTTGATGTTCTGGACACTGCCTGATGTAAACCAGACCCCTTGTGGTTTGAATTTAATATTGGACCAAAATGGTACACTTATAAGTCATTCAAAAGTTAGTTTTAAAAATTTACTTAACCATAGCAGAAGGATATCCAAAAAGAATACAAGTTGATTTAGCTAGGTGAAATTTCTTGTCTGGTCCATCGGTTAAGGATCAGAGAGCAGACCTGGAGCTCATTGTGGCTGTTTTTCACTCTGGCAATGAGGAATTGATGTCAACAGTCTGAGCCTTTAGTCCCTCAAGTCAACCAAGTCTTGAGGATGGTCTCAGAACCTTTTAAGGAAAAACTAGCTTAATTTTCCTGGAGAGGAGAGCTTTAGATATTGCTACTACTACATTTAGCCCAAGTCCTAAATAGAGGTGCCAGGAAGTTTAACACAATTTTCACTATGCCACACTGGAAAGAACAGAGGAAAATAAAAGAGAAAATAAATAAAAGAAAGAAAGGAAGAAATTGGAGAGAGAAAGAAAGAAGGCATCTAGCTGCTCAAATTAGACTGTGACATAAAATAGGTTGTGACATTAAACTGAAACAGCAGCTAAGCCTGGATTTTTCCTCAGTAAATAAGCAAATGAGGCATGGTCATAATGAAAGGGCATTGCATACCAAAGGGAAATGAATTATTAGGGGTTTTTGGTATTTAACTTGAAGATTTAAATCTTGCTCACCACCACATTCCCACTCCTGTTTACATAGTCAGTTATCTTCAAGAGGGCTCAGGATGCTTTGCATACATTATTACTATTATTAATATCCTCAGATTTGCATAGATTCCTTTCTCCTAAGACAATAAACCTTTTCATAAGGACTGGCTATCTTGTCTTCAGAATTTTTATAGAAAAAAATAATACTAGAGTTATATGGTTTCATGACAAAGTTCTTTAAAACATTTAAAATATACATACCTCATTCTTATTTTCCCATGGCCCATGCTTAATATTTCCATTCTGATTTCCTCTCAATCTTGGAAAAATTAGCTTTTAAAACTGAAACATAAAAGAATGTCAGTGAACATCAAATTTCTTAAACCTACCTTTCTTTGATTAATTGATTAATTAATTAATTAGTTCAAGAGTCAAAACATTGCAGATTAAAGTTCTTTCTTCTATTCTGTTCATTAATTTTGCTGTGCAGGACATACATTCTACTTTTATAATTCTCATTTTTCTTTTGAACCACTCAGAACACTGTGTCATGGTTCCACATTCTTCTCAAATTCCACAGGATCCTCTGTTTCATCAAGTGTGGGATTATTTTCCTTTTTTTCCAGTATTTATTCATAGATGCATGAACTCATTTACTAGATCTGGAGGTCATATTTTGATTTGCTTGTGACTGGTATATACAAAGGTACCAGAGATGTGTTTAGCCTTGGTTAGTGTATTTGTAAGAGACTCCAGCTACTATTTTCTACCTTGGTATAAAACTGAACAATCTTTAGTATTCACAGGTCATCTAGTGGTCCAACTGTGTCTAGACAGAGTGATCTTCCTGGGACCACTTATATACGTGGCTTTGATTCCCTGAGGCAGCCAAAGTTGGGGATTTGGAAGATGAAAGGGACATCAAATGCACAGGTTTTCTTGAACTCTTTTTGTATAAGTATCTATACTAAATCACTCTGCATCCTGGTTCTAAACTGTATAGTTAGATCAAACTAATAGAAGGATTTTAGTCAATAACTGGAAATCCTGACTCTCTCTTCCTTAATCTACATTATTCTCACTCTTTTCCTTTTCCTTAGTTGTATCTTGAAATTTCTGGAAGCTTCTCTCTTCTCTCTCCCAGAAAACCTTCATTTTTTATGTGTTTTCACCATAGCCCTGTGTAATGAAAAAGAAAATTATTATTAACTATTTTTGTTCAAATGTAGAAATTGAGACATAATTCAGTGATTTGTCCAAGGGCACAAGATATGAAAGAACAAAGTGATGAGGACTAGATCTTCCTCCCTACTCCACACTTCTTTTCATCCTCCCACATTCCCTGGAATGTCAATATGTCAAGGGCTGTAATTTCCTATCAATAAAGGAATTTTTTCCACTCAGAAAGATATTACAACTCATCCTACCAGTGCGCTGAAGTCAGCTTGTACTAGCTCATGCGAGTCAACCGTAAAATTTTCAATGTGGGCATTTACTCAGTCATTCAGTAAACATTTATTAAGAACCTGCTTTGTGCCAGCTAAAAGCTGGGGATGCCAAGAAAGATAAAACACAGTCCTCTCAGAAATTGGCAAATGTTACAGATCAAGGCTTTATTATTTATTTATTGTTTAGACTTTAGAAAGTGACAGAGAAAAATATTAATGTAGGTTAAACTTTCAAATAAATAACATGGATATCATTATTTGGTAGATCCGATTGTTAAACATTTACCATCACACCCTTGTACAGCTCTATAAGCCTTGCTTAACATCAGCAAGAGTTCAAAAAAAGTCTCGGAGAATTAAATCTTTGTTGAACTAGAGGTCTGGTGGCTATAGGTTAGTAAAAATAATAAATATCATCATTATAAATGCATTTATAAAGTTTGCAAAGTGCTTTACATCCATCTTCTCATTGTAACCTCACAAATACCTCTGAGGGAGGGGCATTCTAAGTGTGAGAAGCAAAAAATCCTGTGCAAAGATACAGAGGTAGAAGAAGAAATGGTACATATGGAGAATACCAAGCAGGCCAGTTTCATTGAAATGCAAAGCAAGTGAAAGGGAGTGATGTGAAGTCAATCTAGAAAAGAAGATAGAGTGATCCACCAATATTTTTCACATCACATCACTTCTATGACATATTCAAAACTAAGAATTCCATGCCCAAAACCATGCTCTACCTGCCGGACTATCGACCTAAGAAACACAGGTTCCATAATTTTTTTGATCATTTTTAGAATAAAAACCACAAGGGCAAGATTAATGCAATATGGAAGAAATGGGTGAAAAATATTTATTTATTTAATATTGGGGACTCTTAAAAATAGCTTCAATGAAACAATGGAGGGCTCCTTCACCAAAATCCTTCCCTAATGCCTCATTTATAAAGTAGAAATGACTGAACTCATAACCAATATCATGGAGCCCAAGTTCTAGCAGGTCACAACAAACTGGAAAGCTTCAAGTACGGGCTCATCTGAGCACAAGCCTAAATTGAAAGAAACTTATCATCAGAAGGTTGGCCAGGCAGGTAATGAATGAATTGGGAGTAAGAGAAGGGAGGCAGTAACAGCTTTAATATGCTATTAATTCAAATGACTGCAGCTTGGAAGGATTGGGGTCTGCATGAGTAGAGGAAGTGTTCCCACTGATAAAATCCCATATTCCAGAAGTGCTGAGGATCCCTTGTAGAAAAGTATATATTAGGAATAATGCCAGAGATAGGAGCTAGGTATCTTACTTGACTGTCTTAAGAAAGCCTCTAGTGAGGAAACCCTCTCTACTAACACAGATTAGCATCTTCTCTGCAAGTTATGGTCTTTAGAGACTTGATTAGAAAGTTTATGACTTGCTCAGAGTCACACAGCCAGTACCATACGAAGCACATCAAATATAGGACAGCTATTTATTTCCTACACCACCAAACAAATACATAAAACATGAAAGGCTTATAATTGTGTATGAACAAATACCCAACTCACCTATTATACTCTCCTAGGAAGTTACAGGGGAAAAGCCAATAAGGCATGTAATATAACTGCTCAGAAAAGAGAAAAACAGGCCTCTCCCCAACCCAAGTCATCATGATTAAGTCAAACAATGAGATATAAAACATAGCTTGACTAGAGTCCTTGAACTTTTAAGGAAAATTATAAATAAGATTTTTTTTTAATTAACACTGTCCAGATCTTCTGGCTAACTGAGCCGTAGCTTCAGCTTTCTTTGTGTTTTCAGCCAAAGTATCTTACCAGCTGTGATCATCTTCTCCTCTGAGAAGTGGTAGAGTTTTAGGAATAATCTCCTGGTGGCCATCTGGTACTGACTCAGGAACTCAGAAATGTTCAAACTCACAAGATTGTCACCACCACCACTGGAAACCATCTCTTGGGATTGATGTTCAGTCACTTGTGCTCATGAAAAGAAACACAAACTAGAAGGGGCTAGTTAGGGACTTAAAAGTTCTCTCCTGAGGTCACTTATGAAAACAGAATTGGGGAAAAAAAGAAAACAGAATTGATCTCACTGCCGTGTGCTCAGAGTTGCCATCGCCCCAGTAGAGATAAGAGGAAATTCCTGACCCAGCTGGAAGTCCATGGGAAAACTGGCAAAGTCCCAAGTTACCTACTCAAAAGAGAAGCAATAGAGCTTTTGTATCACCTAATGAGGGGGCAGCTTCTTCTGCGTTGGTCATACATCATTTTCCATGTGGCCTTCACATGGTCATGTATGTCTTTTAGTAAGGAGCAAGAACATGTGAAGTGATGGAAGGGGCCAGAGTACATGTACCTTGCTCCGTGAAAAGTGGTGAAATTCAGCAAATGAGGTGATTCTTTTGATCACACACACACACACACACACACACACACACACACACACACACATACATATACACACTCACACACAGGCATGCACCCACACAGACACACATGCAGAAGTAATTGAGGAATCATTCAGAAGAAATCCATGTCAAGTTATTAAATCCTGCAGTTCTCTCCTGCACTTAACCTAGGAACATCCACTCCTGTGGAGGGAAACTGGAGTAGCATCATTGGTATAGATCTTTGCTTCTTCCCTCAGCACCACTGTCTCACCCAATGGTCCAAGACTACTCACTGTCTTGTTTGGAGAACTGGTAACAAGGAAAAAAGATTGAGTGCACCAGATGGGTGGAGAAAATTCTGGACAGCATCAAAGAAATGGTAAGAAACTTTCAGCTAGTAAGTGCATTCCTAGCACCCAGATCTTTCCACACACCAGATGTCAACCCTTGTTTACTTTGGGAGGCTGCCAAGGTTGGTAATAGGCAGGAAGGCTAGTTTAGTTGCCTTTTGGAGAAAGAAATTAGCCAGGGAACAATTAAAGACTTTGAATAAGCAATTAGCCCAACTGGCAAAGACTCATAAATCCTCCCTGGATCAAAACAGTTAATTGATATTGTCAGCCTTTGGGGGGAAATTACTCTTTTTGAAATTAGTCAAAGAGAAAGTGCCATTTGGGTGAATAAAAGGTACAAGGGAAAGATCAATAAGGCAGATAACACACTTGCTCAGAAAAGAAAAAAGCAGGCCTCTCCCATCCCAAGTCATCATGATTAAGTCAAACAATGAGATGTAAAACATAGCTTGACTCATTTCTGCAATCCATAGATGACAGGTGTGGCCTCTGATTCTTGACTGAGGCAGCTAGCCGGCACAATGGAAAATATACTGGACTTGGAGTCAGGAAGACCAGAGTTCAAATCCAACCTCAGATTCTTACTAGCTGTGTGATCCTAAGCAAGTCATTCGACCTATTTCAGCCTCAATTTCTTCATCTGTAAAATGGGGATAGTAATAGTGCCCATCTAAGGTTGCTGTGAAGATCAAATGATATAACATGAAAAATGCTTCACAAACCTTGAAGTACTATGTCTATTCTAGCTATTAGCTAGTCTGACCTCCATCAGTCCTACTGCCAGGTAGAATGAAGGCTACCTCAAAGACCATTATTATTTGTCCCTTTCAGCATGTAACCTAATTTAAGGTTGTGCTCTTCCTTTCCCATATGATTCTTGGTACCTGATAGGGTCCCACTCAGACTGCAGGGAGGTGACTTGGTATGATGGAAAGAGAGCTGGCCTCAGAGTAATGAGAACTGAAGACCAAGTCCCACTGACACATCCTGGGCAAGTCACTTAACTTCTCAGTCACCAGAAAACTCTCTAAGACTATAAATTGCAGAAAAGGTGCCAATCTGCTTTGGTAACAGAAATCTTTAGGAGTTCCCTGTACAGATGAAATCACAGGTTCAGTCCAAAAAAAAAATGGACTATCCATTCAGAATTCATGATGATTCAAATACTGATCAAGCCAATGTCTGTTTCCATTTGCCTGTTTGGGAGTGAGGGGGTGAAAGGAGGGGAAAGGACTGTTTAACCATTTAACAACGCACATATGACAACAGCGAAAATATTTAAGAGAACACAGTGGTTTAAACCATCCTTCCTGAGCATGTTAGTTACAAATGATACAAATTCATTCAAGAGATTCCAAACGGCCATAGAATCATAAACTGAATAGAGAGCCCACCCTTTCGTTTTACAAATCAGACAACAGCCAGTGAGATTAAGTGACTCAAGATATGAACAATGGACCTATCTTTGGTATAATTTTTTGAGCTATTACTTCTGTCATGTACTTGAAAGTAATAAATTCTTATTTCTTTTTAAAATGCTGCCATTTGAACCTTTTCAATTATTCAGGTTGATGTTTCCCCTGAAATTATTCTAAATAAGGGACATTTTAATATGACAGCTTTAACAGTACCCATGCCTGCAATATTATTTTGAATAGTTGGTCAATGTTCACATTATTTTATTATTTTCAAGTAATTTTTTTAAAAAGAAAATTCAATTAAATGCAAAATATACAGAAATTTTATACTTTTATCAAGTTAGCTTACCCAGCTAAAAGAAGAAATGAGGTCTCTCTCAGAAATATCTCTGACTCAGAGCTTGTAGGCAGAGGGATAACTCTTGGCCAGGGCTGACATATATATGTATGTATGTATGTATGTATGTATGTATGTATGTATGTGTGTATACGTATATATATGCACACACACACACGTACACACACACACACACACACACACACACACATATATATTACAAGGGTACTTACCATTTACAACCTAGGAGGCTTGTTTGTCAACCAAACATATATTATGCCTCTTATTGGAAGGACATTCAGTTTTTATATATTAATTTGCATTTCATAAACTTGCCTTGAACAGTGCCTGCTGGGCCACTGTTGAAATACCTTTGCCTTGGCTTGACTTATGTTACCAAAGTTCACAGAGAACAGGACCAGCACTTAGATAAAAGCCTTAGATCTGGAAAGGATCCTGAAGGCCATCTAGTTCAACCCCTCTCATTTTACATATGGGGAAACTGAGGTCCAGAAAAGTGAACTCACAAATGTAGGAAATGACAGAGGGAGGATGGACAGGGGTTTAAAAAAAGTTTTAGTCAAATACCATGAAATATTACCATAAATATAAGTACAATGTGGGCTCCTTCCAACATTACAAAATCACAGAATCTCAGAATAAAGTGGATTTAGAATTTCTTAATTCTAAATTAGCATTAACCCATCAGGTACTTATTGATTGGTTATGGGATTTAAAGCTCAAAGGATCTAAATGATTATCTATTCCCAATATCCTCATTTTATGTACAAGGAAACAAAGTCAGAGGAAGGAAGTGACTTACCCAAAGTCACAGGGGGAATAAGTACCTTGGTCAAGATTCAAATCCAGGTCCTCTGTCTCAGATCCAGAGTTCTTTCTGAACCAGACTGTACTACCTCTTCATATTAGCTTAGAGGGAGATCTCCTGGGGAATGCCCCAAGGGCTTGTCCTCAGCACTGTGTGGCATTTGATATTTTTATCTGCAGGTTCTCAACCACTCTGCCACATTTAGGACCCTCCAGAAATCAACAGCAAGTTTCAGGCATTTTCTGTGTGTCATTAGTGATTCAAAACCATAGCTTATCAGCTCCCACCAGTACTTGACTCTTAACAGAACAAAGAGATGATATGTTAATTCAAGACAAAGGACAGTTAATCAAACAACACCACAAAATAAGTAACGAGAAAGATCCCTACCTCCCATATACACTGGATTATAAAATAATAATGAAGTAATAACAGCATTTCTATAGTACTTTAAGGTTTACAGAACACTTTATAGATATTATATCATGTCATCTCAACAACTCTAGGAGATAGGTGCTGTTATTATCATCCCCATTTTATAGAGGAAGAAACTGAGGCAGACAAGGGTTAAGTGACTTGTTCAGAGTTGCAAATCTGGTAAAGGTCTGAAGGAGGATTTGAAGTCAGATCTTCCTGATTCCAAGTCTAGTGCTCTCTCCACTCAGCCAAAAAATTGCTTGAGGCTACCATATCACTATTGACTACCAGCTCTTTGACAGATTATCTCCTCGCCATCGATGATATACATGCAGAAAAAAAATTGGGGAGAGAATGTACATCGAAGAGCACATGTAAAGGGAATATGCATGGCCAATGAATGGCCAGGGTCAATCATGCATCTGACATTTAAACCTCTAATGTTCTCTGCTGCTCTCCAATGATGTCTTCATGCTGCTCTTTCCCAGAGATCTCCACTGAGCTATTCTCTGGTATATATCTCTGCTGAGCTGGCGCTATTCTCTGTGGTCATTGGCAACATTTTTGCTATTGTGTACCCAGCTTCCTTACTGAGTGGCTACTGCCAGAGAAATTCCAGCTGCAAAGCAGCTTCTTGCCAGTAGGGGTAAGGAGTTCTCTTTAATTCTTTTATTATGCAGGCCCCAGACAGCTGTACCCAGCCGATCACTAGGCATACTGGCTCTATTCTTCACTACTGTTCAGATAGAAAGTGAGTACAAACTCTATCTAAATTATGACCTGAAATTCCTTTTAAATGTTATCATACCCACTAGATGGGCCTCCTTCAAATCATCTTGAAACATCATTTAACAAAACTGCAAAGAAGTTTGGTGGATATGGGATGAGGAATTCTTTTCAATCCTCCTAACCTCCTAGTTGCCAATCAAATCATTTGGAGCAAGACAGAAAAGGGCTAGGTGCTGCTGGTGAAGATGGAGTCTTTGCCTTTTACCCCTCTAGTATTCCAAATTGTTGTATTCCCTATATATTGATGACTTACATAAAGGCCTAGAAGTCATACTTATCATATTGGTGATGCCACAAAACTAGGAAGGATGACTAAGACATTAAAAGACAGAGTCAGAATAGAAAAATACATCAGTAACCTAGGACAATCAACTAAATCTAATAAGATTAAATGTAATAGGACATAAACATAAAGTTTAAAATATCAATTTTAAAAGTACCAAATGTAAGAATCACAATATTAGGCAGTTATCTGGTTTGTCTATAATAATAGCAATAATAACAATAACATTTACATAGGGCCTTAAAACTTACAAAACACTATACATATATTATCTCCCTTGATCCTTAAAAAAACCCCGTGAACATAGATGCTATGACTATCCTCATTTTTACAGATGAGAATACTTACTTGAGAGAATGACTTGCCCAAGGTTGCATAGTAAATAAATTTCTGAGGCAGGATTTAAACTTAGGTCTATTTTGACTCTAAGCCCAGCATGCTTACCCACCATATCACCTAGAAAGCTTCTACATATTTAATTTAATTTAATTCATTAAATTAAATTTATTTATTAATAATTTATTTATTTATAAAGATATATTTATTTATAAATATATAATATAAAATTAATTTATAATTTATAAATTATAAATTTATTCATTTATTAAATTTAATTTCATTCCACATAATTAACACTCAGAAGTACACTAGCCTGGGTCAACTCCATTGACATTGCAACACCCAGATCCAAAAAGTCTACATTTTGGAATGAACTTGACTAACTAATCAACAAAAATAAAATTTGTTTCACTGGATGAGAAATCCACCTGCCTGAGAGAATGTACCTGGGATCGAAGCCAGACATGACCTCATAGATGAAAAGACAGTATGCTGTAACAGATACATCTTGGAGACCATTTTTAAAGATATTCAAATTATATCTGTCCTTTTTCTTACAATATATTGGAAAGAGGAGGACCCAGGAACCAGGGTTGTGCAATGAAAAAGTTAGGAGTTAGGAGGACTGGGTTAGTTCAAATCCCAACTCTTCTGTTTAGTGTGTGTGACCTTGGGCAAATCATTTAAGTTCTGCGGGAATCCAACTGAAGAAGTTGGATTCATTTGCCTCTCGTGTCCCTCCTAAGCTTTGTCTGTGATCCTAGGATAGACTCTGAGTGCCATCTCTCATATTTGTTCATCATTAAGCTTGAGCAATGCTCCCGTACCTTAGTTTCCTCATCTGAGAAATGAGAATAATGATCCCTCCCCATCCTACCTCAGAATAATGATGAGGAGCAAATGAGCTAATATATCTACCTCACTAATAAAGCCTGCATAAGTGTAGGTGTTATCAGATCATTAATGTCTCCAGACCATCTGAAAGATAGTGGCCCATTTTAAACATCAACAAAATGAGAGTTTAACAGATAATCCAAGGGGTTTACTGATCAGTTTACCTCCCTACTCTTGGTCCCCAGAAAATTCTGCTCAATCAATTGTCATCAGAAAAGTCATAAAACAGTGCAAATTCTAGGAGTTTAAATAAATGTCTCTCCTGGAAGAAATCTCTTTAAAATTCAGAGTGGATTAAGAGTCTATTGAAAAGAACACAGCAGCTTCCTTAGATAACCCTCTGTAATGACTCTTCTTGCTGTTCCCTTTCACATTTCCAGCTGATTCCTCACCTGATCAGCTTCTCCTGGCTCTCTAACCGAAGGAGACAGAAGGAGCTTGTCTTTCATATAAACAGCTTCTTTTTGATGAGCAGCTGTAGCTTTCAGCTAATTCAAAGGCATTTAAACAGAAAATAAGGACAGCTGAGTCTCTTGGCTGTCTTGGCTCTGAGGTCCTGAGCCAAAAATGACTAGGCACAGAGTTACTGGCACCCACTCCTTGAAACACAATCAATACATATGTTGTATGTGCCCCTCCAGGCTCACTCTCCCAACCTTTACTTGCACTTAAAGCCTGGATCCCCAGAGGGCAAATAACTACTACTCCTCCCCCCAGGTTCTAGAATAATGTCAAGCACTGTGGTTTCTGATACCATCACTTTCAAGCCCCCATTTCCTGTGTTCCTCCAGTATCAATCTACCAGTTGAAATCAATTAGCTTTTATACAGAAATATTTACTGAAAATGTATAGCAAGGTCAAAAGTTATAAAGATATCTCCCCCAATTAGGAATGTACTCTTCCCTCTACACATAGTCCCTAGAGAGAGTTGGCTCACACATAAAGTACACAGGCAGTGATGGGCACATGTAGGAAGTATATGGATCCAAGGGATATCTCACAACTACTGGCCCTGGAAGTCCTTTCCTCTCTTTGTGAAGTCTCCACCAAGTTCCATTTGAGGAGTGGCATTACAAGATGAGTCATTCCCTTGTTCACCCAAACTGGATCCTTCCAAGATGTGGTGTCTCAGCCAATAGGTCAATAACCTACCTTTGAGTTGGGTCAAGCAGGTCTCTGGGCTGCTGCTCTGGCTACAGTGATAGCTGCTACTGATTCAGATTGGTGAGAGAGTATCTGATGCCTCTTATAACCTTTAAAAACTCACAAGGTCACAGCCTGTTCAATTCCATGTTCATGTAGTCAGCCCCCTAAGATCAGGAAAGAATGAACTCAGAATAAACTGTCCCTTTGCATTCAGATACATGGGTACCAAGTGGAAATATTCAGTCCCCCTTGGAGATTCGCATCAGTCTCCTTACCTGAAAGTTACCAAAGAGAGAGACAGACAGACAGACACAGAGACAAAGAGAGATAGAGACGAAGACAGAGGCAGAGAGACAGAGACCAAGATATATTCTCAAACCTTGTATATACTTTAAGTACCAACTTCTCACTCAATTAGAAGACTGTCATTGTGGTTCCAATCCCTTAGTCCTCATGGCTAAAAACAGGCTCATTATGCCTCCCTGAGTTGGACTGAAATTTTGAAAACTAGGCCCTCACAGGCAGAGCCAAGATGGTAGATTAAAGGCAATCCAGTTGTACTCTCAACATTCCCCTCTAAAGAACTTCAAAATGATGCCTCAAATCAACTTTTAGAGTGACAAAATCAACAAAAGGTCAGGGTAAGACACTTTTCTGGCCTAAGAAAACTTAAAACGTCAGCAAGAAAAGTTTGTGGCACTAGGGTAGTAGCCTGTCTAGAGCCCCCACACACTGAGGTAACAAAAACTGCCTCACTAGCAGTAACTTTGGGAGCTCTCAGCCCAGGGTCAGACAACAGGACAGAAAGAGATTATAAGGGAACCTTCACTGGTGCTATAATTGTCACTGACTGACAACCCTATTGCCCATATGCAGTTCTGTGTCACAGTTCTAGGGCAGAGAGGAATGCTGGGAGTTGATCATAAGGGAGAAGGGCTCTGGTTCCAGTTCTAAGGCAGAGAAAAGCACTAATACTTATAGCTAAAGGAGAAATCTAGGTAAAGACCAGAGTGCACACCAGGAGAGAAGTGACCACACCTCTCCCCACATCATACCACCAAAAATTTGTAGACTCCCAGAACTAGCTCTGAAAACAGCAGCACTAAAAAGCTTGCTCCTGGGAGAGCAGAGTCCAACTTTGACATAAAGTTTAAAGTCAGGAAATAAGCTGGAAAAAGAGCAAACAATAACTTTAAAAATGACCATAAAAAAACAAGGTGGCAAGAAAGACAAAAAAAAAAACACAGAAGACAGTGTGAAAACAGTTACCAAAAAAGGCCTCAAAGAAAAATGCTAATTGAACCTAAGCGCAGCAAGAATTCCTGTAAGAATTAAAGAGATAAGAATGGTGGATGAAAAACCAGGAAAAGAAATGAGAATGATGTAAGAAAATTATAAAAAGAGAATTAACAATTTGATAAATGAGGCACCAAAAAATACTGAAGAAAATAACACCTTAAAAAACAGAATTGGTCTAATAGTAAAATAGGCCAAAAAAAAATTCACTAAAGAAAAAAACTCATTAAAAGTTAGAATTGGGCAAGTGGAAGTTAATGATTCCATAAGACATCAAGAAACAATTTTTTAAAAAAGTCAGAAGAATAAAAAAATAGAAGAAAACAAGAAATATCTCATTAGAAAAATAATTGACTTGTAAAATAGATCAAGGAGAGATCATTTAAGAATTATTGAACTACTTGAAAGCCATGATCAAAGAAAGAGTCTAGACATCATATTTCAAGGATTATCAAGGAAAACTTCTCTGATATCTTAGCTCCACAGGGTAAAATAGAAATTGAAAGAATCCACCAATCACCTCCTGAAAGAGATTCCAAAATGAAAACTCCTAGGAATAGAATAGCCAAATTCCAGAGCTCCCAGGTTGAAAATATATATATATATATATATATATATATATATATATTGCAAGCAGCCAGAAGTAAACAATTCAAGTATTGTGGGGTCACAGTCAGGATCCCACAAGATTTAACAACTTCTACATTGAAGGAGTAGAGGGTTTGGAATATGATCTTCTTCTTCTTCTTCTTCTTCTTCTTCTTCTTCTCCTTCTTTTGCTTTTTGGAGGGGGGAAGGCAAGGCAATTAGGGTTAAGTGACTTGACCAAGGTCACATGGCTAGTAAGTGCTAAGTGTCTGAGGCGGGATTTGAACTCAGGTCCTCCTGACTCCAGGGCCAGTGCTTTATTCACTACACCACCTACCCACTCCAGAATATGATATTCTACAAGGCAAAGGAGCTAAGATTACAATTAAGAGTAACCTAACCAGCAAAATTTAGTATAATTATTAGGGAGGTAGGGGTGGGGTGGAAGAAGGGAAGGGATATTTAGTGAAATAGAGGACTTTCAACCATTCCCTATGAAAAGACCATAGCCAAATAAAAAAAATTTGACATTCACCCACAAGACTCAAGAAAAGCGTAAAAAGGTAAATATAAAAGAGTAATCATAAGGGTTTCAATAAAGTTAAACTGTTTATATTCCTATAAGGGAAGATCATATATATATATATATATATATATATATATATATATATATATATATATATGTATGTATGTATGTATGTATGTATGTATGTATATATGTATATATGTATATGTATGTATGTATGTATGTATGTATATAAACTCCTAAGGATTTTATCACTATCAGGGCAGTTAAAAGGAGTTTACATAGGCAGAAGGCATGAATGTGAGTTGATTATGCTGGCATGATCTCCAAAAAATAAAAAAATGAAGGTATAAAAAAAAGTTTGAACTGGGAGAAGGGGAAATGGAGAGGTACAAAGGGGAAAATTTTCTCACATAAAAGAGACCCACAAGGAAGATCTTTTACAATGGAAGGGAGACTGGGGGGGGGGGGGGGGTGAAGGTAGTGTGGGCAATGATTGAACCTTACTCTCATCAGAATTGGTTCAAAGAGAGAAGACTATAGATAGATGGATGGACAGATAGGTATAGATATAGATTAGATATAGATATACATAGATATAGATAGATATAGATATAGATACACACATTATATATAATACACACGCACACACACACACACACACACATAGTTGTATATAGAAATGTAACTTACCCAATAGGGCAGTGGTTCTCAACCTGTGGGTTATGTTCAATTTGTAACAGTGAAAATATATCCTGCATATCAGATATTTGCATTACAATTCATAACAGTAGCAAAATTACAGTTATGAAGTAGCAATGAAAATAATTTTATGGTTGGGGGTCACCACAACATGAGGAACTGTATTAAAGGGTCACAACATTAGGAAGGTTGAGAACCACTGCAATAGGGAAATAGGAGAAAGGAATAAGCTGGGGTGGGGGTGGGCAGGAGATAAAAGAAAGTGAAGATTAAGGGAGGCAGCCATTTGAAGCAAAATAGACTTTTGAGGAAGGACTGAAAAAAAGAGAGAGAGAAAATGAAACAGAAGAAAATGGGATGGAGGAAATACAAAATAATTGTAACTGTTAATGGGATGAATTCACCCATAAAACTGAAGCAGATGGCAGAATGGATTAGAAACCAGAATCCAACAATATATTGTTTGGAAGAGACACAATTGGGGCAGGTAGGTGGTGCAGTGAATAGAGCACCAGCTCTGGAGTCAGGAGGACCTGAGTTCAAATCCAGCCTCAGACACTTGACACATTTACTAGCTGTGTGACTTTGGGCAAATCACTTAATTCCAAATGCCTTGCCTTTCCCTTTAAAAAAAAAAACAACTGAAAGATGTACACAGAATTAAAATAAAGGACTAGAACAGAATCTAATGTACTTCAACTGAAGTTTAATCAGATAACACAAAAGAAAAATAGACCTAATTAAAAGGAATAAGCAAGAAAACTACATTTTGGTAAAAGGGTACCATAAACAATGAAGTAATATCAAGGAAATTTTATAGGAAGTTTTTCTGATAAAGGTCTCATTTCTCAAATGTATACTAACTATAGAATTGAATAAAATTTATAAAAATAAAGACCATTTCCCAGTTGATAAATGGTCAAAGGATATAAACAGGCAGTATTCAGAAGAAGAAATCAAAGATAGCTATAGCCATATAAAAAAAGTTCTAAATCACTATTATTTAAATAAAGGTAAATTAAAACCCCTCTAGGGTACCACTTCATACCTGTCAGAAATAACAAATGCTGGAGGAAATGAGGGGGAAAAATAGGTATACTAATGAACTATTGGTAGAATAATGAACTGATCCAACCATTCTAGATCATAATTTGGAACTAGGCCCAAAAAGCTATAAAACTGTGCTTATCCTTTGACCTAACAATGCCACTACCAGGTCTACCACTACCAAAGAGATCAAAGAAAAAGGAAAAAGACCTATATATATGCAAAAAAAAAATTATAGCAACTCTTTTTGTGGTGGCAAAGAATTGGAAACTGAGGGGATGCTTACCAACTGGGAAATGGCTGAACAAATTGTGACATATGATTATTATAGAATACTATTGTTTTATGGAGAATGACAAAGGAGGATGGTTTCAGAAAAATTTGGCAAGATCTCTATGAACTGATACAAAGTGAAGTGAGAAGAACTAGGAGATCACTGTGCACCATAATAGCAGCGTTGTAAAGACAAACCAAAAAACGTGGCTATTCTGATCAATACGATAATCCAAGACAATTCCCAAAGACTCATGATAAAAAACAAAAATGCTACCCATTTCCAGAGAGAGAACTGATGAACTCCGAGTGCAAATTGAAGTGTAATTTTCTCACTTTATTTTTCTTGCTTTTTTAAAAAATATGATTGATACAGAAATGTTTTACATGATTTTATATATATATGTATATATATATATATATGTATATTTGATATATTGTTTGCCTTCTCAGTGGGGGGGGAGAAAATTTGGAACTCAAAAATCTTAAAATGTTTAAAATAAATGATAATTTTATTAAATTAATTAAATCACAATTAATAATGTTATTAAATTAATTAAATCACAATTAATTTTAAAATTTTTAAAGTTTTCTATATTTTATTTTTAATTTATGTAAGAACATAAGCATTCCCATAATATAATACAGTTCTTCACATGACACTCCATATCCTAACTTAGGGATGTTTCACTGGCTGTTCCTCATCCCTGGAATGCTATTCCTCCTCACCAGATTCCTTTAAGATTCAGCTTTTCCTGGTATCTCCTCAGCACCCATGCATCCTCTTCCCTGTCCCCCAATATCACTTTCTGATATTGTTTCTCATTTACATTATATATGTATATCTCTATATCTCATATGTACATAATTATCTCCTACATTCAACTGTGAACTCCTTGACCATACCTTTTGTTGTATCCCCAGCACAGTGCCCGGCATGTAGTAAGAGCCTAATAAATACTTATTGACTGACATTTCTCTAGATTTCACTTTTCTTATTTGTTAAATGAAGTTTGTAATAAATAATCTCTAAGATGTTTTGCAGCTTTAAGATTCTACATTGATTCTCCATTTCTTTGATTTTGAAGATAATTGATCAATTGCTGGAGCTAGGTAGAGTTGGAAGAATTCATCTTCATCATCTTACATGTTTCCTTTTACATGCCCCTTGAAAATACTGATCTTCCCCCTTAATGACCATGGAGGAGGCCTCATTCATGCCTATCCTTTCCATGGCAGACTCTATCTCCTTAAACCTCTCAACTTTCACATTTCCTCTCCATCCACACTTGCAGCTCCCACTTCTTTGTCACTCAGAACCATTTGCAATCTGGTTTCTATATTTACCATTTAACTGAAAATATCCTTTCTGCTATGGCCCCCAATAACTTACTTATTATCAAATCAAATGGCCTTTTCTTAGTTCTTCTCCTCCTTGACCTTTCTACAGCACCTAACACTATTGGCCATCCTGAATTTGGGAATAATCTGTTCTTTCTTGGTTTTCACGAAATTTATCTTTCTAGACCTCCATCTATCTGTTTCAAGATTCTTTTTAAACTTTCTTTCCTAGTTTTCCTTTCTCCTCCTACTCTGTAAGTGTAGACACCCTCCAAAGTTCTGTACTTTTCTATTCCTTCTCTCATTCTCTTTTATTGATGACAGTTGGATATTGAGGGGAGGGAGGGGGAAGGCAGATTGTGAAGGACTTTAAAAACAAAACAGAGGATTTAGGTTTGGTTTGGGTTTTTTTTCCCTGAAGATAACAAGGAGCCTCAGAGTTTACTGAATAGAGGGAAGAGGTGACATGGTCAGACTTGTGCCTTAAAAAGACCAATTTGACAATTGAGGAGAGGATGGATTGGCTTGGGGAAGATTTGATGAAAGAAGTTCAACCAGCAGGCTATTGTAATAATGCCAGCATAGGCTGTTGAAGACCTATACTAGAGTGCTTGTGGTGTCGGAGGAGAGGAGGAGGCATATATGAAAGATCTGGTGGAAGTAAATATCTACAGGACTCGGTAACAGATTGGATGTGACTGACAGATGGAGGAAATTATGACTTCTCAAGGTCACACTGACAGTCAAATCATATGTTCTCCCAAGTCTTATTTACCTAACAGTAACATTTATATGTGAGCAGTTTCCCTGCCTTCCTTTTCTTCAAAGACTCTAAACTGAATTAAAATCCAGGACTATTCCTACCATTTTTGATAACTTAAGTGTCCAATAAAGATAGTTTTCCACATGAGTGGAGCCTGAAGGACATCTAGTGGTTCCTTTGAGAAATGGAATCATTCTAAATATTTCCCACTTTTCTTTTTCCAAAAGATAACTTTTTTTCATTTTTATTTAAAGAAGCATCTAATTCTGCAAAACAACCACAAACTTAGGAAATGTGAGGCTATAATGATCCCCTTGAGTCCTAGAAACTAATT
Organism: Pseudochirops cupreus; assembly: GCA_028627135.1. Taxonomy (NCBI): domain Eukaryota; kingdom Metazoa; phylum Chordata; class Mammalia; order Diprotodontia; family Pseudocheiridae; genus Pseudochirops; species Pseudochirops cupreus. Next base: position 70,881,143 of record CM053581.1, read on the forward strand.
GAAAACCTACGGAGGATAGCCAACATGATGGACCAAATTCATTAAATAATATTCACATTATTCAGTCATCAAACCACAATTCTGACCAATGTAATTTATTTCCATAGAAGTATTGTAATGCAAAGAGCATAAGATTTGGAGTCAGTGGACATGAGTTAAGAGTTCCTGAAAACTCTGGGATTTATCTAAGTCATTTAACTCTTCTGGGCCTCAGTTACCTTGCCAAGGATATGGGGGTAGTGGTGTCTCTCTTGTCTATTCACAGGATTGTTGTGTGAGGCTCTAACTATGAGACTTTGGGCAAATGGCTTAACCTCTCTAAGCCCCAGTTTGCATACCTATAAAATGGGGATAATAGCATCTACCTTACAGGGTTGTTTTGAGGATTAACTGAGAGAATGAATTAAAGAACACTCTTTACCAATCTCAGTGTTCTATATAAATATGAGACATAATTATTATCATTAGGTGAATCTTTAAAAATCATAGAGCATTACACAACTATAAAGGTAGGGAAATGGGTCTTTCTAGGTAGGTACTCACAGATGAAACAGAGATAAAGAATATGGTGTTGTAAAGCAACAGGACTTTCTCAGCCTAAAAATGCAGCCAGTGTGCCAATGGGGCCCTCATTTCCTCACCTGATAAGGAATGAAAGCTCCATTCTTAAGAAGTTAGCTTAGTACAGAGATCCAAGTGTGCTGTTATCAGCCATCCTTGACTAGGGCTACTCTAGCTCTACAGAATTACCTGGCCCTGGTGAGTGCTAGCTCTCTGACTCCAGAGGTAGATGCTGGTAAATGTTTAAGAATCAGTTTTCCAGAAGAAGAAGAAAAATGTATGCTGACACTTTTAAGCTTAATTATTAACATGTTTTCCATTACTTTATTAAGTCTAGGCAATCAATTAAAGAATAAATCAAAACTCAATTCCTAGCATTTGCTGATTTCTGAGGTGTAAATGCTCATATAGAAAATTTAACAATCAGCCCTTCAGGACACCCCTGCTTGCCCCCATCATCACCTGAGAAAAGAGGCTGGTGTCCTCCAGCTCAGCCTAGCAATCAGCAGAAAGAAAGTTTCTCCTGCAGTGAAGTGGTAATCTCAGAAAGAAACTGAGCCAAGAATTAGGAGATGCCCAAAAAAACAGACCAACCTTATAAATTCCTAACATATTTTATAAAGTACATACCCTGGGAAAGTTTCTTTAATTGCTGAACTGAAGGATGGGCCTGGTTACATGCCCCTGAAAGTTGTGTAGTGCTACGAAATGTGGCTAGGGGGTGCTATAGTGCAAAGAGAACTGGACTTAGCGTGAAGGGACCTGGTTTCCCATTCCCATTCTACTATTAAATTGACTGTGGAATCGTTGACCCCTTAATACCTGAGCCTCATTTTCCCCTCTGTAAAATGAAGGGGCAGGGTTGGCCTGTCGGGGTGGGGAACCTGAAGCCTTGAGGCCACATGTGGCCCTTTAGGTCCTCAAGCTTCCTAAATAAAAGACTTTGTTCAAGGCAGCTAGGTGGTACAGTGAATAGAGCACCAGCCCTGGAGTCAGGAGGATCTGAGTTAAAATTCAGCCTCAGACTTACTAGCCATGTGACCTTGGGCAAGTCACTTAACCCCAACTGGCCTGCATTACCCCCTCCAAAAAAAAGAAAGAAAGAAAGAAATGAAAAGATTTGTTCTATAAAATTTGGACTCAAACGGCCACACCCAAGGACCTAGAAGGCCTCATGTGGCCTCGAGGGCACAGGTTCCCCACCCCTGACCTGGATCATCTCTTAAGACCTTAGTAAGGAGTTTTCTCTCTATAACAAGTTCTACCTTGGCTCAGTGGTCCCTGTGGCTGTGGTTGAAGGGGTGGTGAAGGGCAGAGGGTGAAAGGCAGAGAATGAAGGACATTAATCTCTGTTGTAGCCATTTCTCCCAGTTCCTAGGTCCCCAGCACTGACAGATGGTTCACCAATTCTCAGTAAAGGCATCTCTGATCTTACTGTGCCAGCTCCCCCATGCAAGAAGGCAAACACCTCTAGAGTCTTTATCTTCTTCCTAGTTGCCACCACTGTCCCCTGCAAATGCTTCCTTCTCTCTGTCTCTGTGTCTCTGTGTCTCTGTCTCTCTCTGTCTCTGTGTCTGTCTGTCTGTCTCTCCCCCTCCCCCCATAACTATGTATATATTGAGGATGATACTTTTTAAAAAGCTTTATTGGCACGTATTAATTCATGTACCCCTCCTCCTTATCAGTGAATGAATTAATGGACAAGAATTGATTAATCTATGTACCAAGTACAGTGCTAAACACCAAGGATACAAATGTAAAAGCAAAAGAGAGTCTCTGCCCTCAGGGAGTTTACATTCTAAAGGGAAGAGCAATATACAGAGGAGAGTGCTGACCATAGAGGAACATTTTTTTTGTCCAGAAAGTTACAAGGATCGTGAGTGAGGTCACAAGGAAGTAGACTGACACACCCTATTCAGGACCAATGGCAGAATTGATCATGGATTATGGTTCTGAAATTGAAGGGAAGAGAAAGGCTATACATGGTAGCAGTGACTGGAGATGAGAAGTAAAGGGAAGTATTGCCAGGAGTATTTCCCAATTGCCATCTGCTCACCAAGGGAACTCTCCCTTATCATAGTGGAAAAGTTAGGCAAAATTGACAAAGTAGTAGTGTCTCTGTTGAAGCCATACCTTGATGGTGGTCCTCTCCTGCCTGGAATCTCAATCATGTGATATGCTAGTCATGGGTTTCTAGATACCTTCCTATACCCTAAAGCATAACTTAGTGGGTAGCCAAGATTCTCAACCAAATTCCAACAGATAGTGAGAAAATATGGCGTCATCATTTCTGATGGGATGAGTATACCATGCAATGTCAGAAATGTCATGCTTTATCCTTCTGCTCTAGCCTTGAGCATTCCCAGTATATTTAACAAGATGTATTTGAAGCATGCTGGCTTGGGATCTACTTAGGTATGCTTACGCATATTCCTAGACAGTCATAACCTTGAATTCTGACACTTTGGGACAGCAGGTTCTTTTGAGTGTGGGTGACTACTATTCAGCTTGGTCCTCAGTTGAATACATTGAGCAGCTGGGAGTATAGAATTTATGAAGAGATCATGATTTGAAAGACACTGAACTTGCCGGGGGAAAGGAAAAGTGGCCTGATGGGACACAGACAATCACAACAAGGATCTGATAGAGTGAAACTATAAAAGAGAAGTGGTATCTAAGCAACTGTGGCAGAGGGAAGTTCTAAAAGCAGCAGTTAAGGAAGGAACATAACCACTCCTCATCTCAGCCCTGTGTGTCAGATGGCATGAAAAAAGGAGCCATCTCGGAAAGAATGCCAGGAGATGTGATGACTGTTGTCTTCGAGTAAAAGCTAGGTTTCAGTAAGAACAAGAAGATGGAAGGAATGTGGAAAGAGAAGAATGAAAGTATATTTATTAACAATACAAGATTGAAAAGGATATATTGGAAAGCAAAAATCAAAATCTATTACAAACTGGACGGGGCTAGGGCTGTAGCTATTTAGTGGTGAACCTATTAGAACTAGCAGGGAAAGGAGGTTTTGAAGGGGGTGGGTAGCAGATTGGTGCCCTGAGGAAGAAGAGTATCTGACTAGGAGTGCAGTCACTGGGGATAAAGGGAGTGGCTTGTTTTCTCCCCTCCAGCCCTGACCTCTACTCCTAGATGTCTCCTCCTAAATTGCTCTACACTAGTCCTAAATCTCTTAATTTCTGCCAGATAAACACTTCTAAGAAACTTGCCTTAGAATCTTAACCCTGTTTTACCCCAGTCTCTGACATGAGCAGTAGACGAAGGGAGAAGAGAGTAGAGGAAGAGAGAAAACTCTTCTTCCCCTCTTTAGTAGGGAGACCTTTGTTCCCAAGCAATCCCTATGGGGGCTGGGGAGATGACAGTCCCTGAAAAGAGCAAGGGAGTAGTAGATTGGCAACTTGAATATGGAGAAGTGGTTCAGAACTCTGTAGCTTACTTTTAGTAAAGGTACATTTTTCTGGAGGGTGTCTCAGACTTTCTAAGTCAGAAGACTTGCACCTATTGAATTATAGATCTTCATCCTTTCTTTATGCATCATTATGGTCTCTAGGACATCTGCCTCAATGGATCTTTTTGGGGGTCTTGTAACTGGTAAGGGCAGCTATTTATTTCTGTCCAATAGCATCCCATATTGTTCTCTTTAGTCTTTGGCACATGGGTTGACATCTACCCATACCTGGGACTGTACTTCGTACATATGTCCCCTACACAGCTTTGAAGACAACCCATTTTTGGTCATTTTAGGCCGTATCTTCCAAAAGATCTTGAGGACAAAAGACTGCATTTATTGGATGATAATCTTGAATGGCAGATTCGAGGATAGAACATTTGGAGCCCACCATAGTAAAGGTATCACTCTGAGTGCAGAGTTTTTAAAAAGATGAGGCTAGACTATAGAAAAATAGGATTTATAGTTACTGGTTCTAGTCAATTCTGAAACAGTGTAACCAGAAGAAGCAGAAATATTTCTAGGGTAGACATGAAGTCCCCTGCTTTTAGAGAGCACAGTCATTAAAACCAGCTCTGTGAAGTAGCCAATGTTCCCATTATCATGAATGACATAAACTGAGATGCCCAGCACACCATTGGGGCTATACCTTCTAACCCAGAAACTTCACTGCCAATTCTGGGTGGAAAGATGTCAGTTACTGTCCACTGGACAAAGCCTTACTATCTCTCTGGTTCTTTACTTGCGACGTAGAGCCAAGAAACAACTTGGGGAAACAAGCCTGTGTCAGCTCATATTACCCCCACTTCCCTGACATGGTACAGGAAGGCTATGAAATGGATGAGAAAAGGATATGAGGTCTGCATTTTACTCCTTGTTATTTTTCTCCCATTTCTATTGTTCATAAACAATCCATTTTCACCACCATGTGTGAGGTCATATAATTGAAAGTAAAGTAGCTTGATCTTTTAAGGAAGCAATTCAGAGGGGACTACAGGTTTGTGAGCATTAATTCGAGTAGATTAAACCAAAACCAGGCTTTAAATGTGTGAGAATAGGTAGGGGGCATTGCATAAACATTGTTTCAAAACCTTGGGTTGGCAGTCTACTTCAGGCTCTGAAATTCCAGTTTATAAATAGAATAATAGACCTCTGACTGGCAGATGCAATAGACCTCTAATAACTAATCATCTATCTGGTGCAGAACTATGTCCAGGCCATCCATGCTCACATACAAAGGGATTATTGGATTGGCAGAAGCCCATGTAAGTGTGCTTTTGTGAATGTGTATATATCTCTCTGTGTACATGTGTGCATGTGTGCATGTAAGTGCGCAAGCTTGTGTGTATGTGTGTGTGTGCCCATGCATGTGTGTAACAGTCAATTAGGTCATTGAAGATTTGGCCTCATTTCTTATTCCAAGAGACTCCAGAGGATGCTAATTTATATAATCCGTACTGCTCTCTTGGATAGGAATGCCTTTGCTAAACTTTCTTTGGCTGCTTGTGATTCCTTATAACAATATATCCACAGGCAAGATTATAAGAGGATTTGTAATGGTGGAATAATTCTTCTACAAATCTCTAAAAAGCACCAGATCTGAAAAATGTCTGCAGTTCATAACATGTCTTTAGATGTGACCAGGTATTAGAATAACCTTCTCAAGATAGTGCTTGATGCCTATTAAACAATTTAATATGTATTTAGCAAATGCTCAGCAACATTGGCACTTATCATCAGTTACAGCAGGCTGTAACTCTAAATCAATCAGTCAACAAGCATGCATTAACACCTGCTATACCCCAGGCATTGTGCTAGGTACTGGAGACACAAAAATGAAACCAGTCCCTGCCCTTAAAGAACATACGTCTACCAGAGGAGGTGTGGAAGTATGTCAGGATGTACAGAATAAAAAGAAATTAAGTAAAAGATATTGTGCAGGAAGAATGAGGACTAGAAGTTCAGAGAATCAGGAAAGGTTTCATACAGGACAAGATTGTGCTTGACCTGGATTTTGAAGGACCTGAGAAATTCTACAAGACAAAGAAATGAGGAGTTATTTTGGCCATGGGAAAATGACCAGTACAAAGGCATAGTGATTGGTAAGAACAAAAATAAGCCATACCAGCTAGCATGTATGTAGCACTTTATGGCTCTTCACTAATATTATCCCATTTGATTTTCACAACAACTCTGGGAGTTAGATTCTATTATTTTCCCATTTTACAAATAAGGAAACTGAGGCAATAGAATTAAGTGACTTGCCCAGGGTCACACAGTTAGTACACATCTGAGGCTGGCTTTGAACTTCAAGTCCTCCAGGCCCACTGATATATCTACTGAACCACCTTGCTTCCTGAATAGAAATGTATTTCACCCCTAGACCACAACACACCAGGCATAGTGCACTCCCTGCTTAGTATAGGGCCTCACACATGATAAGCAGTTAATAAATGATTGTTGACTGACTGATATGAAGCTCTCTGCTTGCGAGGGGTAATATCCTGGCTCAGCTACTAAAAATGGAAAAGATACAAATGTCAGAGACTGTCCTATGATGTCAAGGGCTCTAGTGCTCTGAAGGATTTTTCTCTCTTGCCTTATAGCCTCTACCTGGGAAATTGTGTGCATGGTTTGCTTCAGTATATTGAGAAAGATTCCCCACTTGCAGACGTAGATTTCAAAATATTACAGGAGGAAGAAGAGAAAGAAAACAAAAATCTTGGTATAATAAGATGTCGAAAATCAGTGCCCAGTGATGGATAGGAAATTCCCCAATGCGTTAGTGATTAGTATCTATCCCCTCCTATTCCCAATAGAGAAGAAGTATCATGAGACCCTGAGAGCACAGAGTTGGAGTGAGGGTGACCAGATCTGGAGACAAGGTGCAAGCAGGCTGGGATGTGGACAGTAGAGTCATGACTGCCACTTGGACCTGTATCAGGTACAGAGAGAAAAAGGGAGGGAAGGAGAGAGGGAAACAAGTGTAGAAAGAGAAAGAAAGAGGTTCAGAATTGAACAAAAGATTTTATTCTTATTTTTATAGCTACCCAAAAGTGAGAAGACAATCTAATTCCAAACCACACAAGATAAACAAGTTTAGCAGTTTTGGGTATAGGGAAAGTTCTGAGTGCTGGGAATAGTATTACTGAGGTGATTAGCTCAGGTATTTCCCCTTTCCATTGTTCTTTGAGTGCCCCCACCCATTGGTTTGAAAGAAAAGTGCTTCCCTCTGAGGGGTAGAGCTGAAGTAATTGACTAAAGAGAAAAATCACATCCAAAATGTCTGGGAAAGAATGGAAGGACCCAACAAGGGTAGGGGCCAGAAAGGGAATAACTAGTTCTCCTAGTTTTCTACATAGCATCTGCCTCACGTACCAGGGCTAGTCTTGAATGGGTCCCAAAGGTAAATGAAAATCCTTTGAGTGATAGTCCCAAACATAAGAGCTCCTCTGGTAAAAGACACTCCCCATAAATCCTACCTGGGCTTTCTGCTCCCTAGAATTCAAAGGATGGGGTACATTTTAATTCTCAATCCAACTTCTGGCTGCTTCTTATAGTGATATTAGGGCCATACTATTGCTAGCTGGTATACCAATTTATCAGGTACAGTGAGACATCTTTCTGTGCTATTTTTCCATTCTAGATGAAGATGAAGCTTTGCAGAACTCTGTTTCCACTGTTCCTCCCCTGGTCCTTCCTCCTCTCTTCTTCAGTTTCTCCCTGTCATGAACCCTACTGGAGTGCCAATGCAATATTCACAGCACCAACAGAGACTATAAATATGTCAGCATCATGCTCAATCACAAAATATAACAGACTCTCCATATAGAAGACAGAAGCAAAATCTTGATTAAGACACTAGAAAACCAAATCCCAACACCAGGAAACCAAATGCATCATAGCGACATAGAAGTTAATACACCACAATGTAGCAGAGAGCTATACCATCCTGTAGCCTTCCCACAAACAAAAGCCTGTCTGCTTGCCTGCCATCCTCTCTTCTCCCACCATCTAGCTGTTCTGACTCCCAGCTTCCTATGGGCTCTGCTCTACCCTTCAGCAAACTCCTCCCATCACAGGATCAATGTGATTACATTCAGCCCATTAGGGGGCAGAGAAGATCTTCAAATTTCCATTACACCTACATATGACTATACATACTTTGAGATGGACTCACTTTAGGTTTTTTTTATATGTTTTTTCATCCTCCAAGTACTTTTTTTTTATATTTTTATTTAAAGTCTTGAATTACAAATTCTATCCCTCCTTCCCTCCCCTCTCCCTGAGATGGCAAGCAATCAGATATATGTTATACATGTGCAATTATGTAAAACATTTCCATATTAGTCATTTTGTACAAGACTTGAATAAAAGAAAAAAATGAAAGAAAGTGGAAAATAGCATGCTTCAGACTGTATTCAATCAATATCAGCCCTTTCTCTGGAGGCAGATAGGATGCTTCATCCTTAGTCCTTTGGGATTATCTTGGATCATTGTGTTGCTAAGATAGCTAAGCCATTCACAATTCTTCATGGAACAATATTGCTGTTCTCCTCCTTCTATTCACTTCACTATGCATCAGTTCATATAAGTGTTTCCAGATTTTTTTGAAATCATCCTGCTTGTCATTTCTTATAGCTCAATAATATTCTATTATAATCATGTACCACAACTTGTTTGGCCATTTCCAAATTGATGGACACCCCTTTAATTTCCAGTTCTTATCCACCACAAAAATAGCTGCTATAAATATTTTTGTATAAGTAGGTCCTTTCCCCTTTTTTAGATGTCTCATTCATTTTATTTTTACTGTCTACTTAAATGAAAGTAGAAACATAAAGGGCGAAATGCAAGATGAAGTGAGTCAATAAATGTTTCTAAAAGGCATACTCTACGCCAGGCACCATACTAAGCACTGGAGATCCAAAGAAAAGCAAAAGACAGGTCCTTCCCTTCAGACACTCCCAATGAAGAAGGTAGCTACTTTCTGGAAAATGGAATGTAACAGAGGTAAGGAATACCACAGGGAAGGGAAAAAAAGCACAGAAAAAGAAGACACTTTCTGCTGTTGTTCAGGAGTGGCCTTTCTGACAGGAATATATAAGGATACCACTCACCTGTATGGGACACTTGTTCTCCATTTTTAGACCCTTGACCAGCTACCCTTCCCCCAGATGCCCTCCCCATAGGACAGTGGGGAAAAAGTACAGTCATAGGATTATAGCAGTAGAGCTCTAAGGAAACTTAGAGGCTATCACACTTACCTGTTGCACTTTACAGATGAGGAAACTGAGGTCCAGAGAAGTTGAGTGACTTGTTCGAGCAATTAAGTCCCTGAGGCACCCAGCTCTTGATTCCATCAGTCTAGAACCCTATTTATTATACTACTCTTAAACAGAACCAGGCAAATGGCAGAGCCATCCTGTGACAAAGCTTTATTATTATAAAAAGGATAATAAATTCATTGGACTGAGTCAGGATTGTGTTTAGCAAAGATCAGAATATTTTAAACATTGATGAAAAAAAACCAAGCCTCTATCCTCTGCACAGTTACAAAGAAGAGATTTTGCTATTACTAACTGGATTTGTATTTTTGCCAGCTATGATACACTATTTGCAAACTATAAATGGAACTTTCAGATAAAGCACTAGCTTCTTTCATTCATATTTATCAGCATCTCATGGTTTGAGTCGAGGTTAGGTCTGATATGTGATTAAACGCCATTCTATCAAAGCAGCTTGGATCTTTTATCCCTAAAAAGTAAATATAGAGCCATAAATTAACCAAAGAGATGCAACCTGTAATTCTACAAGTAAAACACAAATAGTCTATTGATGTGAATAATATAACTCCTGTGTGTGGCCCAGGCTGACTCCTAATACAAAATTCTAATTAGGCTTGCCACCAGATGTGCCAGTGCACTTGATCTGAAATGGTCAGATTTTTGGTGGTTGCTAAAGTACCCTCTGGTGGTCTCCTTAGAATTGCTAAAAATTTCATTCCTGAATTTCCAGCCATCTTTAGACTTTGTTTAATGGCTGCCTTTGGGGCTTTACTTTAGATTCATCTTCTCATAGACACCAGTACAACCCAATGTCTCAAGAAAAAATTTTTGGTTATGTTGTGTATCATTTCATAAAATACTATTTTAAAATAAAGTTTAGTTGCTGACTTAAAAAATAAGTTGTTTTAGTTTCTTTGGTTTGCTGAATAAATATAACATTCCTTTTATTCAGTATTATAAAAGATAAAATTTATCTGGTATATACAACAATGAAATGTTCTGCATGTGCCTATAACCACAGGAATATTAGAACGGGAGGAGAACCTAGAAATGTGGTACAGCTGAAAGATTGTTGGCTTGGAAATCAGAAGACCCCAGTTCAAATCCTAACTCTGATACTATCTGTGTGACCTTGGATAATGCATCTAACTAACCTTTCTGAATCTCAGTTTTCTCCACTTTAAAATAAGATGGTAGGAGTTGGACTGTATCACCTCTGAGGACCCTTCCATTTTTAAATTTCAGATCCTAGGATCCTAGAATGCCCTTTTCTCCTCTCCTCCATATCCCAAAGGCTTCTACAAGAAATCTTTTCTAATCTCTCAATTCTAATGTCTCTACTCGTTATTTCCTATTTATGTAGCTTATTTGTACATGATTTTTCGTTTGTTGCCTTGCGATTAGATTGTGAGATCCTTGAGGGCAAAGACTATCTTTTGCCTCTTTTTGTACCCTGACACAGTACCCTACACATAGTAGGCACATAGTACTTAATAAATGCTTATTGACCTAAATGCTTACTGACTGACTGACTCCGATATTCTTTCTAATGCATTGTTCTACTCACCCTTCCTCTCTGTTGAGGTGACCTTACCTTTGCCCAATGAATCAGACCTTTAAAGATTGGCTCTCCTTTCCTTTCCCTTTCTTTTCTTTTTTGTCTATTCCTAAAAATAGAGAACTAAAGCACAGCTGGACATTTCAGGAAGTAATCTGAAAGAACTGAAGACTTTCTTTTGTCTCAAGATTCTCACTGAAATGCATTGGGAGTTGGTTACAATCTGTTGAGTAACAGCATGTCAGTTATTTCATTTAAAAGCTAGAAGAATATGGGGGAAAGTCCTCCAGAATTGACGATCTGCCTCTCTTTCAGAAAAAGAAAAAGTTTTTACTGGTCCAGGATTGAAATTTAATAGAATGCTTTAAAGACTTAGTCATCTGCATAACAGAAAAAATTTATATATACATATATATGTATATATACATATGTATTTTTGTATATATGCACATGCACAAACACATATACAACATAAGTGTGTATATACATATATGTGTTTATGTTGTGTGCACTGACATATGCATATGCATATATGTGCATAACATGTGTGTCTGCATGCACATGTGTGTTATGTGGGTGTCTGTGTGCACATATGTATTGTGTGTGCAGGCACATGCATGCAAATGTGTATGTATACACATGGGTATGTGTGTGTTTGTGTATATATGTACATATATAATGTTTAAAACTAATTCTGAAATTTTATAATAGATGATCAGGTTTTTTAAAAATTCATTTTGATTTTAATTATCTTTGTTCCTCCTTAGGGAAGAAACAGTGTGGTATATTGAAAAGAACACTCGATTTCAAGTCCAGAACACCATTTACTTTTTCTGGGCCTCAATTTCCTCATCTGTAAAATTAGGGAAATGCAATAAAATCCTAGATTTGGATGAGAAGAGACCTTAAAGGTCATCTACTTGATTTAAGATGAAGAAACTGAGGTCAGGAGAAGTGAGATACCCAAAGTAATTCAGATAATAAATGGCAGAGCCAGGCTTTGAT
>CM053581.1:70893511-71009975 GCA_028627135.1 Pseudochirops cupreus
AAATCCTTCTTAAGCTCCTCTGTGGCCTGTAACCAGTTTACATTTTTCTTGGAAGCTTTGGTACAGGAGTTCTGACTGTGTTGTCTTCCTCCCATTCCATGCTTTGATCCTTTTTGTCCCAAAAAAAAAGGAATCTAAAGTTGGATTGCTGTGTTTGCTTTGCTTCCTTTGCCTTCTCATGTTGCCAGTCAATGACTTGACTTTTGGGCTTCATAGAACTCTGCTTCCAGAGGGAAGAGCTTTGTCCCAGATTGCTGGGGTTTTTGCAGCTGCTGGAGCTATTAGGAGGCCCTCTCTACAGCCCCCAATAGCTTTGGCTTACTGGTCACACATCTCAGGACCACTACCCAAGACCACAATCCTGATCCAAGCAGGTTAAGGCAAAAGCACTTAGCCTCTGAATGGTCACTTGGCCTCCCTGCAATCTGCAGGCCAGGAGCTCTGAAGCAGCCACATGGAGGCAGGTGCAGGGGTGCCACTTCTGCTGCTTTCTTGCCCTGGAGGCAGTTGGCCAGACCTGCAAGAAACACAAATACTTTTAGCACTCTCTAAATCTCTGTACCCTGAGACAAAACCTAGGCTATCTATTTGTGTTAAGGTTCTAATATTTTGATACTTTGAAAAATTAGTGTCAATACAAATCATAATCTTTCTTTTATTTATTCATTTATAAGTTGCTATAAGAAAAAACCTCTTCACCTTGTACACTGGTGATAACCTTTTACATACTTAAGTTAGTTCTAGGAAAACAGAATCTTAAGACTTTCCAACCTCGTAGGACCAGTCATTATGGGATAACATCAAAAAGTCCATATTAACCTCCATTCTGCAGTAAGGTAGTGGAATATGGCCTTAATGTAATGCTTGAAGTTTAAATTAATTTAAATTTACAAAGTTTCAAGAGATGCATCTCATTTCCAGTTTTCTGACTACTTCTCCAATATCTCTAATTTTTCAGAATTATCAGCAGTGGCTCTGAGGTCACATCTATAAGTTCTTTTAATATTGTGGAACGTAATTTCTCTGAACCTAGAAATCAAACCCATTTTAAAAATCTTATTATTTTTGCTTTTTTAATTAACAAGCATTTTTTTTTATTAACAGGTCTCTCTCACTAGCCTCCCCTTAAAAAAAATTAAACAAACCAATAAAATAAATCCCTCAATACATAGCTATATGGTTCACAAAAATTCCCACATTAGTTGTGTCTGAAAATTTTATGTTTCTTTCTGAATTTTAATTTTTTCATCTCTCTGTCAGGAGGTGAGTGTTGTGTTTCATCTTAGTTCTTTTGGACTTATCATTTATCATTGTGTTGATCAGAGCTCTAACGTTGTTAACGCTGTATAACTTGTTCTACTTTCTGCTTATTTCACTCTGCATCAGTTCACAGAAATCTTCCCAATTTCCTCTAAAACTGTCCATTTCATCATTTCTTGTAGCATTTTAATATTCCATTATATATTATTCCACAGTTTGTTTAATTGTTCCCCAATAGGACACCCTCCTAGTTTCATTTTTTTTTTGCTACCATGAAAAGAGCAGCTATAACTTTTATATAGATATAGATATAGATAGATCTATAGATCTATATAATATGTGTGTGTATATATATATTTTTCTCTTTTTAAAAAAAATTTTTAGGGTATAAACCACATAGTCATATAGTTGTATGCATAGTTTGGTTACCTTCTAGGCATTGTTCCAAACTAGTTTGCAGAATGGATGGACCAATTCACAGCTCCACCAACTATGCACTAGTACACCTGTTTCCCTACAGCTCCTCTAACATTTGTCATTTTCCCCTTTTTTAACGAGTTGAACAAAACAGACACGGCTACCTAAGCTATATTTTCACCTATACCAGACTGCCATCACTTTTTTTAGATTGGGGTTATAATGGGCTGCTTTTGAATGGCATTGTTCTTTTCTAGTTCCACACTTCCTATTTTAAAGTATATCCCTTGCTGGAAGATGCAGGAGCCAAAGAGAAGCAAAATAGTTCTATAACAGAGTTTGTCTTTATTCTAAAAAAAATTAAAAATTAAAAATTGGAGATGCCAAGACATTAGAATCTTAAACTTGAAATTATAAGCTAAATACACTAAATATTGTACCTAGACCAGGAAATGGGACTCAAATAGATTAAAATATATTTGGAAGCAAAGTGTATTCAGTTTTGTTAAGTATTATCATCACTATTCTAAGGGGGAAAATGACATTTCCTTTTCAGGATCTTTTTTTTTTTTTTAATGCTTGTTGTGAACCTGTCATTTCATCAGGGCAGGAAAATCCTCACGGGCAAACACCTTCTTCTGATGGAAATCAACCTGCCATCTTTTGGTTATGTTCTTAAATAGTTCCCTGGAACAGGTCATATGACTTACCTAAGGTCACACAGCCAATATGCAGTGAAGGCAGGATTTGAACTCTTGTCTAGAATTTAAACTTGAAGACAAGATTTGAACCTAGGTCTTGACTCCAAGGCTGGCTTTATGTCCAAATTGTGATAGTCTTGTGACTTGTGAAATATTATATGACCATAGAGGGACAGCTAAGTGATGCAATGGATAGAACACTAGCCCTGGAGTCAGAAGGACCTGAGTTCAAATTAGACTTCAGACACTTACTGTGTGATCCTGGACAAGTCACTTAACCCTGATTGCCTTTTTAAAAAACTAGAAATTGGGGTCAAAGTGGGCTGATACAGTGAACAAATTTTAGAGACAGAAAGACCTAGGTTTAAATTTTGCTTTAGACAATTACCAGCTATATGACCCTGGGCAAATCACTTTAATGTCTGGAAAACATTACTGAGGCTGGGAGTCATAGTTTTCTCATCTGTAAGAAAAGGGAGAAGAGTTTTGGACTCATCTCCAAGGTCCCTTCCAACTTTTATTATCTGTATTTGTTGTAATTAGGACAACTTCGTAACTAGCCTACCAGAGGAAGTGTTCTTCCTTCTACTACTTCTTTTAAGTTTGGGGAGTTTTTTAAGTTCATGGCAAAATGGAAACCTTTTCCAATTCAATGATTCTAAATCAAAGAATTTCAAAGACCTAAATAAGATATCTGACTTAGAATTGGTGACAGAGTTTTGTGGGTTGAAGGCATCTCCTTGATTTATACAAGAGTTTTGAAATGAATGATAAATAACACATTTCTACCTACAACCCAGTTCCATCAGCATAGTCTTTGATTTTGAGTACTAAATTCAGAGAAAATCAATGACTAGCCATTGAGATAAAAATGAGCTATCTGTAGTCATTTCAATATAAATCAGAATGTTTACAACTAAAATTGAAATCCTTCCAAAAAGCAATTGCCTTAGAAGACTGAAATCAAGGGGAGAGATGGGAGGAAGCTTGTTTATTCTAACAAAATCACTTTCTATAGTGACAGAGATCAAATTCCTCACAATCTCCTTGGCAATGTCAATTTTATAGATGGGGAAACTGAGGCTAGTTTCATTGCTATCAGGGACTAGAAATTAAGAACACTTCACTTACCAATGCAGGTCAGCACCATTTCTGCCCTTACAGTCTGGGAAAATTAACTAAAGTATCAAGAGTTGAAGTGATTTGACCAGGGTTACACAATCAATATGTGTCAGAGGTAGCACATAGCCCAGTGCCTACCACATACTAGGTGTTTGATAAATGTTTGCTGACTGACTGACATAGTAAGTCCTGAATAAATTCTGTTTGGTTAATTACTTCCAAAATCATATTACCCTTAACACTGGTCCTGAGGGTTGCCAATCACAGTCTGCATCCTGGGCCATCTCCAGTCATCCTAACTGATAACTGACCACTGGACCCAGGTGGCTCTGGAGGAGAGAGTGAGGCTGGTGACCTTACACAGCCTTCTCTCTCTCAAATCAAAGTCAAAGTGCAAGTCAGGTCATCATCTCCCTGATGTCAGGGTCTGCTTCAAAAATGAAGGACAAACCACAACCACACAATACAACACACCTATAAGAGGAGATATAATGGTATCTTGTTTTGCTCCCACAAAAGTTATTGGGAGATAATCAATAGCTGTGAGGAAATTCACTTATTTAACTAAAACCTTGGCCTTCCTGGAACTCTGACAATGGCCAGAGGAAACAAGAAAGGGGGGTGTGTGGCACACAGCTTGAACCTTAGAAGAGGTCAGATCTCAAGTATCCTCATTACCATGCCTATGTAATCTGCACATAATCTGCATATATAGAGGAAATGTAGGGAAATAAAGTGAGGAATCTGACTAACTCTAAATCTCCCAGGAAGGACAGAATGGTATAGCTTCACTCCTGCTTCTGCATCAGTGTGGGTATGTCCCTAGTGAGCATCATACCCGCTTCCTTGCCAAAAGCATAATAAACATCTTCCTCTGCAGACACTCTGTTTCTGGGTGCTTTCAATGAGAAGGGGCTTGCTGTTTTAAGGGCTACATCATGTGGATTCTCCTAAGGGCCTACAGGGAAGCAGTGAGCAGCATAAGCTCATTCCAAGCTAGCTCCCTGACCCTACTTGGGAAGTCCTGTGATCCCCACAAGTGTGTTTCTCACAGCAACAGGATGCTTAAGAGTGACAAGTCTCACAATATCATGGAATGGACCTCAAAGGCCATGTTCTCCAACTCCTTCATTTTATAAATGAGAACACTGAGGCTCAGAGAGATTAAGAGATTTGTCCAGGATAGCTAGTAATAATAGAATTTCTTCAGTCCTTTAAGGTTTTCAAACACTCTATATGTTAACTTATTCAGTCCTCATGACAACCCTTTGAGATAGGTGCTATTATTATCACCCTCATTTTGGAGATGACCGACTAGACCTTAAGAGAGATTATTAAGTGACTTGCCCAGGATCATATAGCTAGTAAATATCTGAGGCAAGATTCAAACTCAGGTCTTCCTAATATCAAGTCCAACATGAATCAGAATCATGAAGCATGAATCAGATAGTGAGGTTTTTAACTTGTGTTCTGACCCCAGAAGCAATACTCTCATGTCTGTACTACACTATTTGGGCCTAATGGTCTCAGCTTTCTTCAACACTAGGATGTCTTTGCATTCAATGTGGCTATCAACCCCAGTTACTCAGAAACTGCCCGTTGGGGCACAGTGGAAATGGTCATGGCCTGAGATATAAGAGATCCCTGTTTCCACACTGGCTCTACAGCTACTAACCACTGTGCAGCTCTGGGAGCACGATTTCCTTCTCTGGGCTAAACTTTCTTTAAGTATAAACCAAAGGAGCTGGATTTTATGATCTCTAAGGTCCTTCTAGCTCTTAAAAAAAAATATATACTCCTATGAGAAGTACCAATTCCTTTACAAAACTACCTCTTGCCTGTAGCAGGAACTAAAATACTTATCTACATTTCAATTCAGTTCAATTCAATGAAGGGCTGAGGCAACAAAAACTTATTAAGCCCTTACTAAGTGCCAGGCACTGTGCTGAACCCTAGGGCTACCCAAAAAAGGGACAAACATGATCCTTTCACTCTAGAAGCTCTTGTTCTAATGGTGAGTCAACCTGCAAATGACTGCGAACATAGAAGATATGCACAGATCTCAGTGAAAAGTAATCAATCCTGAAGAAGAGGTATTAGTAATAGGTGGTGGCTCAAAAGGCCTCCTGAAGAAAGAGGGACTTGAGACATAAAGGAAGCCAGAGAAACTGAGAGTCAAAACTGAGGGGTGGAGAAATGGAATATCATGTTCAAGGGACAGAAAATAGGTCACAGAAGGGAGGGAGAGGGAGAGAAGGAGAGAGGAAAGGAGGAAGGAAGGAAGGAAGGAAGGAAGGAAGGAAGGAAGGAAGGAAGGAAGGAAGGGAGGGAGGGAGGGAAGAAGGAAGGAAGGGAGGGAGGAGGGGAGGGAAAGGAAGGGAGAGAGGAAAGGAGGAAGGAAGGGAGGATTTATTAAGTGCCAATTAGGGGCCGGGTGCTATACTAAATATCTCATTTGATTCTCACAACAATCCTGGGAGGTAGGTGCTTATTATTTTACCCATTTTACAACTGAAGAAAGTGAAGTAGACAGAGGTTAAATGATTTGTCCAGGGAGAAACAGCTAGTAAGTTTCTGAGACCAAATTTGAACTCAGATCTTGGGTCCAGTGCTCTTTTATTCACTTGGAGTAGAGTATCCAAGAATATGAATATCTGGAAAGGTAGACTGGAGTCAATATTTTTATGAGACTCAAGAGAAAGTTTGCTTTATCTTACAGTTGATTAAAATCCACAGAAGTTTCTATGACGTGGTCCAAACTTTGGAAACATCGATTTAGCAGCTGTGTGGAAGATGGATTGGAAGGAGAGGCAGGGCAAGGAGATCAATTATAAGACTACTGCCATAATTCTAGCCAGAAATGATGATAAAGACACAGACGCATTCAAGAGATATTGGGGGGGAGAACCTCAACAATGGATTTTCCATTCTAAAGAATTATGAAGAATTGAGGATTGTAAGTTCTATGATGGAATGATTTCTTGTGAACTTACATGATTGGAATGAAGTGGAATCCTTCAAAACACCAGGAAGTCAGGAGGAAAACCTGCTGAGTTTGAGAGGCTTGTGGCAGAGATGTTTAGGGGCCAGTGGGTGAGGTACTAAAGGACAGGTATGCCCATGTCACCCTACTACTCAATAAATTCTAGTGTTTTCCAATTATGTCCAGAATCAACTACAAACCTTCTTTCAGTATTTAAAGCATTTTACAGTTTGGATCCTTCTTACCTTTCCAGTCTTCTTACACTTTACCGTCCTCTATGAACTTTATGATCCATTAGCAATGGCCTACTTCTTGTTCTTCCCAAATAGAATTCCATCTCCAATCTCTTTGCCACACCCAGAATTTCTCGTGTCTACACTTTAGTTTCCTGTCTTCAAGATTCAGCAAAAAACCCCACCTTTTGCAGGAGGTCTTTCTTGGTCTATCCTGCTGCTTGTGTCTTCTCTCCAAGATTAACTTCCATTTATACTGTATATGTGCCTTTATAGGTTCATGTTGCCTCTCCTATCAGCTGTGAGCTCTTCATATTTTTGCCATTCTTTGTATCCCCCAGGTTCAGCATAATGCCTGACATGTGCTTATGTGGAACTAGTGTTCAGTACAGACAGAAGGACCAGATATTAGATTCAGTTCCTATGATCATAATTAGAATCTTGACTGTCAGCAGAGAGGAGGCCAGCCACAGGTTAATCAAAGCCCCTACAGTCCCTGAGGGCTGGGAGATTCATCAGTTTCCAATTAGGTCAGATTATCAAGGTCAACAGGAGACAGACCCTGCACCAAAAGAGCTAAGTCTGCTTGTATAGTCATCTAATCTCCTAACAACTGCTTATAATAAAGAAGCCGTAAGCCCAGGGACCTTGAAGTTTTCTATATCCCTACTAAACACACACAAAGAAAATTCTTTTCAGGCAAAAGCAGCCTGACAAAGAATCCTCTCATGTAGTTTTTGCCACATTTTAGAAACGAGAGAGAGAGAGAAAGAGAGAGAGAGAGAGAGAGAGAGAGAGAGAGAGAGACTCAAATAGTATTATTATTGAACCTAGAATAAATTGCATGAAGCACAGTAAAACATTAGCCTCTATATTTTTTTTATTACTATCATGTACATAAATATACTATGCCCCTGAGAATAAGCATAATGGATATTTGTCTCTACCAGGGATTTTTAAGCTTTTTTTTTTTAATCATAAAGCCTGTAGGGTAAAGTTTGGTAAAGATAAGCTTTGTAATTATGTAAAATATATTACATAGAATTACAGAGGAAACTAAATATGTATTTTAATATAATTACATTGAAATACAGATATCAAAATATGCAACAAAGGAAATAAATTCATGTTCCCCAGAACATGTTTCCCTTGCTTTTGATTCCCTTTGTAGGTGTGGAGGCTCAGAGGGAGTGGCACTCAACCCAACAAACATTTCTTATGCAATTGTTTGGTGCCAAGCATGGTACAGAGATAAAAATGAAGCACAGTTACCCACATTTTGTCTCCCCATTAGAATGTGACCTCATGGAGAACAGAGACTGTCTTACTTTTCTATTTGTATCCCCAGGATTTAAAGCAGTTCTTTGTACATTTTAAGAATTTATCATTTATTCCTTCACTAGTTACCTCCCAAGGAATTTTCATTCTAGACAGGAAATGCAACATGTAAAAGAACAGATAAAATACATGGTCATTTGAAGAAGAAGAGATCACTAATTCCTGAGGAATCAAAGAAGAGCATACCCAAGAAAGCAGGCACCTAAGAGAAGACTGGAAGCAGCCAGGCTTCTACTCATAGAGACATCAGACCCTAGGAATGACTAAATACACTTTGACCCAAAATACACCAGTTTGGTCATTTTTTTTAACTTTGAGACTTGCAGGAAGAAACTTATGCATCATATGGGGAAGATGGGAGGCTGTCTAATCCTTGGTTGTTGGCTTCCTGAACCTACCCTGCTCCCTCGTGCCATTTTCTTCCAGAACTTTTTCCATCCTACTTTCATCAGCAATTAATTACATAAAATTTTCTCCTTTGAATTCATGATCTTCCTTCCTTAATGTTCTTTTTTTTAAGGAAGACTTAGCATTTATTAAGCACCTTTAGTATGAAAGGTGTGGTGCTGTCATAGTTGCAAGATACAAAGATCGACAGAGACAAACATTTTGCCCTCCAGAGGGCTTAAAGGCTAATATGGGTTTATGTAATATAAAAAAAGAAAAAAGATGTAAAATAAAGGAACAATGGCCTCCATTCTTTGCTGTTCCAAGTCTTGACCAGCTGTCATTCCAACCCACCCCTAAACATAATTAATATCAGTTTTTAATTAACAGGCCATCTCCCTTAGATATGGGAAGTCACTTGATTAATACTCTGAAAACAAGGTACAAATGAGTTTTCAATTAATAGGCCATCCCTTTAATGACCAGGCAATTCAATCATTATTAATTAGTTCTCCACAAAGAATCCTAACAACCCAAATAGATATGGGAAACCACTTCATTAATATTTTGAAAACAGGGCAATCTTGAAGGTGATGAATTAATTACTTACGATTTGCTGGAAGCTTATAAAATAGGAGCTAGCTATGCAAATCTTTATCATTTTGTATCCCTAATTTCCCCACCCCCAATTTGCCTAGGAGTCCAGACTGTCAGTAACTATTTTATCCATAGTACTAATAACCAAGGCCCCCCAGAAATGTCCAGCTGAGCTTTCTCTCCATGACACATAAATCTCATTAAGTAGATGATTAAAGTTACAACACAGAGTCACATCCTCAAGAACTTTTCCTACATGGGAAAACCTTCACATAGTATGAGACTTGGTTTTACTCAAGTCTCTTCCTTTCCAAGACAGAAAACACAAAATCAAAGAATGGAATGAATGGTGTGGTGCTTTCCTATTAAGAGGAAAACAATGAGGCTCAGAACTGGTCACCAGTTCTCTGCTTATCTCCTCCCAGTTCAGAATGCTTACTCCTCTTAATGGCAAACATCCTCTCAGACCTGCAATTAGGCTCCACACATTCAAGCCTCAGTATATTTTTGCAGCCTTTGCCTTTTTCTGGAAAATTGGTTTTGTTTGAGTACCATAGTCACATTGCTTCTGATAGCATTGCCTTTTCCCCTGCATGCACAGGGAATCCTTGCCTTTCTTGTACTGTGTCACTTTGCGAGGCTGGTGCTTGCCACACTTTTTGCAGAAAGTTCTGTGGGTTTTAGGGATGTTCACCAAAGGGCAGCACTGTGCTTCCAACTGGACTTCTCTGATATCCGGGCCACTGGGATGACTCTACTGAGCGCTCACCTATGAGTGCCCAGTCTAGGAAGATGATCAGCTGAAGAAGACCCTTAATGTTCTTTTTATTGTGCTCACCCTTTAAACTATCTACTTTTATTGTATGGGTATAAATCATGGATTGTAAAGCTTAGAACTAAAAAGATCTCAGAAATCATCTAGGGACAACCCACTTAAGTAACAGAGAAGGGAATAGACCCAGAGAGATTATGGGACTTGCTTAAGGTCATAAGTCTGTAGCAAAGCTGAAATTTGAACCCAGACCCTTTGACTCCAGGGTTCCTTGATATTTCTTTGGATATAAATCCGAGGCAGCAGGAATATGTTAAGAGACAGCCTCACAATTGTTAGATTCTCAGTGTGAGCATTTGTGTTTCAGATATTGACAAATGCTATAAATCAGGGCTTGATTTATGGTTTTGATGATTGCCTAGATTTAAGAAAGTAATAGAGAAGCTATAAATAATGTAAATTTAACTCCAAAATATGTGGTGTGCTCAATGGGAGGGGGAAGGGGAAGGAGAGGAGTCAGTTGTTAAACATTTACCAGCACACCCTTGGATACAAGGTAATTGCAAGAAACTTTTGTGTCAACTGTATCAGAGTTTATAATCTATTTAGGGAGATAGAGTATCCAGTAAATATAATATAAAATAACTAACCATTCCAGGGAGGATAGGATGCCAAGTGAGTCAAACATAACAAGGGCAAGCAGAGATTGGAAGAGGAAAAGATCGCTTTCAATTAGCCAATGAGAATCTCAGGGGAGGTGACATAAAAAGAAAGAAATGGATACAAAAGATATGGTAGAAGGAAAATAAACAGGCAGGGCTAGTGAAAGGTCAATTATATACTTTGGGAGATAAGGAAGAAAACATCAAAGAAATTTCCAGCCTGAATGCTTGGGAAAATGATGTTACCTTGTAAAGAAATAAGGAGTCCCAGAGAAGAGTTAACAAAATGCATTTCCTTTCCTTCTTTGAAAAGGTGCAGGATGATAGATAGTAATATTGTATATATTCCATCAGACTCTCTTTGGTTGGCTAGTTTTTATGAGATGCTTTTTTTCCTTCTTTTTTTTCTTTCATAAGAGATAGCTAATTAGATAGGGGAGGGAGAGGAATATATTCAGAAATGAAAGTGATATAAAATAAAGATGTGAGTAAAAATGTAAAAAAAAAAGTAGGAAGTGAGTATAGAGAGCTAGTTTTGAAGTGAAGATGTTGGGTTCCATTTTAGACATGATGAGTTTGAGGAGACAAGATCTTTAAGCCAATAGGTAGCTGGAGAAACAGTCCTGGGATTCAAGAGTTAAGTCAGAACTACAGGTGTCCATTTGTATAGAGAAGACAGTCCAAGTCATCTATGAGCAAATGAGATCTTCAAACACAAAGCAGTGGGTCAAGAACTAAACCTTAAGGAACAGTGATAGTTAAAGGGAAGAAAGAGGAAGAATTGAATAAAAGAGACAGAAAGGAGAAAGGCTAGAGAACCAAGGTAATGTAGCGAGCTAAGAAAAAAATTCAAGAAGGGGAGAATTACAAGATGGAGACAATTAGGGTAACAAACGCAACTAAGATCAAAGAGAAAGAGGACAGAGTGAAGATAGTTTGGATTTAGCCATTTTGGATCTTTTAGAGGAGATTTTCATTAACGTGATGAGGATAGAATCCAGATTGCCAGTGGTTTAAGAATGAGGGAATAGTAATGGGGAAAGGCATAAACACCTCTTTCGGGAAGTTCAGCAACAAAAACAAAGAGAGAAATAGAATAGCCTTAAGAAGGGGTTCAACAGTGAAAGTAAAGAGAGAAACAGACTAGCCTTTAAAAGAAAAGGGGTTTAGGATTTGGATTTTCTTTGTTACCAAATAGGAAAGACTTGTGCACATTTTAATTTATCAAACATATGTAAAGGTTTAAGGCACTGTATTTACTTAAAGGAAGAATAAGAGTCTAGGAAGGGACAGAGATAAAGAGGATAAGACTGGAGAGCAAGAATTTGAAAATGTTTGAGAAAAGACAAAAAATCCCCATTGGGTGGGTAGGGGATAGCAATAAACTTCTCTGGAGCTTCAGAGCTAATGGAAGAAAGGACCCAGGTGTACATAGGGAGGTAGGAGCTGTTTATAGATAGCTATAGGTATCACAACTAACAAACCCAATTAAAGACCACACTCCCAGTGGCTAGGGATTTGTCTCCTACCTCTCTGAAAGTCAAGGTTAGTCAAGTGGCAGCTACTATCCTCAACCACTAATATTAATGATTACACATTATAATACTCCTTCTCCTGCCTCATTTCCTATTTATGGGCTCATCCTTTAGCTTCTCTTATCAATAGAGTAGGTGAGTTTTTCTTCCCTACTTTATAATTCTTAGGTTGCCCCTAGCACCTTTGACAAGTGACCCTTTCTAGACCTCAGTTTTCCCCTACGTAAAATAAAGGAGTTGGACTAGATGGCCTTCAGGTTCTAAGATCCTTTCCAGATCTAGATCTGACCCTATAATCCTTCCACGCTGGTGTGGCTTGTAGATGGCAAAGTTGTTATGTGCACATTTGCTCACCAGGTGGCAATAAAATCTAAGATGGACCCAAAGCCCATAATGCTACCATATGACAGCAGCTAACTCCACCACATGGAGTCTGGAAGCAGGATGTTGAAGGCAAATTCCTAGGGAGTTCTCTTTGGGCCACAGACTTGGATCACTCAAATTGTGGACTGCCTCCAGGTCCAGAGACTTAGATCACATGAAAGTGTCCAGGGGAATGAAAAAGCTAGCAGCCAGAACTTCTACTCTCCCACTCTCTTCCCAGAGCTGAGAAATTAAAACCCAAGGGCACAATGGACTGACCAGGCCCCTCCCCATGCCTGAGAACTAGAGAAAGTGTCTGAGAAGAAAACACTGGAGAAACAAAGGCTTTTCATTCGGAAGGAATCATCAATCCATCTCTCTCCTCCAGTACACTTCACTGAAAAAGAATAAGCCTTTGCAAAAACTGTTACTTTCCATGCAATTAGGAAACATGAACTAGGGAGCCTGATTGTCCCAAAATCAGAGGAAAATACACACACACACACACACACACACACACACACACACACACTGAAGATGGTGAGAACTCAGTTTCTCCTTTACCCCTGCTTTCTTCCAAGTGGTTCATTACCTACCATAGATGGAAGTCAGTCCCCAAAGATCCTATCTGGGTGCTCATTTCCTTCCCCAAAATTATTCTGTATCTTAACACCTTATTTTAGTGGAAAGAAGTCTTTATTCGTAATCAGAAGATGTGAATATGAATCCTGGCTCTGCCACTTGTCACCCCTGTGACCTTGGGTAAGGCACAAACTCTTTAAGTCTCAGTTTCCCATCTGTAACATCACGGGTTAGTCTAGAATTAGGAGTGCTTAATCTGGGGTCTGTGGATAGATTCTAGGGAGTCTGTGAACTTGCATAGGGAGACAATTACATCTTTATTTCAATATAATTTCATAATCCCATGTATTTTATTTATGAATTTGAAAACATCATTTTAAGAAAGGGTCCATGGGCTTCACCAGGCTGCCAAAAGGGCACATGCAACAATAAAAGATTAAGAACCCCCGTTATGGACGACCTCTCAGGTTATTTCCCATTTAAAAATCTCTGGGATTTAATGATGCATTCCTCCCCCATACCCCCAGCCCCATTAAAAATCTTAGGTGATGACCAGCAAGTTCCAAGCCCAGGGTGAAAAATGGAGGTGAGAGGCTAGGAAGGCTATAAGGGGAAAGAGGATGAAAAGTATACAAAACAGGAGAACAGGGTCTTTGTATACGTGAAAAAATAACAAGAGGAGGAAAAAAGATACATAGACGTGGAAAGAAGAGGGAACATGTAAAACTGGTGAAGAATGGGCATTTTTTAAAATTTTTTAACATTTTTACTTAAAGTTTTGGGTTTCAAATTCTATCCCTGCCTCCCTCCCTAAGATGGCAAGCAGATATAGGTTATATATGTGTAATCATGGAAAACATCTCCATATTAGTCATTTTGTACAAGAAGATTCTGGGGAAAAAATGAAAGAAAGTGAAAAATAGCATGTTTTGGTCTGTAGACAATCAATCAGTGCTTCATCATGAGTCCTTTGGGATTGTCTCGGATCATTATATTGCTGACAATAACCAAGTCATTCACAGTTGTTCATCAACAATACTGCTGTTGCTGTGTACAACATTCTCCTGGTTCTGTTCACTTTACTGTGTATCAGTTCATCTAAGTCTTTCCAGGTTTTTCTGAAATCATCCTGCTGGTCATTTCTTACAGCACAATAATAGTCCAAGAATGGGCATGTTAAAGGGCAAACAGAAAAGACAGAGGTAGGATGTCTGGGAGTATGTAAAAGGGACCCCTCTGGTTGGTATTTTATAGATACAGTTTATAGGCACCTGCTCCCTCCATTGAGGGCAAGTTTAGACTGGTAGGATAAGAAAGGGTCAGTTTCTGCCCTCCTGCACACACATTCCTCATTTCATATATGAGGAAACTGAGATCCAATAGGAAGAAGATTCCCTAGAATTCAGGGATTCACAGTGAGCTGGGCCCCTTGGCCCCAGAGCCAAAAGAAGGGGATGACCTCCTCACAGAAATCCACTGAGAAAGTGAAGATGAGAGTTCCTGTCTCAGCATCTGAAAAGCTTAGGCTTCCTCCTTCATAATCCAGAGAGACTTCCAGCCTCTTAGGGGGCCTACTTAGAGTCAATGGAGTCTCTGGGGTTGTAAGTGCTTCATAACACTCCTTCAGCATCTGGATAGCCCAGATCCCTCCTGAGGGTTGAAAACTGATTTCCCCCTTCCTTCTCCCAGAGGCTCTAGAGACCCCAACAGCCCAGCCTTCCATTGAGCCCACTCCCACACACACCTCCCAGCAATGCTTCCCTGAGCTGAAGGCTTCCTGGCCCAGCACACAGAAATGGGAGTCGAATCTCTCAGTGCAATCAGGTAACTTCTGTGGGATTTCCCTGAAATGGATGGTCTTCTGATCCAAGGAGATAAACTGAGGAGTGTTGGCTGTGTCTGGTTTAAGAGTCAGCAGCACTACTTGAAAGTAAGGAGAGGGAGAAAGGGTAAGGAAAAAAGATGTAGAATAGTGTGTTAGGGAGACCACCAGCATGGGAGGGAGAGGGTGGGCAAAAGGAGAAGGGGAGGAAGAATTAGGAGAAGTGAGAAGGAGGAAAAAATGGTATTAGAGGCACAGAAGCTAGTCCACCACGGAATTAGGTAGCTCATGACCTCCCAGAGGAAGAGCATCTTTCTTGTTCACTTTCCTCCCCAGTCAACCCTCAATGCTAGAACTGCAATATACAGGAGGCCTGGTCTCTCAACCAAGGCCATTGTCATTCATTCACCTTTCCTTTTCTCTAATTCTAACTGAAGACACTCTAGGAGGAAAAAAGAGAGAAATAATAATCTTCCATCTTGTTTTTTCTATGGAGACATTTCTCCTCATTCATGTTTTTGAATTTAGATTATAAAAAAAACACACAAATAGGCGCATAAAATCATACAGTCACATATAATCAATCACACACAACCAGGCACATACGATCACAGCCACAGGCCATCATGTATGTAACATTCCTTACAAACACAGTTACAATCATGTGCTCTAATTTTTAACCTAAAAATGAGTAGAGGATTATATTTCTATATTTCAATCAAACATACCTAAGTCTGTATGGTACTAGAACTGCTCTGGGGCCAAAGTCTGTGTACCACAGAAGAGTGGGAGCAAATGAACAGCCCTAGGTCTCCCGCCCTGCATTGGGCACCATAGCAGGTCAATTAGCTGTAGGCTAACACCATCATGGCCTAGTGGATGAAAAGCTGGCCTCCAGGTCAGGTAGATCTGGATTTAAGCCCTGCCTGTGCCACATATTGATGTTAGTTGAGATGGTTCCTTATTGGGAGCTCCCTCTGCCAGTGAGATTACAGGTTGAATCCAAAATGCCTTTGGCTTGAAGTGTGATTTCAGCTGACTGATTTGGGCCATGAATGAGGTGTGACGCCACCTGGTGACAGAACCCCTGAATTACAAGTTCAGTTCTGTCCAAAGCGGAGCAAACTTTTTCAAGTTTAAATCAGAAGCTCTCAATTATGAAATGATAACACTAGTCGTCATAGAATTATAGATCTCCAGAAGGAAGGGCTTCTGATCCAACTAATCAAGCCCCCTCATCTTCCAGATGAGAAAACTGAGTGACATCTAGGGAGGTTAAGTGTTATTGCATCAGAGGTAGCATTTGAACCTAGGTCCTCTAAATCCAGAGCTGGTGTTCCTTCTACTGTAGCATGTATGGGTGTAAATATATGAACATATGTATGTATACACATACTATACCATGAAGATATGTGCACAAATATACACAGTATCTGTACATATTTACATATGTATATACATGGTAAACAAATATGTATCATGTATATATACATGTATGTGTGTATCTGGTCCATATATCTGTATGTACACCATGTGGGAGGAACTACATGTACATATACATTTTTATATATACTTATATATTATATATACATATATTATATATATGTACCTATATCTATATAAGTACATATATGGCATAGTAGGAAAAACACTAACTCAGGGTTCAAATACTTCTCTGATGTTTATTCTCTGCCTGACTTTAGGCAAGTTACTTAACCTCCTGGACCTTGCTCAGTTTTTTTTCATTTAAGATGAGAGTGTTTATTAATAGAGGTAGTGAGGTCAGAGCTGTGATTTTAATAATGAAGGGAGCTCCTGGTGAGAATTTTCCTCTACCAACTTAGATTTCACTTTCTAGTCTTAGAGAGTTTCCACATATCCACACACAATCAAAGTCTCCTGTGCAAGTATAATCCAGTATCTCAACACACATATGCACAAATGTCTCTCTCCTGTGTTCTCTCTTCCCTCTCCCCATCCTCTGTTTTTTTTTCTGCCTTTCTCTCCTCCTCTCCCTTCTTCTCCTCTCTCTCTCTCTCTCCCTCTCTCTCTCTCTTTCTCTCTCTCTCTCTCTCTCTCTCTCACACACACACACACACACACACACACACACACACACACTCCACAGATCTGGATCATACACTATTGCAGTCCTCCTTCTGACCTGTGAATCGCCTCATAGTCCTTTGTAAGACCCAGCTCTTCCCAGAGAGGTGCTGGATTCTGTCTCTCAGCTCTGGGGGCACAGCCTTAGAGTGTGTAGCCAGTGGCCTGGAAAACAGATGGTGCTAGAACTGCTCTGGGGCCAAAGTCTGTGTACCACAGAAGAATGGGAGCAAATGAATAGTCCTAGGTCTCCTGCCATACATTAGGCACCATAGCAGGTCAATTATTTTGCTGCTCCTAGACAATAAAAGCCAATTCTTCTTCCCCTCTGAAAGAAATATTCTCTTCCTTGGTTAATATTCTACTAAGGTTCTGGATGGGTTCCAAAAAGGGCATATGGGGGGGGGGAGGGGCTGCCTTGATTTCTCTTTGTCATCTGCTTCCTGTACTGACCTTGGAGTTCAATGAAACACCCAACCAATAAACTTGCCAGACATTGCCTCTCCCTGCCCCCCGCCAAAAAAGGATATATGTGGTTCAAGGGAAGTTGGGACACGAGGTAATGGAGGTTCAAGTCACATGCATGGGGAAAGGAGAATGAAAATATATATTTACATACATATATATGTAGGGGAGGTATGGGTGTATACCAGCAGTTCTCAACCTGTGGGTTATATTCAATTTGTAACAATGAAAATACATCCTGCATATCAGATATTTACATTACAATTCATAACAGTTGCAAAATTACAATTATGAAGTAGAAACAAAAATAATTTTATGGTTGGGGGTCACCACAACATGAGGAACTGTATTAAAGGGTCACGGCATTAGGAAGGTTGAGAACCACTGGTGTATACACATGCATGTATATACACATACACATATATATACACATATGTGTAGTTCCTCCTACATGGTAGGCATACAGATATGTATACCTGTCATTGAATAGGGAGGTCACAATAGCAATATTTTAATCCTGTTGTTTCTATACCCTTGGAAACAAAGTCCTTCCTGTTCCCTCTTACTAACAAGAGACTATGTTTGACCATTACCCTCTCACTAGGCCTGACCAACTCAGGAAAAGAGAAGTTTCATGCTATCTCTACCACCCTCGCTCCCAGAAGAGAGAGGATTTCAAGGCTAATGCTCAGTGATTCCCATGACCTATCTAGGAATGGGCATAGATGGCAATGGCTTACAATTGTTTGACATATAGTAAATTCTTAAAAAACCTCTTTCATTCATCCATTCTCTTTACTTCGAGTAAAAAGTTAGGGGGACTTTTGGTCCCTTAGGAGATAACTGGGGAGAAGAGAAATTAAGTTCCAAAAAGGGTCTAGGAATGAGGCCACTGGGAGAAGGAAGTACACCTTGGGAGTTTTCTACCCTGATAAAAGTTCCACAGTCCAAGGAAAAAGCTGGGTAGGGCATGAAGAGGACAAAGTGGATGGCCCTCTTGATCAGCCATGGGAAGAAAGGCAGAACCTTCCCAGGGCCTGAATGAACCAGGACAGAAAACTCCTCCCCAATAAAATCCTCTAAATTCCCCATCCTGAGGCAAAGCCTCAGTTGTCTTATTGTAGTTATGGCATCAAGAATGGGACAGTCATGTGATAAGGGGAAAGAGTAGTATTACAGAATAGGGCCTCCAACTTATGGTTGGCATGAGGGATGG
This sequence comes from Pseudochirops cupreus, assembly GCA_028627135.1. Lineage (NCBI taxonomy): Eukaryota > Metazoa > Chordata > Mammalia > Diprotodontia > Pseudocheiridae > Pseudochirops > Pseudochirops cupreus. The sequence continues at coordinate 70,912,073 of CM053581.1, forward strand.
AGATGATGGTACAAAGGAAGGGACTCCTACCTCTGTAATATGTCTCCAATGTCCTAGGAAAGAGAAGGAAGAAGAAGGTAACTCATTATCTGTGGTGAGGAACAAAGACCCACACTCCCACCCATGCCCCACCATCTCATGTACCCACCATGCTATTTCTGAAGTGTGATCAGAATGGTATCTCTTGTCCATGCTTAGTGGTAGAAAATATCGGACTCCATAGTCAGCCAGTCAACAAGCATTTATTGTCATGCACTGTGTTAAGTGCTAGGGGTATAAAGAAAGATAAAACTAGTCCCTAACCTCAAGGAACTCACATCCTAATGGGATAGGCAACATAAAAATACATACTATATGTTACACACACACACACACACACACACACACACACATACAGATGGAAGGTAAGCTTAGAAGGGAAAGCACTAGAAGGCCCTCCTGCAGAGGGTGAGATTTCAGCTGAGACTTGAAGAAAGACTAACAGGGCAGAACATTCTGAGAGCAAGTAGGCCACTATGGCTATATCACAGAGGAAATGGAGGGGCATAAAGTACAAGAAGACTATAAAGGTAGGAAGGGCCAGGTTGTGAAGTTCACAGAGGGCAGAGAACTTTATATTGGCTCCTGGAGGTAATATGGAGCCACTGGAGTTTATTGAGTAGGGAATGATAAGGTTCAGACCTGCACTTTAGGAAGATTATTTTGGCAGGTGAGTAGAGAATGAACTCTACCTGGAAGTACCTTGAGACAGGGTGAATAGTTACTACAATGTTCTATTGCAAGGGTGTGGGAGAGAAGCATGAGTTAGTACAGTAGTAGGCTTGTGGCCATGTGCTACAACTGAAATATGCTATGCAGGGAGAAATGATAAGATGTGGTGACATACGAGATATGTCGGGTAAGTGGTATTGTGGAGTCAAGAATGACACCAATGTTGTTGAGTCTGAGGGGATAAGAAGATGACAATGCCCTTAACAATAAAGGGGAAGCTGGAAAAAGGGAAAGAGGGAAGAAAATACTATGTTCTGTTTGGACATGTTGAGCTTAAGAGAGTGATGTTTGTGCACAAAGACAAGGTGGGGTATCCTCCCTTTAGAGCTTTTGAGGATTGAGAAGAGGGAATCAAAAGGGCCTGAATCCCAGATGTTGTTATGTCCCATAGTCTGGTATAGGGAAAAGGGAAAGAATTAACTCTTTCCCTCACCAACACCAACCTTCTATAGACAAATAGACCCTTCTTTTTCCTTCTGGGGTGAAGGCAGGGTCAGAGGAAGTAAATCTCAATGTCTCTCTTCCCAGAGAATCAGGTCTTGGGACAGATCAAGGTAAGGAACCCGTGGCCTCAAAGCCACATGTGGCCTTCTGGGTCCTTGGGTGGAGCTTTTGACTGAGTTCAAATTTTACAGAGCAAATCATTTTCTTAAGGGGATTTGTTCTGCCAAGTTTGAATTATGTCAAAGGGCCGCACTTAAGGGCCTAGAGGACCACATGTGGCCTTGAGGCCTCAGGTTCCCCACTCCTGGGACAGACCATGCCACCTCTTCAACCCTAGAAGGTGGATACAGGGATTCAGTTGGAAGCAAAATGCTATGGGAACACAGAATACCCATTAAATGACTGAGTAAGGACCTCGGTATTAAAGAAAGCATATTGTGAATATGGGAAACACATCTCACATGGAGCACAGGAGTTGTCTATGCTAAAATGCAGTAACCAGGAAAGAGAACTGTAAAACAAGGGCTCAACTATTTTTTCTTTGTTTTTTGTTTCCATATAAAAAGATAACATATGCTGGATCCCTTTGAGCCACGTTTGGACATGATGACCAGGAGGTAGTATGGCATAATGGGGTGTGGGGGGAGAGGTGGATGATGAAATATTTGAAAAAAAAGACATCAGGGGAGCAATACGGTAGATCCAAGATGGCCGGTCTACAGTGTAGAAGTAGAGATCAGAGCTGACGGAATAACCCAAAACAGAAAGATCAGTGGGACAAAGAATGAAACAAACACTCAGGATTCTTGAAGGTAGACCATAGAGAGACTATGGTAGGAAGACAGGAGGAATCCTCAGCATATAGATATGGGGGCACCAGCTGAATAGATGAGAGACAGCTTTGAGGGAAACACCTTTTTTTTTTAAACCAGAACTCATATTAATGAAAGTTGGATCAAAGGAACAAAAACCTTCCTTATTTGGGACAAATAGGGCAGGGATGAAAGATTGACTAAAACATCTGGAGGGACTCTTTGTTCTGTTTAATCCTGATCTCTCTTCTGCCTTAGTGACCTGGAGCTTCTCAGGTTAGTTTAGATTTCACCCCTCTAGGAGAGGTCTTTCCTGATCCCTACCCCACTCCCATTCATAGCCTCATAGATTTAGAGCTTGGACACCATCGAGTCCAACCTTCTCATTTTACAAATGAGGAAACCAAGGCTTGAGGTTGAGTCTTGTTGAGAGTTGTACAGCTACTAAGTGGCCTAGGTAGAATCTGAAAGCTGACTCTCTTGTTGGCAAATTTTTCCACCTGAAATCACTTGTATTAACTTATCTGTACATGTCTTCTAACCCTCCCAGGAGAAAGTAAGCTCTATGAGGGTAGGGTAGGTTTTATGTGGTTTGTGTGTGTGTGTGCTCTAATATAGTACCTACCTGTGTGCAGAAGACATTTGAGAAATCTTTGGTTGAAATAAATTAAAGTTGACTGAACTAACCTCAGTTGTATGTAGTCTGCATTTTAAACTCCTTTCTCTCATAGTACAGGTTAAGTGTGCACTAAAACTGGTTATGAGTCATGAAAAAACAATGATGAACAACAGGAGGGAAAAGGAAGAGGGGGCAGCATGCCCATACCCAGAGGGAAGACTCTTGCTGGAGATCCTTTTATTCCTACTTCTTTCCCCACTTGGAGCTCTTTCCTTTCATGCTAGATCTAGTCTCTTTCCCTGCAATGATACATGCTTCCGAAGACCTCCCCACCAGAGCCCTCGCCTCCTTCTTTCCCCTCACCTCCAGCAGCTCCAGTACTGAATGCTGGTGCTGCTCTTCCAATTCAGCCATGAGGTTACTAAGCCATGACACCTTGTGGGAAAGCTGGGTGGTGAGTTGTTCCTTCCATTGGGCAATGTCCCTGCTGAGTTCTTCCATCTGGAGCAACAGCAATTTCTCCTGGTCTTTCAGAAACTCTTGCATTTTGCTAAAGCTGCTTGCCACATTTTGCATCTCCACACTTACTAGATCCTGGGGGAAAAGAAGACCAGACTTCTCCAAATCAAGAATCCTTTCTAGGACTCTTTAGGATTGCCCTGCCTAGATTCTGGGGATTATTCTGAGGCATGAAGGGTCCTGGTAATAAATTATTAAATTAGATTAAAAGAGCCTCTGGGGAAGGAAGGAATGAATAAAGGCAGCCCCCAAATAACAATACCTCCCAACAAGGATAGCTACCACAGACACCAGGGCAGACTGGACTAAGAAGGCAAGGACTTAGAACCAAAGCTATATAATAGCTTTGGTGCCCTCAGGTATATGCATGTATATGCATGGGCATTTGTACATGTGTGTACATGCACAAGCGTAGCTCCTGAAATAAATGGTTTTTCTCTATCTCTCCAAGGCTCTACCTTGAGCAAGCAACTCATCGGTATTTGCTGAAAAACAAAGATTGTAGTTTCCCCATTCAAATCAATTAAATCCAATGCAGTACCAGTCCTCTGTAAAATTAAAAGTTGAATTCAGTACCTTCTAAAGTCCCTCTGATTAGGCTTCTATGAGTCTAAGTGAAGAGGGTAGTGGAATAACTTAGTTCTGTTCTTCCTCAGCTACTCCAGAGTTTCCTTCTCTCTTAGACCAATGTGCAGATACCAGGTTGTTCACCTACCAGCATCCTCTGGATCTCCTGCTCCCCACTCAGCTTTGTCTCTAAGGCCTCTTCCTTTTCTGTCTTCAGCAATGCCAGATGAGTTGACAGTTTATCCTAAGAAATACACTTGAGTTTATCCAACAGCTTTGTTTCTCCCACAATATCCAGTCTGGGCTCCAGGTAAACTCTGTAACCTCAGTAATTCCCTGAGATAGAGGGAACAGGCCAAGGTGGTTAGGACACAAAGTCTTCCTAGAAGGAAGGCTGGACCCCTGTGGGAGACTTAACAAGCTGACCTGAATGTGATAAAAATCAAGTAAGGTCCTAGAAATGAGGAAGTAAATAAGGAGCAGAGGAAGATGATGGATGAAAGGATGGATGGATGGATGAATGGATAGATGAATTGTATGTATGTTATTTTTGTCGAGTTTTTCAATCATGTCTGACTCTCCATGACCCCATTTGGGGTTTTCTTGGCAAAGATCCTAGAGTGGTTTATCATGTCCTTCTCCAATTCATTTTACAGATGAGGAACTGAGGCAATAGGGTTAAGTGACTTGCCCAGGGTCATGTAACTAGCAAGTGTCCTATTTGAACTTGGTTCCTCCTGACTCCAGGACCAGTGCTTTATCCATTATTACACCTAGCAATCCCCGCACACACACATGCACACGCACACACACACACACACACACACACACACACACACACACAGATACACACACATATTGACTCATTCATGTATATGCATACACGTATGTACGTATGTGCAGGTTTCTTCCCACTATTCAAAGACTATTCCTGTACAAGGGGTTAGAAATTTCTTGAGACCATGTTTTTCTCTGCCACAATACACTCAGACCTTCCCCCACAGTCTGTCCTCTGCATTGCTGTCCCATTCTCATTTCCCATGGTGTTCTCATCTCTACTCTAGTCTGAATCCAGCCTGGTAAAGCAGGAAGTGCATTCAATTTGGAACCACAAGAATTTGGTTTTTAGTATTTATTAAGCATCTGCTATGTTCCAGTCACTGTGCTACATGCTTTACAAAGAGTTCATTATCTCACAACAACCCTGTGAGGTTTGTTCAATTGTTTTCCATTGTGTTCAGCTCTCTATAACCCCACCTGGAGTTTTCTGGACAAAGATCCTGAAGTGGATTTCCATTTCCTTCTCTAGCTCATTTTATAGGTGAGGAAATTGAGGCAAACAGGGTTAAGCAACTTGCCCAGGATTCCATAGCTAGGAAGTGTCTGAAGCCACTTCTGAACTCAGGAAGATAAGACTTCTTGACTCCACACCCAGCACTCTATCCACTGCACCCTATAACTATCCTACATGAAATTATAAGATAATGCAAATGCTACCCCCACATCCCACCCTCCACTTTTAAGAATATAAAAACAATAAGACATCTGATGAGTAAAATAATTTTTTATCAACTAAGACACATATGCACACACACACACACACACACACACACGCTTCCCTGAATGTAAGAAAGTCTCAAGGTGAAATATGGACGAGATTGAGGGGTTGGTTACATGGAAGGACCAAGAACTAATCAAAGGAGAATGTGGCCAGTCACAAAAGTGGTTTCAGGACCACAACATGGTGTTGTCCATTTCCAAGGAAGAGTCACTATTACTCCCTGTACATTAAGTTTCTCTTAAAAACCAAAACCAAAAGTCACTCAAAGAAAAGCCATGGTGGGAGAAGGATAGGTGCTATTATTATCCCCATTTTACAGATGAGGAAACTGAGGTAGACAGAGGTTAAGTAACTTGACAAGATCACTCAGCTAGTAAGTGTCTGAGGCTGGATTTGAACTCAAGTTTTCCCAACTCCAGGGCTAGCATTCTGCCCACTGTGCCCTTTAGCTACCTCTAAATTTTAAATTTGACATGCTATAAAAATTGGAGAGAGAATGTACTTTCCTGAATATTTCAGAAATTTGGCTGTTGGGATAAAGATCCTAATAAGCCCCAGGACTCTCTAACTAAAAAAGCTGACCCACTCCATAGTTATCCAGGGATTCCTCGCTGTGGGCCTACAAGTTCATGTTACAGAGCACTCCAATCTCCATGCCCCATGTCACCACCCTTTCCAGTTTTTCTTTATATGTTGTCTTCTCTCATTAGAATATAAGATCTTGGAGCAAAAAGACTATCTTGTTTACTCGTATTCATATTTCAAACACTCAGCATAGTGCCAGGCATACGTTAAGTACTTAATAAATGTTCTCTCTACCCATCTATCCATCCATCCATCTACCCATGCACTCATCCATCCACCTAAGCGCATGACTCACCAACAAAGTCTCCACTGGTGCCTGACATAATATTTACTATGCAATCTTGGACAGCTTCATCAATGGGCAACAGATGATGAGTGCCATGTACCTGGATGGCATGACACACCAAGCAAATAGACCTCTGATTTTCCTGACAGAGAAGCTTCAGGGCCTCCCTGTGCTGGGCACATAACTGAGCTGAGGAATCCATGTCTGGACCTGGACCCAGAGCTGGCAGACCAGTGATTCCACCAAATTCTCAAGCTGGCATTTGGGTCATAGGTCTCTGCAGGAAGGTCTTTTGGCACTGGAAACAGAAGGTCGGTCCTGCCTCCCCCCAACACAGGGCAATTCACACCTGGCAGAAGCTATGTCTACAGTCTAGGATCACTGAATCTGAAAAGCATTGAACACAGATAAAACATGTGGCTTCCTCCTGCAAAGAGGCCACAAAACGCCCAGCCCCTCCACAGAGAGCCCCAGGGCCCACCCCTGGATGGAGTTAGCAGCCTAACTGGAGTTTATACCACTAAACTCTGCCCTGAACTCAGTGCAATTCAGGATCAAGAGCTAGGGGAGAGCTTCTGGGAAACTCATCCAGGTATTGATTGGCTGACTCTTCCACATGATTAAGTGAAAAAAAAAGTAATGAACCCTGGCCCCTAAGACAAATGAGAAAATAACCACTAGGATGTCAGCAAACAGGAAATACAAAACCACCGAGACTGTTTCTGAAATTCCGCCTGAATCATATGGCTTTTTAAGCTCTATGATGCATTCAGAATTAATCAAATAGCTTTTTTTTATCCTTGACTTCTCTTCTTGTTCCTCACTGTCTCCTGAACATGTAGCTCCCTGACATTCTAGTTCTGGGAATGTTCTGTCTCCAGCTCTTTGCCTGTGGCTTATGACTAAGAAATAGGGAGAGAGAGAGCAAGCTGGCCAAGAAGGGAAGGGAAAAGCAAAAGGAGGTTGTACCGTTACAGGATATGTTGTAGGTTATGGGAGTTAGAGCTGGAAGACACTTTGGAGACCATCTAATCTAACATCTTTTTACAGATGAGAGAGGGGAACTGACTTGTCTGAGGTCACACTTAAAGTGCTAGAATGTCTGGGGTGAGAAGGATTAAGGGTGAAAGACATGTACTTCCCTACTCCCTCAAAGTCTCTAAGAATGCCTATCTCTGACTCTGAGAACCATCTCCAACTTGCTCCCTTCAGCCCAAATTCCAGACAGGAAAATGAGAGAAAGCCTTTCCTTTATTTTTTTTTAATTTTATTTTAGTTTGCATCATTCATTTCCACAAGATTTTGAGTTACATATTTTCTCCCTGTCCCTCCCCCACCCACCGCCCCAAAACAGCCATCCCAGTGTGTCCCCCCTCCCCCAGTCTATTCTCTCCTATGTCACTTTTCGGTAGGGCAGGATGAATCTCCCAACTGCAGTGCCTGTGTATCTCAAGTTCCAGTTGGATGTAGTCAATAATAATAATAATAATAATTGCATAGATAGATAGATAGATACACATTCATAACATTTGATTATGGAACTCCAGATTCCAGATTCTTTCTCCTCCTCCCTCACCACCCATCCCCACTGGAAGGACAAGCAATCAAATACAGAAAGCCTTTCCTTTAGAGAAAAATTGTGGGAGACCTTTCTACTGCTAGAAGGGAGTCCCCTTTTCCCCAAATGGCTCAGGTCTCCCAGCATCCACTCACACCTGTCCAGCAACTTAGATGTCTGAATAATGGATGACAGAGGGCAAAAGGATTTTTATTTCATAGACTGCATGCCTGATTTGGTGTTTTTTCTACAAAAAAAAGTACGTAACAGGGTTAGACAGCTGTTAGAGAGATACGAGGCCTTGTTCATCCTTAAATCATAGAGTGGTGCTTCATCCACCAAAAGGAGGGACACAGAGTTACTACTCCTACCACACAATTCACCCATGGCCCAGTGCTAGAATTTCTGGAGAAAGTTGGGTAACTTCCTGAAGGAGGGTCTTGGGTACAAATGACCTGTTTTGCTTCAGGAAAGATATACCTTTCTAACAAGCTATTACCCCAGTCTGCAGTGTGCACATTAACTTGGACAAAACCCCTAATGATACACAACTTCCCTCCTCTTCTCTCTACCCTAGACACCAGGAGCTGTTACTTCCTACTGAGGATTCCCTCCCCACCTCCTTGCTTTTTTTCTAGGAACTTAAGGCCCCAGGAAGAGCCAGAGGTCAAGGCATGAACATGGGTTATACTGGGACAAGACCATATGCAGAGGATTTCTCTAGTTAATACCACTAACCCTACCCTTGTCTCCCTAAAAGCTTTGGAAATCAGAATCAAAAATGGGGTACAGCACACTCCAGGGAAAGTGCAAAGGTAAGGAAGTTGCAGCTTCCCCAAAGACCAGGGTCCCAGAGTCCCCAGCCCTAACTCTAAAGTCAAACTGCCTATTTCTAAGAAATGGGAAAGAAAATGTCAAGAAACAAGGCTAAAAGGTTTTCTAATCTATAAAAATCGTTTCAGAGGATAGAGGAGATGCATTCATCCAGCAGAGGGCAGCAGACGGTTATTAGCAGGAGGACTTGAAAATGATTCCATTTCCCTCCAACAATTAGGGAATTTTTTTCCCCCTTAAATCATTGGATTTTCTTGCTATGCCTCAGGAAGCTGAACAGTGGTAGAGGGAAGAAGAGCCAAGGACTTAGAGATGAGACAATGAGTGTCAGTGCAGAATAATCATAATAACGGTGCTTTACATGGGTGCACTTTTCAAAATATTTTCCCACATGTCATTTCATTCAATCTCCACAATGACCTTAGAAAGAAAAGCAGGAATTAGCCAGAATTCAGCGTGAAAAAAGTCAAAGTGGTGGTGGTTGTTATTGTTGCTAACAGATACTCATAATAAAGGCAGAAATGTGGACCAGAAAGTTAGAGAGAAATGAAATTGCCTTCTCTTTGCTTTTGTTCTTGCTGAACTTTCTCTGATCCTATAGGGATGCTTTGGCACAGTCCTTGAAAAGGGTTTTGGTAGGCACAAGATCACCAACAGGGATTAAACATGAGTAATAAAGAATTTTTATCCCTCAATAAGACAGTTTTGGGGAACCTTAGATTTGAAATCAGTGCCAGACACAATCAAAAGAATGGGCTTAATCTTAGCTTAGGTCACAGTGACTGGATTTTATTTATCTGCTTGTGGTAGCTCATAGCCTAGAGTCAAGACCCTAGACCCTGGAGAAAAGAGCCATAAACCAGCCAATAGCAAGAAGAGGCTTTCTAGTCATTGCATCTTGGCAGAAAGGAGTCAAGATGGCCAGCAAATTGTGCTACAGTGATGAAGTCTATAAAATGATAGCAGTGAGAAGCTCAGAGACCACAAGACCACAGAAAATCGAATCAATCATGAGACCAGCAGAAAAATATCTAGCAAAGACAACTATCCAACAGAGAACAGAGATGTGTCCGAAAACAGAGAGTAGCAAGAGGATATTACCAAGGGACATCAGCAAATCTATAGCATTAAAGGGGCAAATTTCCTGGGCATGTTATTTCCTGTATGTATTCCTTCCTTCACCCATGGTTTTACAACCCATAAGAGAATAAATTCCACCTTGGGGTGAGGGGAAAGAAGGGTGTAATCTTTCTCCACTGGGGATACATGGGTTCTGGTTTTGTATAGATACTGATCCACAAAAATGCTTTGTACCTAGGTAGGTTTTCTAGGACCCACAAACGACATCCAAGGTCCTTCATCCCCATTTTATTGAAGAGACTTAGACAGAATAAATTATTTCCTCAAGAAAAATGGAAGGGTCAGCAATAAAATCCAGCTCTTCTGACTTCTAGGTCAATACTCTTTCCACTATTCTACATGTATCTCTTGAGCAGTTCACGCCCAGCCTGTAAGACTCAACAAAGTCCTATAAGAGATTAAAAGAGAGAAGCATCTAACAAGGCCTCAGAATAAGGGTTTTTGGAGGTAGCTAGTTCTGTGGAAAGATGACTGGATCAGGAATCAAGAGAACTGTCCCAGCTTTGCCATAGACTTGCTTTGTGTCTTTAGAGAAGTACTTTTTTCCCTCTAAGAGCTATAATTCCCTCATCTGGAAAGGAAGAGACTAAATGGTATAATCTCTAAAGTTTCCTCTGCTTGGAAAGGATGATAAAAAGCAAGCTGTATTTTGTAGTCAGAATTTTGAGACCAAGAGGCTTGGGAACCTCTTGAACTCCAAGAACAGGTATTTAGGGTAAAGTGATGTTGGGGTATTGGGATATCAGGGACAGGGATCATACTGAACTCTCCTAAGATCCATGAGAATCAATAGGAGTCCTGGAGTTCAGCTGTGAATATTCTGCTCAAACTTCAGCAGATCATTTTCTGTCTCCCCTTGGGAGGAATCACATCAGGACTTCCTCAGAGAATTCACACTTGTGGGCCACAAGTGTGAGGAGGTCAAGGGGCCCAAGGTTAGGGAGAGAGCTGAGCCCAGCACTGTTTAGCCGTCGGTAGAGGTGGGGCCTAAGCCTGATGCTGGACAGGGTGGGGAGCTAAGCATTTTTACACACTTCGAAGTCCCCACAGACTGAAAGCCAAGAGGCTTAAAAATTGTGCTGAGACAGCAGATCCTTTTTTCTGCAGACACATCCATAAATGCTTAACAAATGACAGTCTCAATGGAAGCTTTTAACACTTGGGCACAAAACCTTAAAAACCTGTCCACCCTTCAATTTCCAATATTAAATCTCATTTAAGCATTTTATGGAAGGTTAAGAATTTTTGCTGCACGCTTCAGAGAGATGCAGGGTGGCTTGGGTTTCCCACCCCACCCCCCGTTTCTTTTTGAACCAATATCCAAACCTCAGTGGTTTCTGGTCCTGGGAGAACACTGTGCCACATCAACATCTGTATGCAGTTAATTTCCCAAATGGGAGATGGTCACCACAAATGTAGACCTTTTAAAAATAAACATGAGAAAAAATATTACTGCAACAAAAAAAAAAGTACAGAATCTGTTGGAACCGATGAGAGGTAGCTCCTGGTAGAACAGAAGCTTTTGCAGATCAAAGGCCTCCCGGGCCTGAACCCTTAGCACACCTGCGCCTAGGTCCCAGGTGCAAGTCTGATGCAAAAGTTTCTATTTGAATCTGCAGGTTTCCTCTCTTTAGTCAGAAGGGCTTCATGACCTCTTGGTTGCAGCTTTTCCTTGGAAGCTATTGACCAGTAGTCTTGCCCTCGGCAGAAGTCACCCTACAAGAATCCTTCCTCCAATCCAGTAGTCCCAGACTCTTCTCTGAAGCTAGTTCCCCTGGCAGTTCATGATAAATGTTGTATGACCAGTACAGAGAATATACTACAGAAATGTGGAAGACAAAAGAAATTCCCATTGACTGGGAGATCAGGCAAGGTGTCTTAGAAGATATCAAATCTAAGTAGGGCATTAAAATAGGACCTTGATTTTATTTTTTAAAATGTGTCTGCCCCTGTGATTTTCTTGGTGTAAGGAGCACCCATTGGAAAGTTTCCTTCTGCCATCAGAGACTGGCACCTTCTCTTCAATTCACAATCTAAGACAGCATCTTATGACAATCAAGGAATGTCAAAACCAGACTGAAGGAATCCTCCCCATTACCCCCATCCTTCATTTTTACTACACTGCTCAGTAATTGGGGGGAAGGAGAAAGGTAATGTTACAGAGAACTTTTGTTTTGTTTTGTTTTTAGACCCAGAATAAAAAAAAAGTTTATATATAGCTTGTATCTAGGCTTCTTCAAATGCAAGTAACAGGGTCTCCAACTCATACCCAGTCTCTCAAAATACAGTATAGGAATTGGATATAGCAAGAAAAAAAACTATACAAGATACTATATAAGACAGATGAGTGTTTCCACAGGTGAGACATCTGTTCTGCACACAAATTCCTGAATTCCTTGATACAGAAAAAGGTGTTGGAGTTCTCTGTCACCCACAGAGCTTCCTACTCTCCCCTCCCCTTTCCACCCCACTGATTCTAAGAGAGAACAGTAGAAACAGTAGAACCAAAACATCTTCACCATCAACCTGTGGCCCACCCTTCCACAAACACACAGTGGGAAGAGTGCACACTGCATTCACAAATCCAGAGACAGACATATAGGGAACATGTGCAACCAAGACATACATATGTGAGAAGGAACAGCTCTTGGCTTTGATGCTGCAGGACTGGAGGACCGTTGATGTCCTAGTTCTGCTCCCACTAACCTTGGAATCCCAGTCTCCACAGGGTTTTGGTCATCCAATGGATGCTGCCTTGTGCTTCTGCTACAAGAACCCATTGGCACTGAATGAGAGTAGGAGGGAGAACACTGTCCTCTCTTCCCCCACCCATTGCAGCACCCTCCCAGAAGCCCAAGCATAAAATGAAGAGCTGAGTTCTTCTTCCCTGTTCAGCTGTTCTCTGTACTGTTTCAGAGTGGGGCTAGTTTGCTTTTCATCTAGACCAGTGGTTCTCAACCTGTGGGTTATGTTCAATTTGTAACAATGAAAATACATCCTGCATATCAGATATTTACATTACGATTCATAACAGTAGCAAAATTACAGTTATGAAGTAGCAACGAAAATAATTTTATGGTTGGGAGTCATCACAACATGAGGAACTGTATTAAAGGGTCACAGCATTAGGAAGGTTGAGAACCACTGATCTAGACTGTAAGGAGGATGGCTGCTCTTCCATCAGCTATCTTCATCCAACGGTCACTGCTGCCATTAAAACTCACCAACCCCGGATATATTTACATCACATTCCAAGCTTTACAACCTTCCTCCTAAAATCCCTTCACAAAGCACATTGTGGTATACCTCTGTCGTATAGATATCATATACTCTTGCGTATTAAAGCTATTTGTTTTTTATTCCTCTACTAGATTGTAACCTCCTTGAGGGCAAAGAGCTAGACTTCATTAAACTGTACCTTTTCCAGTGCATAATGCTCTTTTTGCACACAATAAGTGTCTAATAAATGCTGAAATGTGCTTAAAGGGCTTTGCTTTCAACAACCCAGGTTATATAGTAGTACAAGTTTTATAACCCCATTTTATTTTTTAAAATTATTTATTTATTTTTAGTTTTCAACATTCACTTTCATAAGATTTTGAGCTTTTAGCTTTTATATCCCCATTTTAGAGATGAGTTAGAAATTACAAGTCAAGGTCTGAGAGGTGAAAAGCTTGCAGCCACACAATCAAGGAATGTCAAAATCAAGCTGAAGGTTATCTTCTCCTTCACCAGTAAATAGTCCTTTCATTTTTACTACACTGCTCAGTAATTGGGAGGAAGGGGAAAGTTGCTGTTACAGAGAACTTTTATTGTTTTGTTTTTAGGCCCAGGAGAATAAATAAAGCTTATATATAGCTTCTCCAAATGCAGGTAACAGGGTCTTCAACTCATATACTCAAAATACAAGCTAGGAATTGCATATGAGATAGCAAGATAGAAACTACATAAGATCAAAAGATGCTAAGGACACACAGAAACCCATGAACAGATAAACATAAAATACTCATCAGGTAGAACTGCTGTTAGACTAACCTTTGTCATTCTAGTGAGTTCCTCTTTCATCAGGAATCCTATGCAGTCTCCCCAAGTCTCACAAAAAATGCAGTGGTCTTCCCTTCTAGGACAACTTGTCCCAGAAGGAAAGAAATATTTGGGGGATTACTGAACAAACAAACCTCTTCTCATCAGACCTACCCAGGCAAGAAACTCACTGTCTTTGCTCTCCAAACAGGACAAGGACTTTGTGGACTCTAGTCGTTTTTTTTCCAGGAAGCATGCTGAATCAAGAAATCTCTCTCTAAATAGGGGTTCTAAACATAGGATCTGGGGAGAGGGAGAGAGAGACAGAGAGAGAGACAGAGAAAAACTATTTCAATGGTATTGGTTTTTCTTATAATATTATGCTATCGTTTGTTTTATGAATTTAAAAACATAGTACTAAGGGGTCCATAGATTGCCAATGAAATTTCTGGCACAAAAAAAGTTAAAAATTCAAACTCCAAAACTCAGACACTCTCAAACTTGAGGTTCACCCAGGAGACAACTAAAGCCCGGAAAACCATCCTTTTCTGTCTAGAAAGGTAAATTTCGGTATCATGTATCCTAAGTAATTCAAAAATTCCCCTAGTCTTTATACAGGAAATTGGAATTCAAGAAGAAGATCCTCGAAGTCACTGCCAAGACTGTATGCAAGCATATGTCTAGTGCTGCTCATTGGCTCCATGGAACATCACCTTTATTGATCTTGGTAAAGGGAAGATCGCCCTCCAAAACAAGTACTGCTACACAAACACCACCACCACTTCTACTACCTTGCCATACTCTAGAAGAAAGTGTGTGAGAAAAGACAAAGATGGAATCCTAGAGAGTGATCAGATGAGAGAACGAAACCAGCTTGCTTTTACAGGTCATAGAGTGGGGAGGCTGATCTTCAATCAACCTATCATTATAAGAGATCCCCATGTCCTATCATTGCCTCAAAAGAGTGGCCCATGACTTAAAATCTCATCAGGCTGATTGGGGAAATCTGCAAAGTCAGAGTGACTCTCCTGATCCATCTTTCGTTTAGAGTTAACATAATGCTTCTGTAATGGGGGAGGGGCTGCTGACTAGGCATCAGTATGCCCTGATGCAATCCCAATAGTGGATCAGACTGGGGAGCCCGCTTTCCAGAGTGCCATAATGATATCTAGCAGAGATGCCTTGATGAGATGGAGAGGACATGCAGGGGTCTTTTGACTGGTGCATGCTAACTACATGATGAAGAGGAGCCCTTTTGATTGTCAGGCTAAACAGAACTGGAGTGAATTCAGAAGGCACTTGTCAGCCAGGGCAAGTTTCTTTGGCTCTGATTCATTCTAGTGAGAGGTAATGCTGTGAGGGGTGAGGTCTTGGACCCTCTCCATCCAAATGAAAACAAACCTTGCCTTTTTCCCTCTTTGTGTTTATTCTTTCCTGTTTTTAGGTGAAGATTAGAGATGGCCATGACCTTGTAAGCTTCAAAAGGTCAGAGGGAACCACTAGAAGTTCTGGGAACAGAGTCTTTAGAAGTCTGAGGTCAGAGCATTCATCACAATTTTTAACAGATTATAAATAATTTAGAGTTTATGGATTCATGAAAAATGTTTTCAAATATTTACTTAAATATTTGAATTGACGATGACCATGTCTTGTCAAAGATTTGTGATTTCCTTGCTCTTCCCAGGATCACAACACAGCTATAACTTACTAGAGAAATTAACTCATGAGTGACTTGTCCATAGTCAGCTAGTGTCAGTTATAGGATGGTAACTAGGTTTAAAATATGTGGCTTTTTTTAAAGGTCAATTTTATTCCCATTTTGTGACTAGGTAGACAATCACAAGGAAGTTCATTAATTTTCTCAAGATTATACAACTACTACATGGTGAAATAAACACCAAAACTCAATTCTCCTAAATCCCAACCCAGTTTTCTCTCAACTGGACAAATATACCTTAAAAGATGCTATTCCCATATCTGATCTGCCCTCCCAGTTGAACTCATGACTAGATGTAGTCACATAAGTGGGAGGCATGAGAAAACAGACATCATAAGTAACTGAAATATTTCTTTTATGTTCATTCCTTCAGGAGGAGGCAGTGTGTCCTGTTTAAATATAATCTTTCCAAAACTGAAAACGCATTAAGCCACCATGTCTTAGTATGATTGAGTTTATCAGATTCTTTCCAACAGGATAACTTTACAAGAACAATTTCTGAATGAAATATCAAACAGTAGGGTTTTAAACTGAGACAAATTGAAGAATTCTCAACTGTGGGCCCTTGCCCAAGAAGTAAGACTTGGGTGAGGTCACTACATGGGATCTTGGGCAACCAGTGGCCAGAGGACATTGGGATCCTGAAGAGAGAAGGTGGCACCAGGGTGGGAAGGGGTGGTGAGTCGAGGCATGGAAGGGGGAGATGCTAAAGAGAAGCCCCAAGTGGTATTCAGAAAGGGGGATATCTAAGCCCCTTTGGGATGGTTTACATGACCACCAGGTGGTGCTGTCACTTCATTGACCACCTATGAGACTGGGCTCCTTACAGATCAGGGGCTCTAGGATCTCCAGTGGGAGATGAAAGGAGGAAATGCCTCCATTCTAAGGGAAATGGTTACAGGCCATATGTATCCTCAACTCTCTGTTGTTTTTCCTTTAAACCACAGTGTTTAGCATATAGTCGGTGCTTAATAAAAGTTTGCTGAGTTGACTTGATGAATGATTTCCCCAGAGGAGGGAATAGTATAGAACTGAATCAGACAACCAGCTGTCAAAGAAAAAAAGATACCCTCCTCCTTCATATATGTCTCATGATGCATAGTTGGGATATGAACTATAGAAGGAAGAAAGGGGCTAGAATTTGGAGGGTCAAACCACTTGAACAATCATTCCTTCCACAGAGTCCAGTTTTAATTAATATGAATGAAGACACTTAAGAAACCTCATGGAATGTGTCTATACCTTGATGGGATCCAAGACATAGTCCCTGGTTTTGTAGGGACAGAAACTCAATTTTATCAGTTCTTGTAGAGATGCTAATAAAGAGAGATTTAGTAGACGCTAAATTCATTGGCTTGAGTATTTGTCTGGCTAGAGTGCCAACATGTTTCTTTATTATGTGAGACAGACTTGGCCAGAGAACGAGTGTATATCAGTGAATACAGTGTATATCAGCTCCTTTTACCTTTTATCCCAATAGCCTTTGTAACTAGAGTTTCTTAACCTCCCGCTTAGATGTACTACCTCAATCCAGCTCTTCCCAAACATTAGGAAGGATTTTATAAACTCACTCATATTAAGGTATTAGTAGTTGTCAAAGCTTAATATGTTTTCCCATCTCCCTAACTTTTGCATCTGCAGTCACTTAAGAGACTAGAAAGGTAGGAAGGGGCAAAGTTGTGAAGAATTTTAAATGCCAAACAAAGGATTTTATATTTGATCTTGAAATTTATAGGGAACCACTGGGGCTCACTGAGTCAGAGGTGATGTTGGTCAGACCTGCTTTTTTAGGAAAATCACCTTGGTAGCTGAAACTGGAAGATGGACTTGACTGGTAGGCAGAGAAGGAGATAAATTAGTAGGCAATAGTCCAGCATAAGGTTATGAAGCTTTGAATTAGGGTGGGAGTTGTATGAATACCCCAAAAGGGGAGATATAGGCAAGAAACTTGCAAAAGCAAAAAATCAACACAATTTGAAAACAGGTTTGATGTTTGACATGAGTCAGAGGGAAGACTCAGTATGACACAGAGGTTAGGACAAAAAGAGAAGGAAGAGCTCATCTCTTAGAACGAAGGGGTGATCAACACAAACACCACAGAGTGATCAGTGAGACTGTGGAGTATAATATTCCCAAGTCATAGGATTTAGCAATTAAGGGATCACTGATAACAGTGAAGAGTGAACTTTCAGTTGAGAAGTGAGTAGAAGAAATGAAGGCAAGGAGTATGGATGACTTTTTATAAGAATTTGGCTTAGGGGCAATTAGGTGGTGCAGTGAATAGAGCACCAGCCCTGGAGTCAGGAGGACCTGAGTTCAAATCCAGCCTCAGACACTCGACATTTACTAGCTGTGTGACCTTGGGCAAGTCACTTAACCCTGCCTGCCTTGTCTTCCCCCTCCAAAATAAAAAAAATAATTTGGCTGATGATACAGTTATCAATTTAAGCAGATGACAGGATAAAGTGAAGGGTGTTTTTGTTTTTTAAAGATAGAAGAATGCCGGGTATCTTTATGAATTGAAGAGGAATAGTTAGGAGAGAGGGAGAAACTAAAGATTAGAAGAACAGAATGAAATAGGGAGAAAGCTGGGATAGATGTCAAGAGGACAAGTTGAGGGAGGACGTTGGGAAAGAAAAGGACCACAACTTCCTCCCAGACTGGAGCAAAGAATAGAAGACTATTACAGGAAGTCAAGACACAGAACAGGAGAGAAGCTCACCATGGATCATCTGTGTGTTCTCAGTAATACAGGAGGTGAGATCACAGAAATTCTCTTCTGTAGCCCATTGGCACTTTGATGGGTATCATATTCAAGTTGTAAATTAATTTGGGTAGCAATGCAATTTTTCCTAGACTGCCTAGACCTGGCCATGACCATGACTCCAAATGAATCCTTCCTTTGTTTCTGTTAAAATTGCTTTTAAACTGTATTTCCATGGGTCTTTAATGTTTCTTTTGTCAAGTCATTTTAGTAATGTCTGACTCTTTGTGACCCCATTTGCAATTTTCTTGACAGAGATGCTAAAGTGCTTTACCGTTTCCTTTTCCAGCTTTTACAGATGAGGAAATTGAGGTAAACAGGGTTAAGTGATTTGCCCAGAGCCACATAGCTACTAACTATCTGAGGCCAGATTTGAACTCAGGAAGAGGACTCCAGGCCAGGTTCTCTACCCATGGTGCCAGCTAGGTGCCCTAACATTTCTTAGGAGGCTAAATATTTGATATACTGTCTTTGTTGTAGATAGTATTTCCCTTCCTACTTATGTTTCTGTTTTCAGTTAGTGATATGTTCATGGTTTTTGTGGGTTTCCCTTATATCCTGCTATCATGCTAAAAACTGTTCATTATCTTGATCAATTTCTTTGTTATTTGTTGAGTTTCTTGGGTTTTCCAAATATACCATTCGATGTCAGTACTGCAGGTATCTATAATTTCAGCGTTGTGACTCCTCCAACCAATGCAGATTACAGCCCCTCTATAGCTCGGCAAATGTTTGTTTGTTTTAAAGTTGTCACAGTCCATCCTTCCTTGGCCACTATTTTTGTGATGAACCCCTCTAAATTTAGCTAAACTGTACAATTCAGCAGCAGTACCATTCCATCACATAATCTATTAAAAGTGAAAGATTCTACCTTATTCTCTGCTATATTCTCTTAATGTCTTTTCCATGTTTTATTGCTGTGCTGAGTATTTCTAAAACTATCCCAAACAATAACGTTGAAAAGGATGCTGCCTCCGAAGGGCTTTGACTATTAGCTCTGGTCTTCTGCTTTTCTACCTCCCATCTCTTTGTATAGGAGATCAAAGGATTCTGGGGGGTTGAAATAACTGGGGGGCCTCAGACCTAGAGAGCCCTTGGCGATTTGTTGGAATAAATAAAGTAAATATATAAAGCCTCTAAAATGATGCTGAATGGGTCCAATGTAACAATAAGACATTACGCGAGAACATAGAATTTCTAAGCCCAAGTCAGTTGGAGGCTTCAGACAGAATACCATAGACCAGAAATAAGCTCGTTGAGGGCAGGGTCTGTCTTACTTTTGATTTTTTATGGGTGTTTGTTTGTTTTATATCCCCAGCACCAAGCACAGGTCATGGCATATTTTTAAATGCTTATTGATTAATAAGGAGGGCAGCTAAGTGACACAGTGGATAGAGTGTTGGGTCTGAAGTCATGGAGACTCATCTTCCTGAGTTCAAATTCAGCCTCAGATATGATGTGACCCCAAGTAAATCACTCAACCCTGTTTGCCTCGGTTTCCTCATTTGTCAAATGAGCCAGAGAAGGAAATGGCAAACCACTCCAGTGTCAAGAAAACCCCAAATGGGGTCATAAAGAGTCAGACATAAATGAAACAACTGAACAATAACAACAAGATTAATTTGAAAAATTAACAGGAAAATTAACCTTAGGGAGCAGGAAATAAGTGTTTAAAATAGGACATAGAGCTTACAGGCCCTACATGGCTAACTGGCTGTTCTGTGTTCTAAGATCTTGGCACCTAGAGGTGAGGAATCTGAGGAATCTCCTTTTAGAGAGCAAATAACACTCTAAGGACTGATCGTCTCTTCTTATGGGGCTGAAAAGCAGCTAAGGGGTTTTTTTTCCTAGTCTGAAGAGTGGGGGCATTTGGAAACCCTACCTTTCTAAAATAGTTGAGAAAGACACAAAGTTTAAAGAAGGAAATAAGCATTTAACTTTGTGCCAGGCACAGTACTAAGCACTTTACCAATGTCATGTCATTTGATCTTCACAAGTTACCCTGGAAGTTTGATACTATTATTAACCCCATTTTATTTTTGGGGAAACTGAGGCAGATAGTGGTTAAGTGATTTGCCCATGGTCACTTACTGTCTGAGGCTGAATTCGAATTCAGATCCTCAACACTCTGGGCCCAGTGTTCTATCCACTGTGCCACCTTTAGGCAAAGTCCTTGCCTTCCTAGAGCTTGCAATCTACTAGACTACCAGACAGATCCCTTTTGTGAACAAATGAAGATACTATAAACAGAACAAAGAGGCAAAAAGTATCATTGTCTGGCTTCCTAGCTTCCATTGCATGGATCCACTAAGGCTCTAATCACTCTCAAGCACCCCAAGTGCCTGCTCTGCTTGTCCTCCTAGCCCTGCTAGTCTCTTTTTCCCATGTGGCCACTTCTAAGGGCTTAGAGCTAAACTAATCAGATCTAGCATCTGCCTGGGCTTTGTCATCACTACTCTCTAAATACTGATAACACTTTGTGAGAATCAGTGCTAAGGTCCAAGGGAAACATGCCTCAGCCTCACCCTGTGAGCCACAACCCCCCACAGCAACAACTCAAGACTCACACTGAACCTGGAACTGAGTCCCAGGGTCCTAAAGACAGCTCCAATGGCATATGCCCTAATTTGAATCGCACACTCCTCCAAATTCCAGAGTCACCTTTAACTGACCACTCTTTCCCAATACAAATAATCATGGTACAATGGATGAGAGCCCCATGCTTGGAGCCAGAAAAGCCAGGTTCAAATCCCAGCTCCATCATCTGCTACCCAGGTGCCCTTGAACAAGTCACCTCTCTGGCCTCAGTCTCTTCATCTGTAAAACAAGGGAGTTGGATTAGCTGACCTTCGAGGTCTCTTCCAGCTCTGAAACTATAACTCAAATCAACCCCAACTCTCAAAACTCCCACATTTCAGCACAAACACCCAGAGGCCAGCTTCCTAATAGAACTACTCCACCAATTACCAGCATTATGCCCTGGTGCTCTGTTAAAGCCAAGGGGGAATCAATCACTCTGGACAGCTGCAAACCCTCTTTGATGCACAGCTGCTGCCTCCTCAGAATCTACCACCATGAGAGATTAGACAGAGGAACAGAAGGTTTGCATTGGATAGGGAACTGTAGGCCAGCAAATGCAGTTTTTTTATTTTCATTTTTAGAAAACTAAGATCTAGAGAAGGAAAGTGACTTTCCTCATTAATATTAAACATTAATTCCCATTTATTTAATTCCCATTTAATTAATCCCTGTTAATTATTAGACATTTAATAATAATAGAAACATCAAATTAGAAGGGAAAGAAGAGTGTGAAGGTACTAAGGGCAGCCACAGAGACAAAAGGAAGAAGTGACAGTAGGTCAGTGAGAGAGAAACCCAAAAAAGACAGCAGCCAGGGGTCATTTAGAGTGGGAGGAGTGAAATACTCTCCACCCCACCAGCCCCTGAGGGCACCACTGTAATGCAGCAAAGTCACTGATGTCCATAATGATGACCCCAGGTTACCAAGAAAAGGCTGTCCTCCCCATTGTCTCAGGAATGATGAGTAAGCTTGACCCGGCCTGGACTCAGCAGAGAGACCTGACCTAAGTCAAAGAATCTGCCCTGGGTTGGAAGAGTGATAGAATCTGGCTTCTAGAGTCAAAGAAGAACCTGGGTTCAAAAACTACCTCTTCCTCACCTGTGTGACCTTGGTTGGGCAAGTTATTTAACCTCCCTGGCATCAGTTTCCTCATCTGTAAAATGAGATGGTAGGGATTTGACAAGGTAGCCTCCAGGTCCCTTCCTACTCTAGATCTGTGATCAAATAACCTGATCTTGAAAATCAATAAGGAGTCCCTACCTATAGGACTTATACCCACTGTGTCCAGTGTCTTCAGATCCACGATAGCCATTCAGAGGGCAAATGTTGTCGTTCAGTTATTTTGGTCGTATCTAGTTCTTTGTGACTCCACTTTGGGGTTTTCTTGGCAAAGATACTAGAGGGGTTTGCCATATCTTTCTCAAGCTCATTTTACAGATGAGGAAACTGAGGCAAACAGGGTTAAGTGACTTGCCTAGAATCACAGAGTTAGTAAATGTTTGAGGCTGAATTTGAACTCAGATCCTCCTGCATCCAGGCCCAGCACTCTACGTATTGTGCCAGGTCGGGTGAGTTGCTTCAAATGCATGCTCCTCAGTTTCCTCATCTTCAACCCATAAGGTTCTTTCCAATTATGAACCTATGGGTCTGAGTCTGCTCCTTCCTAACTCAGGCCTTTCTCTCCCCAGCTTCCTCAGAATTCTGCATTCTCTTTTAAACTGCTCCCTTTAGTCTAGGATATTTTTTCCCCTGAATTCCTCCAGGCCTCAAGGAATCACTAATTGATCAGAGAGCTGTTCCCTAAGGCCTAGGCCGAACTCCTGGACTCTCTGAGCATCTATTTCTCTCTTGGATTCTTGGTTTGCCTGAGACCTTTCAAATGCATCACAGAAAGGGACTGAGGTGAAGATAAATAGGAAAAAATTCTCCAGCTTTCATAGAATTATAGAATTTTAGAATTGTAAAGGACTTTAGGAGTCCGCTAGTCCAACTACTTTATTGTCCAGACAAGTAAATTAATCCCAGGAAGCAAAGTAACTTTGCCACGATCATACACTTTCATTCTCTCTCCCATACTGTCTAGATTATTTCTCATGAAAGCATGCAATTCCCCATTTTTCAATCTTTTCCTTAGAATAGTGCCCCAGCTCTGAAATTCAAAGGACCTGGGTTCAAATCTCCCCTGACACTAACGGTGAAACCTCCCTGGGCCTCAGTTTACTCATCTGTAAAAATGGTAGGTTGGTCCAGATAGCCTCTGATACTCTGTGATACTTAACCCTGAGCAACCAAAAGTAGAAAGAAAAAAATTACTGGACCTGGAGTCATATAACCTACATGTATATAATAATAATTATTATTATTATGACAATATTCACTAACATTTATATAGGACTTTAAGGCTTACAATGTACTTTACAAATATTTTCTTATTTTATCCCCACAACAGTTCTGGGAGGTAGATGCTATCATCCCCAAGGAAAGCAAGAGAACTTTGCCTTTAAAAGGGATGGACTTAAATTCTAAGTAACCAGTATTTCAAAAAAGACATCAAGAAAATGACAAGAAAAGTAGAGACGGAATGATAATAGCAAGGATAACCGGGGTACCATGGCAGGTGGTGCAATGGACAGAATGCTAGGCTTAAAGTTAGGAAAACCCAATTTCAAACCCAGCCTCAGACATTTACTAGCTGTGTGACCCTGTGTGAGTCATTTCACATCTATCTGCTGCTATCTGCCTCAGCTTCCTTAACTGTAAAACAGAGAAAATAAGAGCACCCATCTCCCAGGGTTATTATGGGGATGCAACGAGATACTATTTGTAAAGTGCTGGCACATAGTGGGTACTTAATAATAGTAATGGTCCGTGCCAGAGTGTGATAGTTACTGAAACGCAGAGAGACTTTGAACTCACTCTCCCAGAGTGAAACTGGCTACATCTCCCCTTCATGGTTCTAGGAGCATTCCTGATGTATCACTGAAATCTTTGTTTAATGCTATCAGGAGAAATCCCTGTTCTGGTGTGTTTTTCCTACTGCTAACTTCTAGGGATCAGTGCCTCAAAGTCATTTTAAAAATTAACACCAATTAAAAGTAGGTACATTCACCCCTATTCCACCTTGGCCCCTGAGGAGACTAAGTTCAAATTTAATGTGCTTTCTATCTAACTTTCACCCAATCAGGTTTACTTCTAAAAGTGGTATACTTTCATCTACCATTAGGCTGGGTCCTTCAGGTCACTTCAACAGAGCATCATTACTGGGCTAGCTCACAATTCTGACCTTTTGAAGTTCATAAGATCGTAGCTGTCTCCTTTGTCTAAAAACAAGACAGAACAGATGTAAAGACACAAAGTGCAGAGTCCTGTATGTTGGCTTTAGATCCCAAGGCCTCTCCCTTTATAGTATTATCTCTCTTATGCAAACAACTGTTGTTCAGTCATGTCCAGTTCTTCATGACCCCATAAGGGGTTTTCTTGGCAAAGACATTGGAGCAGTTTGCCATTTTCTTCTCTAGTAGATTAAGGCAAACAGAGATTAAGTGACTTGCCCACAGTCATACAGCTAATGAGCATCTGAAGCTAGATTTGAATTCAGGTCTTCTTGACTCCATGCCCAGAGCTCTATCCACTGAGCCACCTACATGTCTCCTATTCAAATAATAGCTAGGGAGGAAAAAGCCAGAGCAAAGCAGAGGTCTTACTTTTGTAGGTTAGTCCTGTGCTTAGAAACATAGAAGATGCTTAGCTAATGTTTACTGATATTGATAGAGCCTTTTGAGTGTATCACAGTTCCAGCTACACAGCCTATCAACAATGCCTCTTTCTCATGTGGGGAGCAGAATGTCTATTCTTTGCCCAAATCGAGGAGCAGGGCACATCTTTTACATTATATCACCCTATTCTGGGAGCAGACTCTCCGGTCTCTTCCTTGGGGCACATTGCATCTGCTGGGTATGTTGTGCCTAATCACCAGCCTTTCACTGCTGACGTTTCCCCTTTCCTGCTAGTCTAATGTTGACCTGACTATTCAGGCAGCTCTCCTTGAGATATGTGCCAGTCCTTACTGGGAAGCTTTCATGGAGGAGCTGGGAGAGAGTTTGGATTACAGCACCAGTAAGTGAAAGGAAGATAGAAGTTGAGGAAAGGGGTCTCTTAGTTTGCCAACAAGAATGGACTTGACCTTTCTTCTGGCAAGCAGATAATTGAGGTGGCAAGACTGCCAGGCATGGGTTTGGTTCCAATATCTGGTCAGGGGCTTGTTGTCATTCATGCCTCAGGGAGGCCCATGGAAGAACCTCTATGTAAAAACAAAGTACCCTGGGTCAAATCCCCTGTCAAGAGCCTCTGGCTTCCTGATCCTTTACATTCACTGTTCCTATGGTTGGGAACAAATTACTCTCCCAATATCTCTGAGTCTAGAATCCAAACCAATGATTCTTAACTTAAGGGTCCCTGAATTTGCATGGGGAAAAAAATTACAGCTTTATTTTCACTAGCCTCTAATTGTGGGACATAGAGAGACAGAGAAATTTGGAGAGAGACAGAAGTGAGGGAAGACAGAGACAGAGAATGAAGGGAGAGGAACAGAGGGAGAAGGGAAAGAGACAGAGAGACAAAGAGGCAGAGGAGAGTGGGACGCAGGGAGGGGGGAGAGAGCAAGAAAGTGTGAAAGAAAGAGAGACAGAGACAGAAAGACAAAGAGAGACAGAGGCAGAGACAGAGAGAAATTTGGAGACAGAGAGAGACAGGGAGAGGGGAATCAGAGAGTAGGAAAGAGAGGACAGAGACAGAGAGATAGAAAGGCAGAGAAGGAGAAAGGAGCAAGGGGGGAGAGAGACAGAAACCAACAGACAGAGGGAGGATTTTAAGTCCTTATTCTAGGGACACCACACTAGCAAAAAGTAAGAGTCCTTACCTTCCAGGAGCTTATGTTCTGGTAGAGGAAGACAACACATAAAAGGAAGCTGGAGATGAGGAAAGAAGACTAGGCAGACACCCTTGCAAGAGCAAAGCAGAGAAATGGTGCGGGGCACTATAGGCTGGTCCAGCTTTGAAGAGAGAAAGGTGGCTGGAATGCAAATGGAAGGGTCTGTTTTTATCATAGTAAGTACTCTCCTCCTATCCCATAGTTATCTAAATGTGTGTTTCCTTTAATTCAATGTGAAATCTTTCATGCACATAAAATCTGTTGCCTTTATATGATGAGTCTTTAAAAAAAAAAACCTCACTAAAGGCCCTTGTTTATTGTTTGTCAGTAGTCACCACAGCAAATCCCATAAATTTTCAAAACAAACCCACTAGCATCTGCTCGCTTTCAGTCTCACACCACAAGTGAGGAACCAAATCTGCTCCTTTCATTTCGACCCATCCAAGTTGGAGCCTAGATTGGTCCCACAAAGGGCTCTGTCTCCAGAGCAGGTGAGAATAATGAGGCCCTTCAGTTCTCACTGTGAAGACCCCATGACGAAGCAGCCAGAAGCAAGCTTCCCTGTTGGCCTTTTCCATAGCACGCACAGAGCCTAACATTCACTTTCCTCTTTCATGTCATGATACCAGCCAAAATTACCTTTAAATGAGGAAGAACGCCATTATTTAATCAATAGAATTGCGTCAATTGAGGAAAATTTGTCTCCAGTGTAAACAAGCAGAATGTCTTTGTGCTCTGTAAAAACAAGGTTAAATTACTTGCAGATCTGGGAGAGGGAGAGAAATGTAGGAAGTAAACCTGAAGTCTAACACATTCAAGATCTGGGAACAGAAATGAAGGGTAATTGCTCTGATTACATGCTATGACTGGCTCTTTCCTAGCCTGGGCCATGTGGACTTTTATCTTGATGAAACCCCCACACATGCGTCTTCTCTTTCCCGTCTATAAAACCCAAGATTCACCCAGGAGTCTGGCCTTAAGCTGATCTGTGCTTTACCTTTAGCCAATAACAAAACAAAAGAAAAGAAACATAACTAATGATGGGAATAATTAAGGCTCAAATTAAAACCAGGACCCAGCTTGCTGTCTCCGGAGCAGACCACAATCCATGACCTCTGGTGGGCAGGTGAGTCATGCTACCATTCCTCAAGAGGCCATAACCCCCTACAATCAACCTATTAGCTGTGAAATGAAGTTGGAGGGTGGGGGCAGGGGGAAATGAAGACCTTATCCTAGTGACTTGATCTGTGCAGTTCTTCTCCAGTCCCAACTATATTCCTGTCGTAATGTCTCCTTCCCTTGGCTCCTTGGTATTAGGAAGTGCTGTGTAAGAACAGTGAATCATCTGACTGGCTAGACTTTCAGAAATAAATAGCCACAGATGATCAGTTTCTTCTGAAAGAAATTAATCCCTGATCCTCCACCACATATCCCAACTACAGTTACCCAAATAGGTGATCTCCCATGTTAATACATATTTATCTCATGCATATTATGTTTGTACATATTAATATATATTTATCTCAAGCAGCGAGATGACTAACTTGATTTGCTCCTTCAACAAACATTTATGGAACACTTACTGTGTGCTGGGTATGAGCTCCAGTAGGTCCTATCATGCCAAAATGACCTTGACGATACCCTTGATTTTATTCGCCAAGGGCCAACCTGACCAAGTACAGAGGGGCTCTCACCCTTAGTTGGTTGGCTACTTGATGGTGAATTCTTTTCATCAAGGTAATCCATAAAACAGAAAAAAAGATGAAAAATGGCTCTGAGTTTTATGTGGCCTCCTTCTGATTCTGCCACAACAGTGGTAGACTGATAGAAAAGAGAGTAGAGGATGCTAAGAATTATAGGTTGGGGACCATTTAAACTTGGACTTGGCCATGTTATTCAAAATATGACCCAATAATCAATGAGTAACATAGCACTAGAACTAAATCATATCAATCTTGATATTATCAATATAAATTAATTCAGAAAGAAGAAGGAAGTTGCAAATAAACAGAAAGATGACAGAAGTGGGGAAGAGGAAAAGGAACTGGCAGAGTTGGGTCTATCAAGGGCAGCAAGAAATATAATTTCATGGGACATTTAGTCATCTCCCATTTCAATGTTTGCGATAAAGTCTTGCAAAAAGACCACCGTTAACTTTATTACAGTTTTATGCAACGACAGCAGTGACAAGAATGAAGAGGCAGAGAAATTCTACAAAGACCTCTTTAAGATTCACCAAATTAAATCAGCATACACTCTGATACTCGTTTACTTGAATGAAAAGATGGAAATAGGTGACCACTGAAAAATGAATTTATTGGGAAATAGGAGTCAAGAACAGGAAATGAAGAGGCCAATTATAGACAGAAGTCTCATGTGTCTACATCCAAAAACTGTCTTGAATAAAAGAATATACAGTAGATTTGAATGCTGAAAAATAACACACACACACACACACACACACACACACACACACACACACAAAAGAAATAGATTATATTTTCACCAATAGGAAAAAACTTTCTTACTAATGTAGGAGTAATTCCTAAATCAGCTGTCTCTGTCAGTCGGGGTTGGTAGAAAAAAAAATCGAAATTAGTACACAGCTATAAGAAAGAATAAAAATGAGAAAAAGATGTCAGGCAATTTGAAACAATTCAGTATAGACATGCTCCTGGGAGAAGTGAATTATATCAATCTTTACATGCTACAAACAAAACCAGGAGACAGAAGGAAATTGCAGCTGTAACCAAGGCTGTGTTGGAGCCAGCTCCAGCTTATGAGACTTGATTGTGAAATTTTCAGTGCGAGCATTTAAACTTCAGAAATCTGCAGTTGCTACAAATGGGGGCTAGTTTTGTTGATTGTCTAGAATTAAGAAAGTGTTACTAGAGTGTGGCTAGGTGGCTCAGTGAACAGAGCACCGGCCCCGGAGTCAGAAGGATCTGAGTTCAAATTCAGACTAAGACACTTAAAACACTTACTAGCCATATGACCTTGGGCAAGTCACTTAACCCCAAATGCCCTGCCCCAATTAAAAAAAAAAGTGTTACTAATGCAGATTAAACCTAAAAGTGTGTTGCATACTTTTTCTTTTTCTGGAGAGCCCAGTTAAACATTTATCAACACACCCCAGTATTGCTCTATAAACTCAAGCTCAGCAGGAGTGCAGTAGTAGACTCAGGGAATGGTCATAACCAGACTGAATGCCTGGTGACTGTAGGCTAGTAACAATGATGATGATGATGATGATATTGATGATGATGATGAGTAATAACTGACATTTATATAGTGCTTTAAATTTTGCAGAGTACTTTGTTATGATCATCATTCAGTTGTTTGGGTTGTATCCAATACTCCGTAACTCAATTTGGGGTTTTCTTGGCAAAGATACTGGAGTGGTTTGCCATTGTCTTCTCCAGCTGAATTTGCAGATGAGGAAACTAAGGCAGAGTTAAATGACTTGCCCAAGGTCACAAAGTTAATAAGTATCTGAGGCCATTAAACTCACCTGTCTGACTCCAGGCCTGGCGCTCTATCCACTGTGCCACCTAGCTGCTTTACATTCAGTAATTCATTTGGACCTCACAACACTCCTGAGACAGATCAAAACCAAGTTTGAGTGTAAATAGTCTAAAAACTGAAATTCTTAGCATCCCCTGCTCCTTTTTCCATTCTGTCATGGCAGAATCAAAAGAGGGGTTACCCAGGACTCAAGGCCATTTTGCATTCTTTTCATGGATTGTTAATAGCTAAATGAGAGATGGCTCATAGGTTTTCCTCAGAGAGATAAATAAAGGAGTTGGCAATAGGAAACATTTTATGGAGTGTTTGGTCGTTCCATGATAAGTACTTGAAAAAAGACCACCATGAAAATGACCACAGTTTATAGAGCAACATTTATTGTAGAGAATGAAAAGGTAGAAAAATTCTACCAAGAACTTGATAAGAGCCTCCAAATGAAATCAACATGCTTAGATAACGCAACTGTGAGTTAAATATAAAGGTGGAAATCGGTGACCATGGAAAAGAATGTGTTAGGAAGTATGGTTCAGAAGCACAGAATGAGAAAGGCCAAAGAATCATAGACTACACAAAAACTTCATTTCTGTACTAGGATTACTCTCTTTCAGAAAGGAGTTAGAAAGCACTGGACAGTATGAATACCAAATCAAATCACAAAAAAACAGAAACTGATTTTCACCAGACAGGAGTCAACTTATTGCCAATGTGAAAGTCATTATTTACTGTGAACAGTCATACCAACAACATCTTACAGCAAAGGAAAAAAATTAAAACAAAGTGGGGAGAGAGAAGGAAATAAACATTTGTGTAGTACCTACTACGTGCCAGGCATTGTGTTAAATGCTTTTACAACTATCATCACATTTTATAAATGATACATTTGTTAAATAAAGCTAGAAAAATCCCAAATGAGAAGATATGGCCTACAGTTAAACTCCTACCTGACCAACATAAACAAGTAACTGACAAGAAAATTTTTTTATTTTTTTATTTTATTTTTAATTTATGAAATGAAACAAGCATTTCCACACCATATTAAATTTTAAAAAAAAGATGAAACCACAAATCTATGATGTGCAATTTGCTATTTCTTTTAAATATATAACAAAGTTATCATGTAAATTTCCGTTTTTTCCCTTCTTTTTCTTCCCTCCCCCGGCACAAAATAATGAAGCGTGAAATGAACAGAACAAAGAGAATATTGTATACAGCAACAGCAATGTTGTTCCAAGAACAACTTTGAGTGATTAAGCCATTTTAAGTAGTATAAATAGCCAAATTAACTATAAAGGATCTATGAAGGAAGATACTATCTGTCTCTAGAGAAAGAACTGATAAATGGAAGTATATATAGAATGATTTTAAACATATACATACATTTGCCCTAATGGTAACCATCTCTACTGACAAGAAAAATTGAGAAACAGGTAGAAGCAAGGAGATAGATCTCAAATATAATAATTTCATATAAAACTTTAGAAGAAGTAAATGAACGGCCATAATGAGAAAACCTAAAGTGTCTGAGAACATTTCAGTTGGCAAACACTTGATTGACTTGCACAATGGAGAGAACTGGACACAAAGCCAGTTTGGAATAGAAATTTTTCATAAAATCACATGGAAAAAAGAATCTTGAAAGATTATGAATTTCATTGCCTCATTTTTTTAAAGTGATCAATGGAGGGGGAAACTTATTCAAAGAAATCCAGGTGAAAGACTCAATGAAGCAAACTCTGTCCATGGATATTTTAGGATGAAACAGGAAGCAGGACAAAAAGACAAAAGATAGGGACGTTCTGTACAGGATTTTATTGGGGGAGGGGGTTGTTTCCTAACATACTGTCTACAATGATCAAAATTCTTGGATTCCCCTATAGGTAGGATCACAATACCAGATACACTTATGGAAATGGTGGCAATGGCGCTGAATGAAAGATGGGGAAAGCATCTAAGTGTACACAAATAGAGTGTGGAACATTGAACAGGTGGAGGATGTTGAAAGAAATATTGTCAAGATTTTGGAAGAAGGAGAAGACACCAAAGATGTTGAGGGGAAATATCAGACCTAATCACTTCCCCAAAAGTGACCAAAAAAAAAACACTGAAATGTTTAGGAAAAAAAAAGGCTACATATATTTCAAAGACACCCTGCATGAGGCTGTTAGAAGGGGGTAGGCTTTCATAAGTGATATTCTACAATAGACCATTTCTTCACTATAACGCAATTGATTAAAACAGGTAGATAATACACAATGGTATCATTTATTTTTTCAAAAGTATTTGATTTGGTAGAGCCAAATTTCATCATATTGGTTCTCCTCCAGCAAAAAGGAAATATGTCAAAATTAAAGATTACTTGAAAGAGATAAACAAGATAACTATTCAATGGCCTTCTCATTGTTATTATATGGCAAGTCATAGAACAAGTTGACATACCCTTGTCAAAGGTGTTTGCCATGGTCATGGAAGAAACATTGCATAGAGCCCAAGTCAAAGATTATAAGGTCCTCTGTATGTTCATGTCTGTGAATGGCATTGGGCCAGTTGTATCAGTTGTAGTATATACTACTGCCACCTAAATGAGATTTAATTTGATTCAAAAGAGTTTGGCCTTACTAATTATATGAGAAAAAAGCAAGTAAATGAATGAAATAAGTGCTTACTTACTTTAAGTGCTTACTATGTGCCAAACACTGTCCTAAATGCATGAAGAATGCCTACTGTCTAGATGATATATGCAGTTGGATGGACAATCTATGCCTGTATCATCCATATCCATCAGTATCTATAGTTTGGACAGAACCTGCAAATGGACTATAAATTAGGCCCAGAATTGTTAGCTCCTTGAAGGTAGGGCTCCCTTGATCTATCTTTATAGCTCCAATGACTACTACTACATAGATGGCACTTAATACATGCCAAGTGATTGAATAAATGACTGAATGAAGTAAAAGTAATGAGAAACAACAATGAAAACAGTATAATAAAAAGAGCACTGGATTTGGACTTCAAGGAATGGGGTTCAAATCTTGATTCTGTCACTTACTACCAATGTGATCTTAGATACACTGGCAACATCTTGAATATACATAATAATTTACATATTTGTTTTCTCCATAACAATCCATGAAGTAAGTAGTACAGGTATTATCACTACTTTGCAGATGAGGAAATTGATGCTCAGAGAGGTTAAGGAAGCTGCCCATGGTCACACAATCAATGGTCAGAGGTCAAATTTGAACCTACATCTTTGGATTCCAAATCTAGTGTTTATTGAAGGAAGGAAACAATCATTTATTAAGTACTTACTATGTGCCAGGAATTGACCTAGGTGCCGAGGATACAAAAACAAGGAAAAAGCAAGATAGTCCCTGCCTTCAAAAAGCTTATATTTGAATGATTTTGAAGCACAGAAAGTTCTGAAGACAGACTGGTCTAGACCCCTCCACAAAATAAGAGGTTCTCAATGAAATTAATCAATGGGGTGGGAGGAGGGAGAAAGGGGTTTGTGGATGGATATTTCATGATGCTGCAGGAACAGTAGGCTATTTCAGATTGAGGAGGCTCCAAGTTCTGAGAGGAGTTCCAGGATGAACCAGCAAGAGAGGATATATGCTTTTGAAGTCCAGAAAGTTAACAAAAGGACAAGGAGGGAAAT
The DNA here is from genome assembly GCA_028627135.1 of Pseudochirops cupreus. Classification (NCBI taxonomy): domain Eukaryota; kingdom Metazoa; phylum Chordata; class Mammalia; order Diprotodontia; family Pseudocheiridae; genus Pseudochirops; species Pseudochirops cupreus. Next base: position 70,944,967 of record CM053581.1, read on the forward strand.
GAAGGTAAGCTGGCACAGTTGGTTCTATAAAATGCTGCAACTGATTTCTACCAAAACACTATTGTTGAAATCACAAAAAGGGAAGGTAACAGAAGCATCAAGGTGTTAATATGTTAAATGAAGTGCTAAAATGAATTTATGTTCTGTTGAATTTGAGGTTTTTCTTGATGGAACTGTAGAGCAGTTTGTAATTGCCTGACTGAAATCAATCAATATACATTTATTAAGTGCCTACTGTGTGCTAAGAACTGTGCTAAGCACTAAGCATACAAAGAAAGGCAAAAGATAGTTCCTGGCCTCAAAGGGTTCACAATCTAACAGCCAAAGATTGGTCATGCCCTTGGTGGCTTCTAAAAAGCTAATGTGCCAAACAAAAACAAGAGAGAGCAAATAGTCTGCTTCAATCTGCAGACTCTGCAGTTCTTTCTCTGGATGCAGATATCCCTTTCCATCTTGAGTTTTTTGTAGTTGTCTTCTAACCTTGTATTGCCAAGAGGAGCCCAGTGTATTAAAGTTGGTCATCACATATACAATGTGTCTGTAATTGTGTACAAAGTTCTCCTGGTTCTGCTCTCCTCACTCAACATCAGTTTATATAAGTCTCTCCAGGTTATTATGAAGTCCATCTTCACCTCATTTCTTATAGCACAATAGTATACCACAACTTGTTTAGCCATTCCACAACTGATGGGCATCCATTTGATTTCCAATTCTTTGCCACCACAAATAGAGCTACTATAAATATTTTTGTACATATGGGTCTTTTTCCCACTTCTGTGATTTCTTTGGGATACACCCAGAAGTGGTATTGCTGGGTCAAAGGGTATATACTTTTTTATAGCCCTTTAGGCATAGTTCCAGATTGTTTTCCAGAATGGCTGGATCAGTTTACAACTCTACCAATAATGCATTAGTGTTCCAATTTTTCCACATTTATCATTTTCCTGTTTTTTCATTTTAGACAATCTGACAGGTGAGGTGTGGTACTTCAGAGTTGTTTTGATTTGCATTTCTCTAATCAATAGTGATTTAGAGCACTTTTTCATATGCTTATAGATATCTTTAATTTCTTCCTCTGAAAACTGTCTGTTCATATCCTTGACCATTTATCAATTGGGCAATGACTTGTATTCTCATAGATTTCACTCAATTCTCTGTATAATTTAGAAATGAGACTTTTATCAGAAACACTGATCGTAAAAATTCTTTCCCAATTTTCCACTTCCTTCCTAATCTTGGTTACATTGACTGGGCAGTAGAGGTAAGAGAACTTAAGGAGTATGATCCCCAGCAGTCTATAGAAGAGCCAATCATGGAGAAAGAATCCTTTTCTTGAGTGAAATCACTCTTTGCCTTTTCCCTTGTGCCTCTACAAAAGGGTAGCAGGGAGACAATGAATTTCTCTCTTCTTCTTCCTCCCTACAATGTCATGGCTAGCCATACTTCTGGTATCTCTTTAAAAGTGAAACATACTCTTGAAAAATCATCCCTGAAAAATGTGGCCCCTATTAGCAGAGAAGAAAACTAGCTAAGGAATAAGAACCTAGCCCTTGAGAAAGAATAGTTCTTCACTTCTGATAAGGAAGAGATATCTCTCTCCTCCATCGCCTTCTACCACTGCCTTTCCTCCAGGAAGCAGAGACAGTCAGTGAAAGTAGTTTTGAGGAGTATGACGACTGGCAGTAGTGGAGGTCTAGCTATGGGACCAGACTTCCCCTCTGAGGAAGAAAAGTCAGTTTTCTCTTTATTTTTCATTTTGGTCTGCTGCAGGCCTTTGTAAGTACCATGACCTATGAGAATTTTGTTTATAAAATGCCTTTTTGTTAAATTATATAAATCATTTATTTGGAGGTAAGTGAAATCTCCAAGCCCACCAGCTATGGTGGACCTGTATCTTATGGATGACGGTTGAATTTTGAACTGTCTAAGAAGCATGCTTCATAGACCTTGCCAAGACCCACAGAATAACTTTGAAACCAATATAGTTGATCGAAGGCACCCAATCTACAATCTGAGGATAACATAGGGACAAGGGCTGTCCATTGTGGGTGCTATACAATGAAGAAATATTGTGACTCAAGAGAATCCCAAGGAAAAAAACTCCCAGAAGAAAATATCACTGCTATGAGTAGAACCCCAGGAAAAAGAAATTGACCATAAGACATGATAGAAAAGTTAATACCTTTCCATGAGATGATAGAAGAATTGGAAGAACAAATAAATGGATGAATGATATTTATTAAGCACTTCCTTTATGCCAGGCATTATGTTAAGCACTGGGATACAAAATACAAAAGGGTGACTGAATACTAATAAGGGAAGTGGAACACATCTGGGTAGTGGCAGTTAGTGAACTGTGCTTTGGCCTGGGTAGTCACAGAGATGGCAAATAGTCATTGGACAGACAATTAATATTTTCTTCCTAGAAACAATTGTAGCATCAATTTGATTAATTTTTCCAGAGCTAGAGGTGGAAAGTTAGAAGCAAGGATTGGGACACGCTATGAAAAAGTAGACGACAAAAGGTGACCTAGGTAGATGGTTGAATGATATTTTAATTGTGGCCTTATCTGAGACTGGTTATACATAGTAGGCTACATGAGTTTGTACTCAATCACTCATTCATTCACTCACCAATCAGAACAGCTTAGACCCAGGGAACGAGTTCCAAAGATAAATTATTATCTCTCCTAGAGTATGATCTCTGCAGATCTAGGGTTCCACTGGTCCAGTGGGTACAGAAGTTGGGCAGATTTCAAGAGGATAGCAGCTGTGGACACCTAAATGGGATGAAATAAAAAATTTAAAATCATATTAAATCATTCGTAAGGATATGATAGCTTTTAGAATAGAAGGTGAAAAATTTTACTAAAGTAGAAGAAACTGAAAAAGAAAATGGAGAAACAACTAAATAATACAGTGATACAAAACGAGAAATATTAGAACAAAAATCAAAAACTGGAAAACTGGAAGGACGGATCATTTAGATCTTTGGAGTACTTGGGAGCAATGCTCACAGAATTATTCCTATATTTGACTGGTGACAGTTAAAATGTTACCCTCTACACAGTCCTATCAAAGATTCTGAGATTGAAGTACATTCCTTTCACATAGGTATTCTGAGGTAAGTTTGCTGGGTAACTGGAATTGGGTGTTTGGGCATTTGGATGGCCACCGTTATCATACAAAGATTGACCTCAGAACAGTTAGAGCAGTGTCCAGAAATAGGAGGGCACTAAAGTGTGCCCCAGGGAGTACAGATTCCTGTGTCTTCTTTAGCATCAGTTATAAAGACAATGTCAAAAATAACATGGAGAAAGAGCAGTAAAAAAGAATATTCCGTGTCCAGACTCAACTTTGTTACCTATAAATTCAGCTTTTCCAGCAATTCTCAGAACTTGGCCTTTCCTAAGGCACAGACAGGCAGTGTTTCACACATATGTGGGGGCTGGCAATCTAAAAGAACTCTAACAATCTCTTCTATTTTTTCTCATATTTCCCCAACAGTCTCTCCCTAACCCCCAAGGGCGCTTTTCTTTTTCATTAAGTGACAATGAAGATCGCAGAACAGGATCAGGATTCTTTTTGCTTCCCTTCTGAGCCTTCTTTCAACTATTGCTCCCCACCCTTAATTCCCACTCTGATTTTGAAGGGTCATAGGATTATAGATTTAGAATGAGAAGGGGCCTTAGAAATCATCTAGTCCAACCTTCTCATTTTACAAATGAGTAAACTGAGTCCTAGAGCACTTGAATGACTCACCCAAAGACACAGGTAGGAAGCAGTAGAAGAGAGACTGAGAAGTCTCCCCTGGTCTTTTTCTTCTACAGGCTGAATATGCCCCATTCCTTTTGGTCAGTCTTCATGGAATGACCATGTCTTCCTAAGACTAAATCCTTTCATCTCCTCTTCCGTGTTTAATTTGTATACCAGGAAGGGTATATAGGGAATGGAGGAATATCAACCCAAAATCTTATGTAAAGATCTTTAGCTGTCCTTCCCTGTCCTCTCCTCAATTCTCCTTCAGTCCTCTCCCCTTCCTTCTCAACTTTTCTCTCCTCCCTTTTCTGCCCTTGTTAAGGAAGCCCCCTCCAAAAAAAATTTTTTTTCTCAACCATGAGATGCTCTACGTGTCCCTGGCAGTGGGAATAGAAAAAAAAGAGATGACTTACAAAGGTATTACAAAGGAAAAGGCAATAGGACTTGGTGACTGACCGACTGTGGGAGGCAAGAGAGAGGAAAAGAAAGCAAAAATGGACCTGAGACTGCAAGGCTGAATGAGCAAGAAAAAATGGTTATACAAGCAAAAATTCAGGGGAGTTAAGGAGTGGGGTGCAATTTTGAAGAGAATCTCATGTCAAGAGATTGTTTGTTACTGGAAATAGTTCTGGGTTTGGGGTCAAAAAGACATGCCTTCAAATCTTAGCTTTGCTAAGTGTGTGACAAGTCACTTAGTATTTCTGAGCCTCAGTTTTCTTACAGACAAAAGTAAGGGTTTGAATCAGGTGATCTCTACTGTCCTTTTTGCTCTAAAACCATCTATGACCACTTGACCTCCTTTTGCCTGTGAAATGGAGGTAATAATTGACTGGGGGGAAGGAGGGGCTGAGATTCCAGGAAATTAGTAGATTGATGAAAAATAGCCTTTCTTCCTTATCCAGAGCTTGAGTTTGCAATCCAATGGCAACTAGATTGAAAAACACATAAATCCTGGCTGACTGCTTCCCTTTTTCTCTTTCTTTGCTGGGGTTCCTTGGTTTTTGTGCATCTGGAGAGCTTCCTAATGGTGTTTAGGGCAAACAGAAAATGACTTGAAGAGTAGTGAAATATAGCCTCGGGGAGAAGGGTGGAATTTATGCTGGATATACCAGGAAATATAGGTGTAAATATAGCACAGTACGATGGAATTGGATTCAGGAGGTCCAAATTATCCTCCTTTCTAACTACATGATTTTAGGCAAACTCTACAAGTTTCAGTTCCCTCATTTGTCAACTGTGTAGGTAAGACTGCATGGTCTCTAAGATTCCCTTTGTCTCTAAATCAATAAGCATTTATTAAACACTTACTATATGCCTGGTATTGTGCTGAGTACTGGAAATCCAAAGAAAAGTAAAAACAGTCCCTGATCTGAAGGAGCTCAAAGTCTAATGGGGAACAGAATACACAAACAACAATGTACAACTAGATATATGCAAGATAAAGTGGAGGTAATTTCAGAGGGAAGGTGCAAAATCTACGATGTATATTAGAATCATTGTGTTCAAACACTTTCTGTTCACAGTTAGGGGAGTGCCAGTGCCTAGGACCAAGGAGATCTAACTGGGGCCCAGAACAGTGTCCAACAATTGAGAGGTAGCCCAGTATGACCACATCTGAATGTTCTGGGTACCATACTGTAGGAAAAACAGTGATAAGCTAGAGAACAAACATATGGAAGGAAACAATAATGAAAGTGAAAGGCTTTAAGAGGATTAATACCAGAGGATCAGTTGAAGGAACTGAGGATGTTTGGCCTGCAGAAAAGACTTGTCCACAAGTATTCGAAGGACTGTCATGAGGAAAAGGGAGTTGTTCTACCCAAGGGGAGAACAAGTAGAAGTTTCAAAGAATAAGATTATGGTTTCATGGAAGGAAAAACTTCCTATGAATTAGAGATAGTCAAAAACAGATCAAACTATCTCAGAAGGGAAGATTTAAAGACTCCCTTTTCTTTGACCAAAAGCTGGATGACCATCGTTGGGTAAATTGTGGACAGGATTCTTTCTCATATATGGGAAGGAATCAGTAGCCTCTGAGCCATTTCAGGCTCTGAAATTCTGCAATTCTAGAAAAACCCTTTGCTGGTACAAAGCCTATTCATGCCATTCTTTGAAAGCCCTACAGGATAGCAACACAAGTGATTTGGTACAGGGTCAGGAGCAGAAACAGCCCAATATGACTATTGATAAAATTCATCATTTGGGGAAAAAAAAAACTAAACCTCAAAAGACCATAATACAACTTTCATCAAATTAAAATAATAATTAGAATTTCACTCTTCCAACAATAACAGGAATAGGTCAGACAAAATGAGCTTCTCTCACACTATTTTCTTTGGATATCCCACTACAACAGAAAATGTTGGACAAAAGTTCCCAAAGGGTAAGATATTAAGTCTGAAAGGTACTAATTCCCACAACAATCAGTGACTAGAGTAGCAATACCTTGGCCCTTCATATGAATCTGGTTATTATTACCATTAATGCCAAGTATCTTATTTCTATTCTTTTGGATTTAAGGTAATTTTCTTTTTAAAAGGCTTGCTTTGTTAGGCTTTGCACAGTAACATTCATTTCAGGAGAAAAAGAACCAAGCAACATCGGGAGAGTATCATGTTGTATTAAAACCTGAGAGGGATTCATTCTTGAAGAAACTTTTTTTGTTTTTGCTCTGAGCACAGTGCCATTCTAGGGACTTGATTTTCTAGGCTGAAGCTCTGATTTTGGCTTTGTCCACCCAAAGGATGACAATATCATCAGTCAAACGTGGCACTTTCTGCCGAGAGGCTTCATGGTAATTTGCCTAGGTAGGGGAAAGCTCTGACTGTGATTTGGCATCTGAGCACCTGGAACCATCCAAAGGGGATGCACGTCATTCTTACTTGCTTTTGGCTTTGTGGTTGTGTTGGAAGCTTTAACAATGGAGGGACCATGTAGTGAAGTGGGAAGAGGATTGTATTTGGAGTCAGAAGACTAGGCTTTTGCATCTCCTCTCTGTACAACCTTGTGTAAATTACTTCCCTTTTCTGGGTTCATCACCTCTAAAATAGCGGGGTTGTAATTGAAGATCTCTAAGGTCCATTCCAGCTCTAAATTCTATGATCTTATGTGATAATAAAGAAAGATAAAGAATAGCTTGATTAAAAACAAAAATGTGGGGCTCTCAAGGATGAGAAAACCAATCCACTTGAAGTTAAAAATTCATGGTAGTCATAGAGAATACCCAGAAATCGCGGAGGGATTTAAATATTAGATTGAATTTGGACTTTATCTCATACGCAGTGGGGAACCAAGGGAAGTGACATGATAAATGCAATGTTTGAAGATGAATCCCTCTATGGTGGCAAGATACATGGAAGAAAGGAGACAATGGAGAAAGATAATTGGGAGGCTATTACAATAGTACAAGCATGAGGTAATGGTGGTCTGGTCAAGAGTGTTACAAATGGGAATAGAAAGAAATAAACAACCCTGAGAGATATAAAGACTAAAGAAATAATAGAGAATAGAAACTGATTTAGTAAAGGGAACAAGGCAGAAGAAGAAAGCAAAGAAAATTTCTAGATTTCAAACCTCATGAATTGGAGAAGGCTATGACCATTAAAAGATCTTCCCTTGCTTTGTTCCCATACTAGGGCTTAGGAGAAGAGGAAGTTGGGGGGAGCAGGAAACAAGACAGTGATTTGAGTAGGGGAAGACAAATCTACCCCAATACCCACTCAGGTCAAGCAATGTTATGCAGAAAAATTTTCTTCTCTCTCCAGTCCTGTACAGTGTGAGTTGTTCTAAGGCACAGACTATCCAGTGTCACAGGTTCATATCTCACTTAGACGCTACACCTTAAGACTGGAAGCGTCTATCAGCACCCTGATCCCCAAGTCCTCCTGAACCAGGGCTATCCCTCCCCTGTTCCCTGTGGAATCTGCTTTCCCTCCCAAGCTAAAAAATGTGCTTCTACTCTGAATCCAAGCTGAGCTACACTCATCCATTAACAAGACTGCTAGTGTCTTGTAAACTCAGGAATCTAAACAAATGGCAATAGTATGTTTTGATAACTTGTTCTTGGATAAATCACATACACACAGATCTCTTTGAAAACAGAGGGTATATTTATCAAGCACATATAAGGCTAAAATACAAGTTGATTGCTCTGGGGAAATATTAGCTCGAAAACAAATGTGCCAATCTATCAAGAAAAGAAAAAGCCTCTACATGTAGGGAATTTTAGCACTAATTCAGAAATCCCCAAATCCATTCATATATCAAGCATACAAGGAGATGAAATTGTATTCTGTCTTTCCCCAAAATTCCAATGTTCATACACTAGAGGCAAGATTAACTGAAGTTAATTTTTTTCTCAGTTTACTTGCTTTTCAATTAAAATAGTATTTCCATTTTAAAAGATAAAGCTAATACAGCTAGTTTCCATTAGGGTGAATAATGAATCTCCTGAAGTGATTGCATGTATTTAAATTTGTATTATTCAAAGTTACAGTTATGTAAAATAGACTGATTGGTTCCAGCCCAATGGAAATATGCAGTGCAAATTTGAATAATGCATCCACTTCTCAGGATTTATTGTTCAAACTAATAGGTATATAACTATAATCAGTTAATATTACTAATCCACATATTTACTTTTTTTAAAATGCACCATTGGGGCAACATTTAAGGAATAACAGATTACTTTAGTACTTCTGTGGATCTATGGTTTCATCCTTGTGAATCCTGCCTTGAAGAGAGCAGTTTGCAAACCAAACACACTCATATTCTCCCTGACTGATTCACTTATATGTTGAAAATGGGTCCACCCAATATTGAGGGCTTTCCTCTAGATTTCTTGACATTACATTGGTATGAATGTCAAGTATAGGCTATCCATCAATTATGCCTTAACCCCACTACTTGACAGACCCATTTCCTTTCCTAGTTCTACATCTTTTTGATAATATTCTTTGTGCCTTTTTTCACATATGCAAAACATTGTTAATAATATACTCCAATCTGTTTACATCTACCTTTCATTTTTCCATTGCCCATCATTTTGATTCTTTGGATACTATAGCATTCCATTATTTGAACCCATATAGTATCATTGGAAGAATGTTAAAAGTAAAAGATGAGATTTTTGTTTCAGGAAAAAGCCTGGGGTCATTGAAAGTGCTGTTCAGTTTCCCAAGGAGAACTACAAATACCTGGATAAATTTAGAAGTCTTACTCATTAATCATTAACCGGAACCAGTCTAACTTTGGCTCTACCCTCAGACTTAAGCAGAACTAATATAGTTAATAACAGTTTTTTTGGATAACAGTGTCACATTACAGTGCCCACCACTGGGCATCCATCCATTCAAGAGGACAGAAGATTGAGTTCAGTTATGGAGGATCAGGTCACAGTTCATAGCAGGAAACATAACTGTTCCTTAGATCCCCATCATTACTCACATCCTTTGATGTGTCTGATATGAACTCCATGTCTGAGTTCTGTAACCAAGTAAGACCCAATTATGGACTTACATAACATACAAATATCAGGGAAACAAAGACATGCCACAGGATCTCCTAATCACCTCTCCTAGAAATTCAGAAGCCAGGATCAGATAGAACAAACACTTAAGGAAATGAAAAGAACTATTGGACCACTACAACCATCCCCTATAATCTCTCCAGAGACTGTCCCATCCCTTTACTCCCACATAGTATACCACAAATCTCACCCCCAAATGGACCAGCTTGATTACCATATATAAGCTTTGATTGCAGCATGGACCTTATTTAGTTGAAAACTGGGGAAACTACTGGCCAATTCAATAATAAAGACCAGTCAATCAGGTTCATTCCCAGCATTTCTGTGCTGCACTTAATAACTAACACTCTGGAACTTTCTCAGACAAGTGTGGTATGACTAACCAGGACTCATGAAATCAAAGAAACACAGTTCAGGTGCTTGGGTTCAAATCTCCCCCTTTTGTTTGCAAAACTAATATCCAAAGTTCAGTCCTCCTCTAGCCACTCCCAGGGTTTGTTGCTTGTCTGGGAGACTCTGAGTAGCAACACAAGATTGCAAAATTCTTTTAAATCTCCTGGTGCAATGGAAAGAATGCTGGCTTTGTAGTCAGAGAACTTGGAGTCAAATCTTGGCTCTGCATGTTATTACCTCCATGACCTTGAGCAAAAAACCTTCATGTCTCTGGGCCTCAGTTTCCTCATCTGAAAAATGGAGATTATACCCCTGACCTCCCAGTGTTGTTGTGAAGATAAAATGAGATAATATTTGTAAAGCAATCAGTACAATGCCTGGCACAGAGTAGATGTTTAAGAAATGTTTGCTTCCTTCCTTTTTCCCATCTCCATTCTCCAGGCCTTTGTACTGGCTGTGCTCATGCCTGGAATGCTCTACCTCTATACCTCTACCTGATAGAATACCTAGCTTCCTTGAAGGTACAATTTAAGCATCATCTTCTGCAAAAGGTTTTTGTCCTGGTCTCTTCCAGCTTCTAGTTCCTTCTTCTTTAAGGTTACCATGTATTTACTTTGCATGTATTTAAGAGGTTGTTCAGTGACACAGTGAATAGACTCAGAAAAACCTGACTTTGAATCCTGCCTCCAATATTTCTAGGAGTATGAGCCTCAGCAAGTCACATAATTTCTCTCAGCCTCAGTTTCCTTATCTGTAAACTGAGGATAATAATACCACCTATCTCACAGGGTTCTCGTGACAACCAATGATATGCTATATGTAAAATGTTTTGCAAACCTTAAAGCACTACAAATACTAGCTATTAATCGTATGTGTATGTCGTCTCCCTTGTTAGAAGGCAAGCTCCTTGAGGACAGAGACTTTTCTTTTTTTGCTTTTGCATTGTGTCCTTCACACACAGTATAGCACCTGGCACATAAACACTTAATAAATGCTCATAGATTGTGTTGAATTGGCTGCTTATATGATAGGAACCCAGATTTCATGTCAAGACTATATATTGAGGTCTACCTGAGTAACCTTGCACAAATTGCTTAACTTTCTTGGTCCTCAGACCGAATCGCTCTTAAGGTCCTTTCTAGATTTAGATTTGTGATACTACTGTATTCCATCTTGAACCCTGTAAGGAAACACAGAAAATATGCTCACCATACATGGAAAAATCCTCCAATCTGACAGAAGAAATACAGTTCATTCTTTCAAAGTATCTCCAGTCTGAATGAAAACATTAAGTCCATATTCTGAGTCGGTTGTTATATCTCTCATTCCTTCCTCTACAAAGCCTCTTCAGTGCCCCTTCCCTAGGAATGGGAAGAAAAGAACGTGAGTGTTAGGGAAAGGTCCGTTTCTGTGATTGATGGGGACCTTAGAGGCTGGACACTCCGAGGCTGTTCCCACAGTACTGTACTTAACTCCGGGCATCTCCCTCCCTCCCTTCACCACAAAGACGTCTGACCCATTGGAATGAATCCTGAGCCATCTCTGACACAGGAATTTTGGCTCTTTCCTCACGTTCTGCTTTCCCTCTGACTCTGGCTGGCTTTCCTTTCCTCTCCCTTTCCCACCCAGTCTGGCTCCCAGCCCCCACTCTCTATTTCCAAAGCTCTCTCAAAGGGCACAGGACCAGAAGCCCACTGGTGATCCTGTTTCCAAAGATGAAAACTGCCTTCCAAAAAATGCCATGTCTTCCCTGCCAGATGTCGTAGCAAAATTAAGAAAAACAAAGGTCTTGGCAGGAGTAGTTTCTCTGAATCAGGCACTTTCTAAAATATCTTGTTCAAAATTTTCTTTGAGGTGGAAGACCCCAACGGCCAGCTTTGCAGAGCCCACATAATCACAGCCAGTCCCTGAGCATGAAGAGGCAACAGTGGGGGCAGTGGCTCTGGGTTCTACTTTAGAGCTTCCCTCTTACCACCCTGGTTCATATTGGGAATTCCTGCCTGGCCTCATGCCAGGCAACAAGCATTTATTAAACACTTATTATGTGTCAGGCACTGGAGGTACAAATACAAGCTAAAAGAAAGATAGTTCCCACCCTCAAGGAGCTTATATTCTAATGGGGGGAAGATGACTTACAAAAAAGGAACTGAAGTAGGGCCAGGGTATACCTGTGGCATAGTTTCAAAGTCTAGGCAGTCAGAAGCAGATCTGGGAAGGGAAGGAAAGATGGCTGGCCTGGCTCCCTCCCCAAAATGGAAACCTTGGAAGGAACTCACCCGGGGAGAAGGGGGCTGGCATGGTGGAATATTAGAAGGCCCTTGGTACTAAGGGAAGATCCAAGGTGATATGGCAGCTAAGGGAGGCAAAGTCAAGAGACTGAAGAAAATGGCCATGGAGCCATTTCATGGATATGAAAGAATGGTGGAGAATCAGCAGCTTAGTCACTGCTGGATCTTGGCTTAGATTCCAAAGGATCCAAGAGACACCCACATAAACATATTTCAGGATCAAAGGGGCCTATGTAATATCACCTGTAGGTTCCCCGATCAACAACAACAATAAAAATTGTCAGTTTCAATTGTCTTGGATGGTACTATTCCCCAAATCATCTATATCTCTCTGTTCTGCAACTCTGGATTTGGTTCTCTGAACCTTAACTTTTTAAACTCAGAACCCAGCCCCATCTCTCAGACCTACTCTTTGTGAGACGCTACTTTGCCACCCCACAAGCAACCCCCATTTGCCAGCATCTTCTCTGAGCAGAGAGAACAGAATGATGAAGCTGGTCAACTCTGCCAATTCTGCGTGGACACTCCTGGGTCTTGCTAACCTGTCAGTCTTTGATTGCTCTGAATTACAACAGTCACCTTAGCATTGGAAGGAGTAGGTAGAATGTTGAATGATAGAACCAGTATCCAGAAAGCTCTGAAGTATTGAGAAGGATTATCTAAATTTAAGATTAATTTGAATAGAAATAAATGTAAAGTCCTTCTTCCCTGGAAAATTAAAGCTGAGGATTCCAAAAGTGAAAGAGAGAGAGAGAGAGAGAAAGAGACAGAGACAGAGACAGAGACAGAGAGAGAAATGTTATCTACCAGAAGGATGCAGCATACTTTCAATGATGACATGCTCTAGAAGGGGCATAAAGGAAATCGCTAAAGAAATGTGGGATCATAGATGGAGATACCAGACAGGATACAGCACCAGCCCCCACAAAAACATAAATGAAAATCTTTTATAATTGAATAGATGCTCCATGGAGAAGCTATCAATGAACTTAAACAAGAATAAAAGGTATAATTGCTATCTGCACTAAAAGAGGGAATATCCAAATCATTAAAATCACAGAGCTGGTAAAGTGTTGAAATAAACGTAAAATCATACATGGATTCAAATAATCAACCACACAAATACAACACAGGGATATGTAGCTAGATAAGAGATGTTTGTTTATTTTGGGAGAGGGGGTGGGGAGATCTGAGAGTGCTAGAACCACTAGCCTTAAGTAAATCAGCAGATGGACAGCAACCAAAAAAGTTAATGTGATCAGTCACAGGCTACATTAATAGACAAGTGGTATCCATAATAAGGAAAGCAATAACCCTGCTATATCTTCTCCTGGTCAGATCACATCTGAGTTATTATGTTTATTTCTAGGCATACATTTTAGGAAGGACATTGAAAAATTTGAGTCTTTACAGAGAAAGGTGAATAGGTTGTTGAGATAGATAGTATTTTGAATGAAAATCCTTTAAAGAAATTATGGACATTTCTTCCTAGAAAAGAGAAGGTTTAGGTGGGAATCTGATAACTGTTTTCAAGTATATGAAGAGCTTATCTATTAGGAGAGGGATGAAACTTGTCCTGTTCATCCCTGAATGGCAGAACTTGGAGCAACCAAACAATCAGCAAATATTTATAGGGTGTATGCCACAGAGAAGAAAATTTGAGTGTGATGTAAGGAAATACTTCCTAAGCAAATTAGAGGCATCCAAGCATGGAATTTGATGCCTTGGGAAGCAATGGGTTTCCCCTCACTAGAGGTCTTCAAGTGAGAACTGAGAGACCATTTCACTGGTGTGCTATAGAATGGTTCTTATTCAGATATAGGTTAGAATAGATGTCTTCTAAAGTCTTATACTTGGCCTAGATAAACTCTGAGATACTTTCCAATGTACAACCACAAAACAATTGAAAATAAACATTGAAAAATTACCCAAAAACAACAACAACCAAGCTTGGTCCCAAAGAAGAGATATGAGAAGACACCTCCCCTACTCCTCTGCATGAGGTAGGGTCCATGGGTATGGAATATCACATTTATATTTTAGGGCTTTTTAATATATTAATCAGGTGTGATTTTTTTTCCTCTTCTTCCTTTCTTTTTTCTTCTTAAAATAAATTCTCTGTTGTGCTGGCCCTCTGGGAGGTGATTGTGGGTGGAAAGAAGCAGGAGAAAATTTAGGCAATGTGAAAACAAAAGCTATCAATTAAAATTGTATTTTCAAAAGATCTTTTCTACATAGTAATCTATGTTTCTATGATCCCATGATTGTTAAAGGAATGCTATTGGGTCTTGGACACAGGAAAAATAAAGGCATTCCCATTTGGATCCTGGTTTATCAGCTTATCAGCTTACTTGATAGGGAATCCAGGCTCCTTGACAGAAAAAAGCTCTGCTCAAAGGACCACAACTCTTAACTTAAAGTGAAGAGGACAACTCAGTTTTTCACCTATGCCCACACCATGGGCCTTACTGCCTTTACACTTCTGGGGTGTTCTTATTCTGGAATAATCATGCAGGGCTTAAAAACCAGTATTAAAGCATCCACTATGTGTCAGGCACTATGCTAAGTGCTGGAGATACAAAGAAAAGCAAAAGATAGTCTCTGGGGGCAGCTAGGTGGCTCAGTGAATAGAGCACCAGCCCTGGAGTCAGGAGGACCTGAGTTCAAATCCAGCCTCAGACATTTGACACACTTACTAGCCATGTGACTTTGGGCAAGTCATTTAACCCCAGTTGCCCTCCCAAAAAAAAGCAAAAAAAAAAAAAAAAGACAGTCTCTGTCCTCAAGGAGCTCACTATCTAATAGGAGACAATACATAAAAAAGATGAAAAGATGGGAGGAAGAAGTGAGGATACCTGGTCCAGGGGGCATGATGAAGTCCTGCAGCCAGGTGGGAAATGATGCAATGTCTACCCTGGGCCCTCTCCTCAAAGAGAAGATCTAGGGACTCTCTAATTACCACCCCCACCCTCTGCAATCTGAGAGAGGGAGGAGCCCAAGGGGCAGAGGATATTGAAAGATGTGAGTTTCAAAACTGATTTGATCTTGTAAGAAGATGAGTTAGTTTATGGAGACAATAGTGAAATCTAGGTGAGCAGGCAGGTAAGAAATATATGCTTGTGAATACATATGCATTATGACTTTGTGTATACTTTATGTATATATGTTATATATACTACTTATACCGTCAAGTGAAATTGTTATTACTATTCACTGGGGAGGGAGGATCCTCACACTCACCCTGGTGGTTTGTATATGTCCCATTGGATGAGAAGTTACCAAGAAATGGTCAGTCTTTTATCACTTAGATCCACCTTTCTCTACAAGGTTGCACTATTGCTATTTAGAATTTGTAAATCTATCTAATCAAAATTAGCTCTGAGGCCCCACCCATAGGATATTGAGTGCTTTCTTTTATATTTGTTACATTTTTCAATGAGCACTAGTCATATGGCCTTGAAATATAATGGGTTTCTTTGGTTTTCTCTGGAAATTGACTCTTATGCCAGGATGTTACATAAATTGTTTTCACTCAATTTAGAATTCGTAAGTAAACAATATATAATGACTTGAAAACAATGAACGAAATATAAATATCTACTGAGCTCACCGATATCTTAGATTCTAAAAGTAACCCCTTAACAGGATCAAGAGAGACCCAGGAGTTCTAAAACATAGGCTGAATCATCCCTTGAGCAGGCAAAGGAGTGAACCACAGCTCCTTCAGTGTGCTTGACTCACACTTCAGTATGGTGACTCACTCTTCCCATAGGACTGGTGAACAGATGCAGACAGAAGAATCCTGGAGTCAGGCTCTCAGCTCATAACACATGAGCTTGACCACAGGATCTAGTGAAAGTAGAGCTTGATAGAGTCAGTGGTTTGTCCGGTGGCTAGAATGGGAGGTGGGGTGACATGGTCAGAGCTGTACTTTAAGATGAGTTTGACAGCTGAGCGGATGGTAGACTGGTATGCAGAGAAATTGGAGTCAGGGAAACCAACCACGGGGTCCAGGAACGAGCCTGCACAGGGAGATGGTGGTGACAGAGGAGAGAAGGAGGCATATAGGAGAGATGTCAGTGAAGGTAAAAATCAACAGAACATGCCAACATATTAGATATGGGGAGTGAGAGAGAGTGAGAAGTTGAGGATGACACCAGTATTATGAATTTGGGTAATCAGGGAAATGGTGATGCCTTTAACAATAATAGGGAAAGTAAGAAGAAAAGAGGAGTTTGGGAGGGGAAGTAAAGATGAGTTCAGTTTGAATGTCTACAGGACATCCAGCCCAAGATGTAGTTGGAGATGTGAGACAAAAGAGTAGGTTTGGATAAATAAATAGAACTGAGAACTAATGGCAGGCACTCGTGACCCCCTGCCACCAAATGATATCTGACTTTGCTTCCTTGGACCCAAGCTAATTCTTGCCCCTGTCTACATCACTTGCCCTCGTCCTTGGCCAATCCAACCCCTTGATATTATAATACAAGCACTTAAGAAAAAATTTTAAATATTAGTTAAATGACTGTTAAATGAAAGAAAAATTAAATTATGTTTAACATGTGGCTTTGGAATTCTCTGATCTACTTACATGGTCTTTAAAAAAAATCTGTGTTTTTCTTTTACCAGTGATTCATCCATTCATCAGTCCCCAACAGGTTGCATTAAAAATATTTAGTTTTCTCTTACCAATGACATAGAAGTACCATCTGTAGTGGCTTGAAAGGGTAATTGTGGCTAAACAGTGGGACAACGGTATGCTGGGGAAAATAACTAGCTTTTTGCCAGTCTTTCTGATGTGGTTTCTAGGCATGCATTGCAATTGAAAAACAGGAATTCTGTTTACTAAAGGCATTGGAAAAAAAATCATTTCCTTTCCATTCAAGTATAGCTCCCTATTTCTTACTTAATAAAGTCTTCTTAAACCCGTTAGCCTGACTCTAGTGTCATTTCTCTATGTGACTCCAAACAATACTTTTGGCCTCATCTCATGTTATTCCCTTTCATGTATTATGCTCTCCAGCCAACTTGTCGTTCCCTAATACACACCCCATGTTTTCCTACCATTCTCTATACCTAGAATGCTCTCTCCCATCTCTTCATGTTAAAATCCTATCCATCCTTCTAGGTCCAATTCAAATTCTATCTTCTCAAACAAGTTTTCATAGATCTTCCTTTTCCCCACTGAAAGTAATTTCTCTTTACCCATGACTCTTGTAGCATCTTGTTTAAATCTATCCTAGACACTCATTCTGCCCTATTTCATTCAGCTGTTTGCATAAATGTCTCCCCTACTAGACTGCAAGTTCTTTGAAGACACAAGCTTGTGCCAATTATTTTTATTTTTCTTGGATGCCAGGAATTTGCACATTATAGGATCATAGGATTCCAAGTTAGGAGGGACTTCATGGACCAACTAGTCTGTTACCTCCCCTTGTGAATGAGAAAAATTGAGTTCCAGAGAGAGTGACTGATTTTGCCAAAGTCACAGAGGTAGGAAATGGCAGTATCTAGATTTGTGTTCTTCAAGACATCTAGGTAAAGCAAAGAATGAGACCACTGAATGAATATTCACAGTTCAAGTTTTGAGTTCAAATCCCACATGAGACACTTAGTTACTTAGCTGTGTGACCTTGGGGAAGTCACTTAACCCTCTCTTCCTCAGTTTCCTTATTTGTAAAATAGGGATGATGATAATAGTACCTACATCATGGCTGCTTCCTGTAAGTGCTCAGCAAATGTTGAACTAATTAGTGGTGTGAGACTGGCATCTGTAACCTCCAGTAGCATGCCAAAGGTAACATTTGAAATTATTTTCAGTGGCATGAAGGGTCAGTGCTGATGCAAGGGCACCAGATGGGTTGACATGTCCCTGGCACCTTCCCAACTCACATTCTGAGTCCCTTTTGGCATCTTTCTGACGTCTCTCACCTTAAGGCAAACTCTCTTCTATATACCACAGATGCTGCTATATAATGTTGTTTTCTACCTATCCAGAGTTCACAAAATGACACCCCACCCAGGTATATTCTTCTCCATGGCACACCAAAAATCCTCCTCCCACTCCCTTCCCCTCTTTTTTTAAAATAATGTTTTATTTAATATTTAATTTAATATTTAATTTTCCCCAATTACATCTAAAAATAATTTAAACTTTTTTTAAAGTTTTGAATTCCAAATTCTATTCTTCCCTCTTCTCTCCCTTCTCTGAGAAAGTAAACAATCTGATACAGGTTATATATGTATAATTATGTAAAACAAATTTCTATGTTAGTCATTTTGTGGAAGAAAACACAAATGAAAAAAGAGAGACAGAGGAAGGAAGGAAGAAAGGAAGGAAGGAAGGAAGGAAGTGGGAAATAGCATGCTTCAGTTTATATTCAGATGCCATCAGTTCTTTGTCTGGAGGCAAATAACATTTGTTGTCATGAGTCCTTTGGGATTGTCTTGGATCATTGTTTTTCTGACAATAAGTCATTCACAGTTGTTCATCATACAATATTGCTGTTACTATGTTCTCCTGCTTCTGCTCACTTCAGTTAGGTTCATCCATGTAAATGTAGCATCAACACAATATTCACAGGACCAACTGTGACTGTAAACATGCCAGCATAGTTCTCAATCACAAAATGTAATAGACTCTCCATATAGAAGACAAAAGCAAAATATTTTTTTCAGACACCAGAAAACCAAATCCCAACACCAGGAAACTGAATCCATCATAGCAACATAGAAGTTAATACACGATAACACAGGAGAGAGCCACACTATC
The DNA here is from genome assembly GCA_028627135.1 of Pseudochirops cupreus. NCBI lineage: Eukaryota > Metazoa > Chordata > Mammalia > Diprotodontia > Pseudocheiridae > Pseudochirops > Pseudochirops cupreus. The sequence goes on from CM053581.1 coordinate 70,963,706, forward strand.
CTTTAGCCTTCCCGCAAACCAATACTCACAAACCGAGCTGTCACAGCAGGTGGAAAATATTCACAAGCCTAGTTGTCTCCCTGGGTGCGTCCTCTCTCTCCCACTGTCTAGCTGCTCTGACTCCCAGCTTCCTGTGGGCTCTGCTCCACCCTTCAGCATGTTCCTTCTACCACAGGTTCCACATGATTACATTCAGCCTATTAGGGGGCAGGGAAAATCTTCAGATCAGGGAAGGTCTTCAAATTCCCTTAGGCTTATTAAGAGGCTGGGAAGATCTTTAAATTCCTATTACCATTACATTTCAGTCTTTCCAAATTTTTCTGACATTAAGCTGCTCATCATTCATATAACCCAAATAATCCCCTCTTTACTAATTCAGTCTCATGATATAATGGAAAGAACCCTTGACTCAGAGCCCAAAGATCCAAATTCAAGTCTAGGCTCTGATAGTTCTAACCAGGATGCTCTTGGCAAATCAATTCACCACCACCACCCCAGCTTCATTTTTTTACCTGTGAAAGAGAGCAATCATTCTCCCACTACCTGCCTCATAAAGCAAGATGGGGTTAGGTGATAAAGAGAACTAGACTTGTTGGCTCCAGTCTTGCTTCAAACACTTACTAGCTATGAGACCCTGGACTTCATTTAACCTCTCTCAGCCTCAGTTTCTCCATCTGCAAAGTGAGCATAATAATGCCTACCTCACATGGTTGCTATGAGAATGAAATGAGGTAACATATATGAAGTTCTTTGCAAACCTTTAAGGGTTATATAAATGCCAGATATCATTACAATAGTTATTACCATATATGTTTATGATATATATAATTATATACCATTATTACTATTATCAATTGCTATTATTGTCATATCGCTATAAGGAAAACTTCAAACTGCTATGTAAATGTGAATTATCATTATTATTGTTTCCTTCAGTGTCTATTCTTTAACTAATTCACGCTGACTTTTGAATGATTGGTGAATTTAACCCCTTTGTTGCTGCTGTTGTTGAGTCATCGCAGTTGTATCCAACTCTTTGTGGCCCCATTTGGGGTTTTCTTGGCAAAGATACTGGAATGATTTGCCATATTCTTCTTCAGCTCATTTTACACATGAGGAAATTGATCCAAATGGGTTAAGTGACTTGCTCAGGGTCACACAGCTAGTAAGTCTGAGATCAGATTTGAACTCAGGTTTTTCTTACTCCAGGCCTAACATTCCATTCCCTGCGCCACCTAGCTACCCTCACCCTAGCCTAAATATTCTTGATGTATTAGATCATAAAACCTTCTTGATTTATTAGATCATATTCCATCATAGATTTAGAGACAGAAGAAATATTAGAAATCAAGTCCAACTCTTTCAGTATTGGATAAATGAGAAACCTGAAGTCCCAAGAGAGTAAGTGACTTGTCCAAGGTCACATAGGTAATAAGTGACCAAGCTAGGAGCGCTCTAAGACTGGCCAATCCTTCTTCCATGTGCAGGCCCTTGTACAGCTTGAAGACAATGATCCTGCCCCAACTGAATCTTCTCTTCTTCAGGTTACCCCTGCCTGGTGAGGGAAAAGGGCCAAGATAATCGCCTGTTTGAGAAGTGGCACTCCTTAGGTCAAGTAGGTTCCCACCTGGTCTCTCTCATTCTTATTAATTATAATTAGTAAGCAATAATGCTTATAAAACACTTTGAAGCCCACAAAAGCATGGAACTTGTAGTACCACCTTTAATCTTTACCACAACCCGGGGAAGTAGGTGCTACTAGTATTGCCATTGGACAGACAAGGAAATTGAGTTCGAAAAAAGCTTAAGTGACTTTTCCAGGTTCACATAGGTAGTTAGTAAGTATCTGAGGGAGGATTCAAAGCCAGATCTTTCTGACTCCAAGTTCAGCATGCTTTCAGCTTTGCTGCTTTGGACAATCCACATGACGCACACAGTTAGAGAATCTTAGAGCTGGACGGGACCTAAAGACCACCTAGTTCATAGATTTAGAGCTAGATGGTTCCTCAGAGGTCATCTAGTGAAAACCCCTCATTTTACAGATGAAGAAACTGAGTCCCAGAGAAGTCAAATGGCCTATCCATGACCATAAAATTGCTACAGCTAGTGAATGAAACCAGATCTTCCAATTCAATGTCCAGTTCTCTTTCCACTAAACCTAGGTTCCTCCTTCTAAATACCCAGGAAATGTCTTTTGTCTTTCCCTAATTGCCCACCATTCCTGCATGCTGAGGATGGGAATGTGTTAGATGGGTGGTTAGAATCTTCCTTTTCCAAGTGTTTAGACAGTCTCAGCAAAGCAACAGGGCCTACTGGAAGGATTTCCTTTTGTCATTGTCAGCCATGCTGCCTAGAAATGAGAGGTTACATACAAAATGACTAATATGGAAATGTTTTACATGATTGCACATGTATAAACTATATTAAATTGCTTACCATCTCAGGCAGTGGGGAGGGGGTGAGGGAGGGAGGGATAGAATTTGGAACTCAAACCTTTTTTTAAAAAATGTTTAAGAATTGCTTTAGCATGTGATTGGGGGAGGGAATAAAATATATTTTTTAAAAATGAGACGGTAGGGATGCTAAAAAAAAAATTAAAAGCATCTTTAACGGAAGCTATAATGGAGTTGGAGAAGCAATAGGAAGGAGAGAGGGTACAGATGAGGAGAGGGGAGGGGAGGGAGGAGTCACAGAGTATATCTAAATACTTTTGGATCTCCTGGTGTCAACAACAAACCAAACTCTTCTTCCCACCTATCAGATGGAATAAGGTGTTAAAAATATAGTTTTACAAGGAGGTTCAGAAGAGGACAACCAGGACTTTGAAAACTATTTCCAATGAGGATCACTTGAAGAAACTGAGGATGCTTAGTCTGAAGAAAAAAATATTTAGGAACTATAGGCCACCTTCAAACATCTCCAAAATTATCAAGCAGAAGAGTGAGCAGAATTATTCTAGGTGATTCCACAGGGCCTAGGACCAAGAATGGAACATACAGGGAGACAGATTGTGAATCAAAATAAGGTGCAGCTCTCCAAAAATATGAACTGTCCAGATGTAAAATGGACTTCTTGAAGAAAGAATCCCATCATTCGTGGTCTTCCAGGAGAAGTATAGAGGAAAAAGAACTGTACCCTTTGTCCAGACAGACCTAGTGTCCAATTTTTCCCTAACATTGACTAACTCTAGACTTGGGCCAAATCACTTAACTTTTCTGAGCCTCAGAGTCCTCATCTATAGATTAAGGAAAATAATGCACATAGGATCCCAGCGACAACACCCTGTCCCTCTTAATTTTTCTATTTCTGTTGATGATAGCACCACCTCCCATGCTCAAAGTCTCAGATTCATTTTTGACCCTTCCCTCTCCCTCAAGATATATATCTATATCTACCTATCTATCTATATCTATTTATCTGTATCTATATATCTATATCTGTCTATTTATATAGATAGATATAGATATAAGTATAGACATAGATATAGACATGAACATGGACATGGACATGGACATGGACATAGACATAGACATCCAGTCAATTGCAGGGGTCTACCAATTTTCCCTCCATAAGAAGCTATGGCTTCCTTGATTTTATTCCTTTGCTCAAAAACCTTCAATCAGTCCTTTTGTCTACTGAAAAAAGTACCAATCCCTTATCCTGATATTTAGGTCCCTCCATGATCCTCTTCCAACCTCCTCTTCTCACTCTACATCACTTCATGTATGGTGCAATACATTCCAAAACACACTATTTCACCATTCCCTATTCTTATATTGCTCCTCCCCTTGAGTTTTGTGCCTTTGCATATGTCAGTCCTTGTGTCTGGAACAGACTCCTCTACTACTACATCTCCTCTAGCCTCTTGAAATCACTCCTTTCATTCTAAATTCAACTCCAGTGCCACTTATTCCATGAAACCCTCCTTTTTCCTCCAGTTGAAAGGAATGCTTTCCTCTCATATTTCTCATGGTTGATTTGGAGGTAGTGGCAGCTGAAGCTCTAGAAAGCATCCTTAAGTTTTAACTGAAGACTGGATCCAATCTTGCATCCTCCCTGAAGAACATAAGAATTTAATTCACATTTAGATCTCTACAGAAAAAGCTAGCATCCATGCAAGCAGTCAAGCTAACAGTATATCATATAAAGGACAGGTATTATTTAAGCTTATTTAAGTTGAAAGAAAATGCAAATCATGAAGGATTTACATCCAAGTCTATAAATAGTCAAAACAACTGTCCTCCCCTCATTGGGATGCCACCTTTCCCAAGGCTCTATACAGTCCTTTAGATTGATAGTATTTACCCTGTGGCTGAGGTTGTCCTACCCTTGCAAGGAAAAAGTGTTTTGGTTCACAAGAAAGTCAACCACTTTCTCCTTTCCACATTCCTCATAACTCACGACACAGCTGAAGGGCAAATTTATTCCTTCCCATAGTGACTCTGTCCATACCTGCTTCTCATTGCCAGTCCCTGATTGGTGGGGAATCGGCAGCCTCAAGGCCACATATGATCTTCTAGTTCCTCAAGTGTGGTCCTTTGAATCCAAACTTCACAGAAAACAAATTCTGATTCCTTCACACAGGTACTTTATAAATATTTGTTGAACTGAACTTTTTGTAGAACTAGAAAATATCCTAGGCAATCTATAATCAGTGGTGTAAATGTGGATCGAATTTTAAGTACTGTAGGAGTATAAAGAAAGGACCATATAACTGAGGCCACTGAAAACAGGAAGCCATTTTTGGAGACATGGAAAGTTCTCTAATCATCAAACCTGTCAGTGAGTTTCCCTGGTGAAGTGAAATTTCAATTCAGTAAACCTTCAGACATCATATGGCCCATTGAAACAAGCAGTATTACAAGGGTTCTTTCAGTATGACCTTTTTTCTGGCAAGGACCCCTTTAGTGACAGTCTGGGGAAGGCAATGGATTCTTTCTCAGAACAGTATTTTTAGAGGCATAAAACAAACAAAAAAATAGATTGCCAAGGAAACCAATTATATTAAAATACAGGTTCCAGATTTTTTTTTAAGTTCACAATCTCTGAACTAATATGCTTGACAATCAAGAGTACTGAAGGCTGCTGAGGGCTGGAAAGAGTAAGTGAGAGGCACAGAGGGTCACCCAGAGAAAAATCAGAAATGTTCTTGTTTCTGGTCTGTGTCTCTTCCCACGCATACATAATGATCTGCTGGCCACTATGACTAACCCTCTTGGACACTGCTATTCTTGCCCTAATGGCTTGTGTATTTAACCATCCTCAGTGGGGGCTGTTAGTACTCAGAGAGGTGTTAAAAAACAGAGTGTGGCTGCCTTTGCCAAATTCAAACACACACCATTCTGATGTGTTAACAACAAGGCCGACAGCCAACCCTGGGCACCAGCCATCAGTTTTAAAACATTAGGTTAAGAGCAGAAGTGTCAACACACCAACAATTTCCTCATTTGGGCATCGTGCATGAGGCATGTGTGCACGCACACGCGCGCGCGCACACACACACACACACACACACACACACACACACACACACACTAGGAAAGGGATCTGAGTGCACTACTGTAGAACCGGTGGTTTCCAGGAAGGCTATGATTACCTTAATTTATAATTCAGCATCACAATGCCCAACTCTGATGGAGCAGAGCTGGGGTAATATCTCAGACACAATGCACAATAGGCCCTACTGAAACTCAAATCTCTTTACCCATCCTCCCTCCACCCACACTATCCAGTCTCTGCACGTCCTGTCCCCAAAATGTGTCTGACCATCATCTCCATTTTCTTTGGCCATTGGCCACTTGTGGCCCTCAGAGGGAGGTAGATCTCAACTGTATAAGTGGTCTTCAGTCGACTTCACTTACAAGGAGAAAGAAGCAGAATGTGAGGACATGGAATTGAAATTCTCCAGATGCCAGCTTATCTCCCACCACCACCAGGCTCAGAATTTTAACCTCTGTCTATAGGTCACATGAGGAAAGCCACCCAAGGACCTACGGCCCCTCAACATCCTGTGGAATATGGAAAGCACACAGCAGCCAGGCCAACATTAGCCAGACAGAGATCAAAGCCTTCATTGTATGACATTTCTACCTCTTTTCCTCTAGTCAAGCCAATACTTTGTCCTAGACTGATTGCTGTGGAAAATCATAAATTTGGAGGTAAAAGGGATCAAGTCCATTTTATTTTCCAGGTGAGAAAACTGAATTTTAGAAAAAGTAAGCAAATTACCCAAAGTCACATAGACAGTATGGGGAAGAATAAGAAATTGAACTCAAGCCCTCTGATTCCAATTCAGGAGTATAGCCCATCTCCTTAAGGAGTCCTAGGTTGAATGAGAGCAAGCGTGTGCAGCAGACAGCTCTGACCAACATGTGAGAGCTGATTGTTAAAATTTCAGTATGAGTATCTACACCATTTCCCAGTCATTAGAAGTCATGTTTGACTCTCTATAACTCCATTTGGGGTTTTCTTGGCAAAGACATTAGAATAGTTTTTCATTTCCTTCTCCCAGTTCATTTGACAGATGAGGAAACTGAGGCAAACAGGGTTAAATGACTTCCCCAGGGTCACATAGTAAGTCTCTGGGGCCAGATTTGAACTTCCTGACTCCAGGCTTGGTACTCCTTCCACTGTATTACTGAGCTACCTGGTGTACCTACCTATACCTTGGAAATCAGCCATGCAACAAAGCAGGGCTTGGTTTAATGTTCGGTTGATTCCATAAACTTAAGAAAGTTTTAATAATGCAAATTAAACTTAAAAGTATGCCCTGAATACATTTTTTTCTCCCAAGAGCATGTTGTTATACATTTACCAGAATACCCCTCTATGGTAGGGACATGTTGTAGTAGTATAAACACTACATTTTGAAACCTTGGTTTGAATCCCAGCTCTGTCACTTGCTACCAATTACCCTGGGCAAATTATAGGTGCCCCATAGGATATGAAGCTAGAAAAGACTTTATAAATCACCTAGTACAATTCCTTTATTTTGCAGGTGAGAAACGTGCGTCATCACACAGGTGATGACATTCTCATGGACAAATGGGTAATGGTATATATCTAAACCAGGTTTTAAACCCAAATTCCCTGAACTCCAAACCCATTACTCTCTCCACTACCCTGGACTGCTTTCCTACCTCACTCAGTTTCAACATCCTCATCTAGAAGGTAAAGAAATCAGACTAGATAATCCCTGAGGTTTCTTCAACTCTCCGAAGATTTCTCAGTCTTACAGACAGAACACACTATCCCTTAGAGACAGAGTGAAGCCAATGTGAGAAATTTTTCTCAAGCCAGAATTTCACTATTTTTAGGTCAAAACCTTCCATGCAAAGACCAGCGATAATAGTACTACCTTACAATTGTATAATGCTGAGTTTTCTAAGTCTAGGTAAGTCATGACCATTAGCAAATCACGTGACTTCTTGGAACCTCAATGTCTTCAACTGTAAAATATAAATAATAATAATACCTTTAGCACTTATCTCAAAGGATTTTTAATAGGATCCAGTGAAATGGTTTAGATAAAGAGATACGTAAACCCATCTACAAAGTCCTACTCCAATGCTTCCTCATGCCGTGGAGGTGATCCTGTGAGAGAAATGATTATTAATAACCAGTGATTTGGGGAGATCCAGAGTTCCCTCTTTTTCTGAAGTCCTCATTTCAAAGCTCAGTCTCTGAAGGTTGAACTTTCTCCACAATCCAGGTGGGATCCCACCTAACCTGACAGGGAATCTAATCTAAGGTGAATTCCTGCCCATTGTGTTCCACTCAAGCAAGTTTGGGTGGAAGTAGATCACTTTTATCTAGATTGCCCAAGGCTGGGGTGGTCTTAGTATAGAAATAGTTTTTTGTCCAAGAGTGAGGTGATGTTACTCTCACAGACCCTCATTGGAATAGGTCCAGCTATCATTAATTGTTAACCAATCAGAGTTGATTGTCATTCTCTGGAACAGCCATTTTTCTTTTTGCTTTTTTTTTTTTTGGAGGGCAATTGGGGTTAAGTGACTTGCCCAAAGTCACACTGTGTCCAGTGTCTGAGGCCAAATTTGAACTCGGGTCCTCCTGACTCCAAGCCCAGTGATCTATTCACTGCGCCACCTAGCCGTCCCAACAGCCATTTGTCTAAAGGCATATCTAAGCTGTGAGCCTTGCCACCATGACTGTCTTTGATCCAAGAGAGAGAAGACTAAATAACCATTCCTTTTATTAATAAAATGCTGCCATTATTAATAAAATTTTAATTACCCAGAAACTCTGTCCTCTTGAACTTTTTGAACATCACACCTAGATTCTTGAAGGATATGCCAGGGGAACACAAACACTAGTAGGTTCTACTATGCTGGAAAGGTTTTAAGGTATGGCCTGGGAAAGGAATAGCCCATCTAGTAATGGAGAGGCATATCTCCTGGTAATGAAACATTTTTGACCATGGCAGCCTGAAAAACAAAGAAAGATAAACAAATGGCCCTAATTCTGTGTAATCCCATTCTGCTGCTACAAAGACAATAACAGAGTTGTAGAAAAGGGGGCAGAAGATATTAAGAATCTCATAGTTTTTAGGCCATCAACAAACTTTAACTATTGGTACTCTAAATGCATGATTCTTGTCCAAGGACCAATGAGTGGATGTATTACTGAAAGAGTTGAATCATGTGAGTTGTGCCATAAATTAAACCAGAGGAAAGAAAGTTGCAAATAAATAAAAGAAAAGCCCACATGTCACTACTGGAGGGACCAGAAAAAAAAGGAGTAGGCAGAGGCGGGGTTTATTGAATTCTCCAAAGTTATAAGGCATACTATTTCATGGGACCTTTGGTCATCACATACTAATAAGTATCTGCAAAAATTATAAAGATCAAGTTAAGACTTGAAAGAATAGCTATGAGAGGATCCTCCCCACTCATTGCTTTGTGGAAGTAGAAGGTGCACAGGTATTGCACACTGCATACGTTTTCAGATTTTTTTCAACACATTGATTGGTTATGCTGGAGTTTTTTTCTCTTTTCTTTTTTTGTTTTTAAAAAAATTCTTTATTATATAAGATGGATCTCTGGAGGTGGCAAGATACTGAGGAAAACTATGAAGATATAAAAAAACAAAAGACATCAATTAAAATTTATTTTAAAAAAAATAAATATTTGCAAAAAGATCACCAAGAAGATAATTTCAGCTTATGCACCAACATCAGTTACTGAGGATGAAGTGATAGAGAAATTCTATGAAGTACCTGATAAGACCCAATCAAAACAGTATATCATCTGATATCCAGTGACTTCCATAGAAAGGTGAATAAAAATTAGTTTAGGGAGAAATCGATGGCAAAGTGTTTTTAAGAGAAAGAAGTGAGAGAGGCCAAAGACTTTTGGATAGTATAGAATCTTCATGCCTATCTATCATAAAGACTTTCTTCATACCACCAAAAGGAAAGAATTGGTCAATACTGGATGTACAGAACACCAAATAACATCATAAAGAATGAAAATGACCACATTGACATGAGAATTCTCCCTAAATTGGTGGTTTATGGAGTTAGACTATCAACTCATCAGAACTAAGATCAAAATTTATGACACACAAGAGGAAAGAATAATAGATTGTGCTTTGCATATATTATTTTGTTTGAGTCTCATAACAACCTTCCAAGGTTATTGCATATTATCTCCATTTAGGAGAAACAGAAAATTGAGGCTGAGAGAAATAAAGAGAGCTGCCACAGTCACACAGCTAGTAAGTGCCTAAGATAGGATTTGAACTCAGGTCTTCCTAATCAGTGTCCAGCGCCACCCAGATGACTAAGTAGTAATGAGAATAAGATATGGTATATCATTAAGATTTAAATTTTAATTATTTAACAAGTGACTAAAAATCCAAAATGGGAAATGGATAACAGAAATGATGTTGACTTAGATTATCATTTCATCCAAGTTAGACCGATGTAAATTAGTTGCTATCACAAGGAAACCAAAATGTACAGAAAGCATCTTGGTTAGCCAAACATTTGACTTTCTTGCCAAGTGGAGAAAGAAGCCTGCCAAATGTAACACCAGGTTAGAACGTAAGCTCATCTGTAAAAATTTTATGCAGTATAACAATGGATGATTGTAAGCAGAATCATCATAAAATAAAGAGAAATAATGGAGAATAAAACTAATTTAAAGAGAGCTTGGCAACATATCGAACTAAACAAAGACAGCGAAAGGGCACATAACGATAAAAATGCAAAGAGGGCCACAAACAGAAGAAAAGTAGAAAGATTTGCAGAAGAAAATTACAAAAAACTATCTTGTCAAAGGTAGTGATGCTACCATAGTTGGACCCTAATATCACAATCACTGAGATGCTTATAAAAGAGGTATACAAATGGGCATGAAAGAGAAAAAGACAACAAAAAAGCAATCAGATTGGATCAATTATGTGTAAAAGAGATTAATGCTGGAAAGGATAGGATTGTGAGGACATTGAGGGACTGATACATAAGATCTCTAAAAGAGGGAGACATCAAAAGCATGGAAAAATCTCAGACTTCATTTATACCAAAGAAAAAAGTGCCCAAGAGAACATCAGTAAATATTAGCTTGTTCATCTACTCTCCCAACTATAGAAAGTCTACATGAGGGTTACATATGTGTGTGTATACACACACATATATACATACATACATACACGCATATACACATATATACGTATATATTAACTGAGAATATCTCAATGATGGTGTTAGTAGAGAATAAGCAACCTTCTGCATAAAATATGGCAAAAACTTTAACTCTTAATTTTTAACAAATGATTAAAAATCCAAAATTGGAAATGGATAACAGAAATCATACTGACAGATTATTTTAATTTCATCCAAGTTAAACCAATGTAAATTAATTGCTATCACAAGGAAACCAAAATGCACAAAAAACAACTCAGTCAACAAACATTTGACATCATTCAACAGTGAATCCACATCTTTACCATTTCACAATTTACTGAAAAATGTAAACAACAGGAAATCTAATTGTGAGTATTGGTATTGATTAAAGAAAAGCATCAGAGTAAGACAGAACACTGAATTACATATTATTTTACAAGATGTTTACCATCCATATATCAAAATCATTCAAGACTCTTTGGGGGACATAACAAAAGAAATGACTGTTAAGTGACTCTCTGATTTAAAAAAGCAGACAAGTTATAAAATAGATTTATGTTTGACAGAAGCATTTGCCATTGTGGTGAAGAAGATCCCAGTACAGAGTCCAAGTCAAAGAGAGGATTACCTGTAGATGCTCAAGTCTTCCAGATCCTCCTGTTTGAGGATAACATTGATTGCCTCCAGTTTCAAGATGTTGCCAAGACCAGTTTGGCCTGCTCATTCATACAGGAAAGACCAAATGGGTGAAGAATACCTGTTGCCCATATGTCTACATATATCTGAATGAATCCTTTATATCTGGTACAAATGATACATAGGGACAATGAACTGAGACCAGATTTGAAAAGGAGAGCAGACTCATAGTTTTTAAGAAATTACAAAGCACTCTGACTGACCCCAAGCTTCCCATAATAGCAAAGGCCCATCTTTTAAATAAGCTCACTTCACCATTATGTCACAAGACCTGAACACCATTATTTCTGAAGAAGTAGAGATGAACCATGGAGAGCTTTAAAAAGGTATGTGGTAGGTATGAGCAGGCTGCAGCATAGAAACAACTAGAGTATTAGTAGGGAAGGACAGTCTTTTGTAAGGGATATCCAATATCTTTATCATCTCACAATTTACAGAAAGATGTAGAGACTATAAGAGCCCACTATAGTCATTTTAAACATTTACACCTCAGAAATCTGCAATCAAATTAGGGCTTGATTTATTTTTTCTTTGATTATCTAGACCAGAGGGGTCAACAGGAGGTCAACCCACAATACTCCTCAATACAGCTCAAATCTGATTAAAATGTAATTGGAAAATATTTAAAATTATTTTAAAAATACCATAAAACATAGATAATGTTAATATATGGCTTTCTAAATCAACATACTACCTGCAAGGATCCTTATGGACTATTTAGTGGTTCCCATTTCTATTTGAGTTTGATACCATTGGTGTCATTGAACAGGGGAGGGGAACCTGCAGCTTTGAAGCCATATATGGCTTTCCAGGTCCTCTGGTGCAGCCTTTTGACTGAGTCCAAATTTTATGGAACAAATCCTTTTATTAAGGGAATTTGTTCTATGAAGTTTGGATTCAGTCAAAGGGCCACACTTAAAGACCTACCAGGCCACATGTGATCTCAAGGCCACAGGTTCCCCACCCCTGGACTAAAGAAAGCAATGAGGAAGATATTAAGAATGCAGATGAAATTTGAAAGTGTGTGTCTTGTGCACATTCTTACCACTCCTGCCCCCAAAATAGGCGATTAAACATTTTCCAGCAGTCTGCTGGTCTACCCTGAGAAAGTTATTGACTCATCTGAAGTTTAGGGAAAACCAGGGAGCTTGAAATAAAACACCCCTTCTTCAACTTTTTCTTTGCTTTCTCTCCTGAGAAGGAAATTGTAAAGGCCTTGATCTAGAGTCATCTCTTCCTTCCCTCCTCCTCTTTCATTTTCATGCATCCAAAGTTCAGTGAGTCCAGTAATCCTTTATACCATATTCTCCTTCCCACTCCTGTCCAGGCTCAAGAACATAGGAGCAAATTCCACAGCATTTGTTCCCTTAGCAGGGACACAACTAGCCAAATGTGAGTGATCTGTTCTCTAAATGAGTACGTGAGATTGACACTGGTCTGGGCGGATATGCAAGATGGGCATCAGACTGAGAGGTATGCAAGCTACCCAAAATAGGTAGGTAGGCAAAGCTCTAGGCAAGTGTCCAGGGAAGTGCATGAAATGAACACTATAACAAACAGCCAGTCAGGAAGGCTCCAAGGGTGCAAGGCATGCTGTATTACAGTTGCTATTCATAGGGAGTAAATTATTCCCTCATAATTCAGGAGGGATTAGCATCTAGCCATCCATCAATCAATTCATTCATTCATCCATTTGCTCATTGAACAAGATATATATCAAGCTCAAGATTCTAGGGGCTGCTGGAAGCAGGGAGAATACAAAGGTGCCTGCACCCAAAGAGAAGAGAGGAAAGTTCATCCGGCCCTGTCCAAGAATTTTCTGACTTTTCTTATCCTTATAACTCATACAGAGGGCTAGTTTCTACTTATAACTTTCTCCCAAAATTTGTTCATTTTCTTTTTTTGTCTTTTTTGTTTAGAGGGGGGAAGGCAGGACAATTGGGGTTAGTGATTTGCCCAAAGTCACACAGCTAGTAAGTGTTAAGTTTCTGAGGTCAGATTAGAACTCAGGTCATCCTAATTCTAGGGCCAGTGCTCTATTCACTGTGCCACCTAGCTGCCCCCAAAATTGTTCATTTTCAACTGAACAATTGTTCCAAATTCTGCTTCCCTTTGCCTGTAGAGACATTCATTTAGAGAGGAAGAAAGCAGCACCCAATCAACATTGGCTGTGTCAGAGAACCTTAATCCAGGTTACGCAGGGCAGCCAAGTTATTCTTTTGCTTAAAAACGCAGGTAAAAGGCCTGGAGCTGAGACAAGTGTAGGCTGCAGTATGGCAGGAAGTAACAGAACTATGCTCTATGACTAGGCAGAGTCCTTCCTAGGATGCTACATCCAATCTGGGAATCCATAACTCTCAAGAGATGAAAAGAACTTGGAGAGGGAGGAGGTGTTGTGGAGTTTCCTTCCTCAGAGAGCTCCAAGATAAACAGGATAAACACCCATTTGTCCCAGCTGGCTACATTCAGGCCTGCCTAGAGGCAGGGGGATGGCAGAGATAACCTCTTGAGGTTGCTTCCAGCCCTGTTTCTATGATTCTAGGAAATAGACAATTATGAGCAACATGGATTTCATTATCATGACATCTCCAAAGTCTCAGTATAAAGCCTATATTTAAAAATATAAACATCTAAGTGAAAAATGTCAGGGGAATAAATATTTGTCTTAAAAGAGACCATCTGTTTCAAATTTTTATCTAAAAAAAACCCAACATGTGTTTTATTTTAAATTTGTATGTGTGTTGCTATCCTTGTGTTAAGTATTAGGTAAATAGACAGAAGCATTGAGAATCCATTTTCCAGCAAATTTGGTTAGAAATCCTTGCACACGTGATGGGGGAACTAATTTGGGAGCTAATTGGAGTTTTGCGGGAAGCCAATTCCCCTGGGAGCTCCAAGTCCTCTCCTCTTTTCATGTGCACGAACATTCTCCCAGAGCTGGTGTTTGTTTTGGTTGTGATGTCACTTCACACCTCAGCGGGCACTCCTGACACAGCCTACTGCCCAGCTGCGGAACGCCCAGCAGGCTCCCGGATACAGAGCGCCATAACCCACACAGCCCACGCCCAGCTCCCTGCTAAGGAAAAACACATTTGTTTGGGGCTCGGATGTAGATTCATAGCGCGGTCAATTTGGATGCAAATTCTATTATGCCATAATGTGACTGTGTACACTCTATACACACAGTCACCACAAACTCACTAATGGAAAACATCTTGTTTTTTGAAATGGGGAGGCCCAGCCCCACTGAGCCATGGCTTCTCTAGGCTTCTGGGGCCCAGAAGTCCAGCCCTAAGGTAAGGACTGCGTGCCTAGGACACCTGCAGGGGCAAACTCAGACCTAGGAAACAGTGAATCATGGGCTAGCTCCATACACTAAGCTGGGAATCAAGAGATTTGGGTTCTAGTGCAACCTTTTCCACTAACTCCCTGTATGAATATAGTGAATAAATGTCATCTCTCTGGGTTTCAGTTTCTTCAACTACAAAATGAGCAGTCAGTCCAGATGGTCTTCAAGGTCCCTTCCAATGCTAACACTGTAACATCACTTCTAATCATATTAATATATATTTATATAGCCCTTTAAGTTTTGCCAAGTACTTTCCTCATAATAGTCCTGTGATGTTGCTGTCCCAAGCATTAAGATTCCCACTTTTACAAGAGGAAGTTGACCCCTGGAGTCGTGAAGTGACTTCCTTAGGACCACACAGCTAGGAAGTGTCAAAACCTGGATTCAAACCCAGATCTACTGACCTCAAGTCCTTTCCACCATCAGTCAAATTGCCAGCTCCTTAAGATCATGGGAAATGTCTTATTTATATTCTGTCTCTTTCCCTGGTGCCTAGCACAACATCTTGGAGAAAGGGAGGGAGAGAGAGAAAGAGCGGGGGAAAGAGGGGAGAGTGGGGGGGAGGGGTTAAACAGAGACAGAGACAGAGAGAGAGAGAGAGAGAGAGAGAGGGAGAGGGAGAGAGACAGAGACAGAGACAGAGAGAGGGAGAGAGAGAGAGATTAAATGGATAAAGAATAAATATTCAAATGGCCACTCTATAAGTCTATGAAATGCCCGGCAGCTCCAAGCCTACAGACCAACAGACACAAAGGGCAAAGAAGAAACAGTACAAAGTCATCCTTAGGACAGCTAGTCTGGTCTCATATATGGAAGAAGTAGAAAATATTCAAAATGGCTTTCCTCACCTTTGCATAGGGAAGCCTACAATTAAATTAAGAAAGCAAAAATGTGCCTCTGCCTTTGCCTCTCCCTCGATCATCTACCCTTACCCAACCCCCTCATGAGTTCCTGACAATCAGAGATATTCTCCAAGTCCACAGGGAATAATTTGGTTGGCCAGTGAGAATCTAGGTGATTTATGGAATTTTCAAGCAAAGTAGGAAGAAGGAAATCTTGACTCCAGTGATGACCCAGACTTACACTCCTGATGCACTCCACCTCCAACCCAAGCTAGTTGCACTCGAGCAACTGGGATTTTAAAAAAAATAGTAAAGTCCTTCCTGAACTCGAACTTCAACAGCACCCCAGATCATTAAGGCTCTAAATCATGATTCCCCATTTTTCCTGGTGTTCTATTTACAGCACTATTTCACTTTAGCTCTTGGATATAGATTTTTTTCTCATGCCAATTTTAAAGATTCTGGACACTTGAGAATGGGTTTAGGAAAGACTTTGGTTATATTGGGATATTTTTTTTAAATACATATTGCCTGGAAACTTTCTAGGATTACAACTGGAACGTGTTAGAAGAATAATTCTGAAGTCAGCAAGGTCAGAGTTTCCTTTGCCTGTACTGGATGGGCCTGAATGCAAATTTGAATGACCAACAGCATTCTCACATTTTTGAAGGTCACCAAAACTGTTACATCTGTCAAGCTGGTACTGACCCCTTCAAAGACTCCCATCCCTGAGATACAGCTTCTCTTTTAGGGATCTAATTTTAGTAGCTTTCAAACTTCTCAAGAGCAAGGACCAATTTTATCTTTTTATGTCCCCAATGAGAGGTAAGGTGGGGAGGAGTTCATTGGGTCCTTTCAGATTAATCTATGAGCAAGGGCTCAGAGCTGCTCAGAGGTGACCCTTTCCATAATGGAGAAGTCAGTGGATTATCTTATTCACCTCCCGCTTTGAACTCAGAGAACTTGGTTTCAAATCCCACTTCTGAAGTACCATATCTGTGTTATCTTGGGAAGACCCTTCAATCTCTCTGGGTCTCCCTTTCCTGAACAATGTACTAGATGGCCTCTGAGATCCTTTCCATCCTAGATCCTTTAGGGGCCAATTGACCTGCAGTATCCTCACACTATTCCCAGACCCACTGCTTCACATTGAGGTATTAGGGACACAGAATGAATGAAATAAAAAGCAGCCATCCACCTCTTACTATGTGCCAAATGTGCTGAGCCTGAGGATCCTGATACAAAAGCCAAGGCAGTTTCTTCCCTTGAGAAGTTTATATTCTAGTTGGAGAAGACAACACACACAAGGAAGTGGTGGTCAAGGGGAAGTATTTTGGTTTGGAAAGTTACAAGGATAGTGAATGGAGCTGTAGCGGAAGAGATGGACATAACTTGTGAGGATCAATGATAGTAATGATTTAATTAGGGTTCTAGTACTAGAAAAGGTTGGGAAATCATACCAGCAGGGCAAGGTGGCTGTCAAGAAAATAATCTGGGAGTGATGTGAGGTATGACTAGAACCAGTTTAGATGCAGATGGTCACATGGGATACTCAATCAATCAATACAGTAGGTTCTCTAGATGAATGTTCCAGAGAGGAGATTAAAAAGGTTAAATCTCCCAAGGCATGATGGTCTCTGATTCTGTTGGGAGAGAGAAGTTTTGTTTGAAAAGAGACATCAATACTTAGCCCAAAGGAAAAGAGCACAAATCATGGAACTTGGAGCATCATGATATGAGGATTGTGGGAGAAAAATATAGAAGAAGCTTTCCAAATACCTCTAACATTAGATGAGATCAAGGATGTCCCTTATCTTCACATTCTAAAAAGTGCAAATTACTAGGTACAAACAACTATTTCAACATAATTTTATTTTGTGACAGTGATGGTCATCTCTATATAGTTCTACTGACCCAGAATGACTGAAATGAAACTGGATTGAACTGATTTCTCCACTTTTAGTTAGTTCTGTGCCAGTTGAATGGTGGATTTTGTGTCAGATATCTATGTTTCATTGGTTTCTTGGTCTCTGTTCTAAATTCTGTAGTTTAAAAAAATTATATTTCTAAAAAAAACATGCAGAAAGTGAGAGTTCTTAAATGCCTGCCTCAATGACTATTAGAGATACTGCAATATTTGGGGGTGTAAGAAAATTAAGTAGTTCAAGGATGATTCAAGCTTATAATCTATGGCTTGAAGGAAAATATAGTTGAAAATGAAAAACAATGCTAAGAAATAACAAACAATGCAAAACAACCTAATTAATCCCCTGGACATAAACCTAAGACCTTCAGAGGGACCTGGAAGTTTGGAAGGGTAGTTACTGATGCCTCTACAATCCACAGGTTTCTTAGATTTGGAAGAACAGTAAGAAGACTAATTTGGTTTTTTTTAAGGGAGGTGCTAACTCTCATTGTATAGGAAAAAATACTTCTCCTGGGCAAGATAATACAAAGGATGAAGTGTTAGAGACTGAGAAAAGGTCACTTTTACCACTGAAGCTCTTTTTTTTTCATTCAAGGCTAACACTAAACTGTTGTCAGAAGAAATCTAGATAAAGTTACACAATCTGGACATTTTCATAACCTGTAAAACATCTACCCCAAAAATATTTTGAGGATTTTTATTTCTAGTGAGCCTGGAAGTCTTCTCTCTACTAAAGGAATCATAAATACTCATAAGTACATACTGGGAAGCAGAATTATAGAAAATCCTCAGTGAAGATGGAATAACCTTGGACTATGCCATACAAAAGGAAAGCTTAAGAAATTCATCCAAGAAATAGAAACAGACATGCCAATGGCCTAGGAGCTTGCCTGCTTTAAACCCCATTGAAAATTTATGGACTATAATCAAGGGATAGGGGAACAAGCATTTATTAAGCAACTCTTAGCACTTTACAAATATTTTCTTATTTGATCAAAACTATACTTCTGAGATCCAGACTCCCAACCCTGAGATCCTTAGGGCTCATGCCGTCTGATACAAATACTGTTTCCAAGCCAGCCCAAGCTGAGTTCTTCCTCTATGGCCATCCCTAGATGAACTGCTCAGTTCTATAGGTCTTGTCAGTCAGCAGTTGACTGGGGGCAGCCCCCAGAACTGAGTACACTAGAACAGAGTACTGAGAACTACTACTAATACTGAGAATAGCGTGTCAGTACTAGTCAGGAAGACTCATCTTCCTGAGTTAAAATCTGACCTCAGACACTTACTATCTACATGACCCTATGCAGGTCACCTAACCCTGTTTGCCTCAGTTTCCTCATCTGTAAAATGAGTCAGAGAAGAAAGTGGCAAACTACTCTAGGGTTTTTGTCAAAAAAAAAAAAATAGTATCACCAAAAGTCTGATTCAACTAAAACAACTGAACGACAACAACAAGTACTTTGAAAAACAGACTGTCAAAGTATATTTAACAGTCAATGTGTGTTTTCATAATGAAGAATGAAAGACTATATGTCGAAATCATGTATACTCACATAAAATAAGTGATTTTTAGCAAAGCAAGGACATAGTACATATTAAACTTTTAAAAGGTGTGGAATATTCTATGTCATTAAATGCCATAGTCTTACTTTCCTATCACAACCCACTATCTTTTAAGAAGGCAACAATGAGAGCTAGGACAAGCAGTTTCGATGATCTCTTTTAAGACACACTAGATTTAAAAGAAGATATGTATAGAAAGTACACATCAGCCCAGATGCGTCAAACTCAGGCAGAAGATCCTGCCATGTGAGGTCTACAAAACTCAGTGCAGCCAGAACTGGATTAAAATATAATTGGGAAATTTTTAACAAAATAAATAAAATGCAATAAAATATAGATAATGTTAATTTGTGGTTTTCTAAGTCAATATTGCTACTGGCTGGCATTGGTTTATATTTGAATCTGACACCATTGCTCTAGCCCACCATTCCAGAGTCAAGCTATTTATTACATCTGTCCCTCAGGTTTCTAAAACACTCTATGGGCTTGGGAGTATCTCTCCTCTAATTCTGTCAGCTTCAGTCTATTAATTTTGTTCCCCTCCTTGTTAGCCATCAATGACCTGGGCCCTTGCTCCATTTAACTACTTAGCATCAATTAGCTTTTAGAAAGGGATATTTGTTTTGAAGATGTAACAATAACAAAAGTATGAACATTTCCCCCACACCTCAGGAAGATTCTCTCCCCTATCCCACCTCAGTCTCTGGGGTAAGTTTGGCTCAAACTTCACTCAGTTTCTATATAACATTGGTTCCACCAAGTTCCAGATTCAGCATGATTCTAGATGAGTCCTTGTCTCATTACCACTGGCCTGTATCCTGAAGGTCATTCCCAAAGGTCACTCCTTGCTCCTCTGGGTATCAGTGTTGAGCTGGATGCTAATAACCTTTCTGGATGCCGGGATTCCTGTACAAGATGCCTGGTCCCTCACTCTCCTGACCTTTTGAAACTCACAAGGTCTAGATCCCCAATTTCTTTACCTAGAATGAAAAAGAGCAAACACAGAGGCCCCTGACTCAGGCCCATGTCAGTGCCACGCATCCATCTCAGTGGGGACAGTCCAAGGCCTATCTATCCAAACCTTTACAGTGTTGTCTCTCACTGGATGCTATAAGCAGAGTAGCCAAGAGAAAATAGCTCCTTGATAATGCCTTTCTGAAGGCACAGTTAACAATAATAATAACTAACATTTACATAATACTTACTATGTGACAGGCACTGTGCTAAGGCACTTTATAAATATTATTTCATTTGATCCTCACAACAACCCTGCAAGATAGGTGCTGATCATGACCCCCACTTTACAGATGAAGAAACTGAGGCAAGCAGTAGTTAAGTGACTTGCTCAGAGTAAATGGCTGAGTAAATGGCCCAGAATAAACAGCTAGTAAATGTCTGAAGCTGGATTTGAACTCCGATCTTCCTGAGGCCAGGCCCAGTACTCTTTCCACTAAGACCCCTAGCTGTCTCCCAACCACATGGTTAGCAGATTGCATGGAACCAGTTAGAGAATGTCAACATATGCTCAAGTTTCTCCAGGGCACTTCCAAAGCACATGAGCACAACTCTCTCAGAAGCGGGCTCTCAAGCCTTTACACATGGTGGGGATGATGTCAGAGCTGTTCTGAGCATGTACTAGCCTCTGTTGTACACAAGCCTGAACCCTAGCCACCACCCCACTGCCAACAAACCCTTAAAAATAAGCTCACTCATAAAAGAAATGACAAGCTGCTCTGGACACAGATCCTTCGAGAGAACCACAAAGGGCAAGTTGAATGAATGCTGAATGTTGTTTGAAGGACTGACATTGGCCAACTGTGGCTTTTGGTAAAAACAGGATGAAAAGAATCTCTCTGCTTTAAACTCACCCTCAAGGATGGGAAGCATCCTCCTCCAGAGCAGCGCACAGGGATTTGCTGAAATTTGGATTCTACTGGAGCTGGAAGCCCTGGGCTCCAGTACAAGAGACTGCTCGTCAATCAATATAATGGGTTTGTAAACTGAAGAGGAGATAGCCTACCTAGGCCCCAGGACTAAAATCCTTGCTTGGACCACTCCCCATACAGCTGAAGAACTAAGGGATAGAGAAGGAAGTTTGAAAGGGAGAAGGACAGAGGAGGAGGAGGAGGAGGAGGAGGAGGAAGAGGAGGAGAAGTGTGGAGGAGTGGGGTGCTAGGAAATAAAAGTTTTTTAAATCTGAAGGGAAAAAATGGACAGGACCTTAAGATCCTGGACCTCACACAGACACAACACAGACCACCACACTACACTCAGTTCCTCCCAGACTCCTAACCTCCAGGTCCCAAAGGATGAATTTCCCTAGAACCCAGCGGGACAAAAGGAAAAAGTAACCAGGAAATGTAAACCCATTAGCAGCAAATTCCACCTTTTTTTGCAGACAACTTATCACACAGAAACTCCTTGGTCCCCCGACCCAAGCATGCCTCAGACAAGCCTCTTCCCCCAGGGATTTATGTTGTATCAGGAATCACTAAACATGAAAGGAGTAAAGAGGTCTTGTTCATAATCCAATTCTTTTATCATTCCTGCAAAACCATTCCATAGATGCAGCATGAAACCAATGGACTTGCCCATAAGAGACTTAGATCTGATTCTCAGATCGATCACTTATTAGCAGCATAACCTCGAGCAAATCTCTTCTCTGAGACTCAGTTTCCTCATCTGTAAAATGAAGGGGTTGAACTAATGGTCTCTATGGTCCCTTCTGGCTCTAAACACACCCTTCTGTGACCTCACTCTACCACTTATTAGCCAGGTCATAGTGTTCTTACATGCCACCCAGTCATTTGACCAATCAAGCATTTCTTAAGTATCCACACGGGGCTAAGTGCCAACAGTACAAAAATAGGCAAAAGACAATCCCTATCCTCAAGGAATTTACAATCTAAATCTACTCAGAGTGGGAGTGGCCTGTGCTTTCCAGAGTGGCAGCATCAAAGGTACAGTATCTCCCGGTGCCAAATAATGTAATTGTTCTCAGTCACTGCCACACTGCCTTCTACTGTCAGAGGGTCTATTGCTTGGCACCCCACTGCTGATCTCTGAAACAGTCTTCCTTCTTTTCCCTAATTTGCTTTTGTCTTTTCCTCTCAGACTCTCTTTTTTTAATTCTCAGGACCACCATATTGACCTCTCGTTGACCTTTAGGGAATTTTCTTCCGGTCACAAAACAAAATCCAAATTCCTTCATTAGTCTGGCACTCAAGGACTACCTCAATCTGGTACCACCCTACCTTTACAGCCATATTTCACATTAATTGCCTTCATATCACACTGAATAATTTGCCACCTTCTGTATACTTCCTGAGCTCTGTCACCCAAGATCTTTGCTCACACATGTGGTCTGTCTGGAATGCCCACACCCCCATCTATTGGAATGCTAATCATTCCGAACACAATTCGAAGCATATTGTTTTTCATTTTCTTCATTTTTTTCCATGCTTTTTCTTCTTTTGGTCTGTATCTTCTTTCACAACATATGGAGATACATTTTACATGATTTTGCACTTGTATAACCTACATCAAATTGCCTACTAGCTCAAGGAGGGAAAAGGTAAGGAAGGAAGGGAGGGAGAAAATTTGGAACTCAAAAAAAAATTTTAAATGAATGCTAAAAATTGCCTTTACATGTAAATGGGAAAAAATAAAATATTATTTTTTTCAGAATTTATTTATTTATTTTTAGTTTTCAACATTCATTTCCACAAGATTTTGAGTTCCAAATTTTCTCCCCATCTCTTCCCTACCCCTCCTACCCCAAGATGGCAAGTATATTGATTACTCCTTCCTCCAGTCTGTCCTGTCATCCCTTCTTTTCCCTCCTTCCCCCTTACTTTCTTGTAGGGCAAGATGGATTTCTATACCCCATTGCCTATATATCTTATTTCCCAGTTGCATGTAACAACAATTTTTTAACATTTGTTTTTAAAACTTTAAGTTCCAGATTCTCTCCCTTCTTCCCACCTCACCCACCCCAACTGGGAAGACAAAATACTGTTTTTTAAAAAGAAATAAATAGCCATTTCAAAACCCAAAGAAGAACAGAAGAGGCTTTTTAAGGGAAATAAGGCTATTATTTCTTTAAAATCAAGTTCAAACAATACCTCTCCCATGAAGCCTTCTTTAATCCTTCCAATCAGAAATTATTTTTTCCCTCCTCTGGCCTGGGTAGTGCTTTATATGCAGAAAAAATTGAGTAGATAAATGCTTGGATTTGGAATCAGGATAGACCTTAGTTTAAATTCTATCTCAAATACTTACTAGTTGCATGACCCTGGGTAAGGCTCTTTACTTCTATCTGACTCAGTTTTCTCATCTTTAAAAGGAGGATAACAACAGAAGCTACCGTCTAAGATTATTGTGAGGATAAAATGAGACCATATTTGTAAAATGCTTTGCAAACCTTAAAGTACTGTATAAATGCTACCTAGTATTATTATTATGCCCAGTTCTCAGTATTCAAGTTATTTTTCTATGTTATATATATATATATATGTGTGTGTGTGTGTGTGTGTGTGTGTGTGTGTGTGTGTGTGTGTGTGTTTATATATACTAGATACATACTTTATACTGGTATTGTATCCTAATTACCTTTGTTTCTTCTCTAGCCACTAGCACCATGCTCTAGCCTTATACAACAATGGTTTTGTGATGCCATCAATGCAAGTACTCCTTCCATAGGGACACATGGAAACCCAATTATGCCTTCTCATCTCCTGAGATCTTGGCCCACGTTTTTGCAATAAACACCCTATAGATGCTCTAGCCAAAAAGTGGGGGTCATCTTCAAGATCTTTGTTACATTACGTGGGTACCAGGCCAACTACTCATCATCCTTCTTGCTCAATACATGATCCTCCCACCTCCTTTTCCCCCAGGAGGGAGAGTGGAGACATAGATGCTCTGCACAAGGACAACTCTCTGCTACCCTTCCTAGATCACTGGATTTGGAATCAGGGAGAGCTAAATTTGAAGCTCGCCTCAGATACTTACTGGCTGTGTGACCCTGGAGAAGTCACTTAACCTTTCTCTGCCTCAGTTTCTTCACCTGAAGATGAGGATAATAATAGCACTAACTCAGTGAGGATCAAATGAGATAGATAGCGCAGGTAAAGTGCTTTGCAAATCTGAAAGTACTATTTAAATGCAGGTTATTGCTGCTATCATCACAGTACTCTTAGTAGGAGGAGGAGTGTTTGTTGTTCAGTCATTTCCAACTGTTCATGACCCTATGGACCACAGCACATCAATATTGTCCGTAGGGTTTTCTCGGCAAAAACACTGGAGTGATTTGCCATTTCCTTCTCCAGCTCATTTTACAGATGAGGAACCAAGGCCAACAGAGTTAAGTGACTTGTCCAGGGTCATACATCAAGCAAGTGTCTGAGCCTGAAACTCAGGTCTTCCTGACTCCAGGCCCAGTACTCTATTCACAGAGCCATTTAGCTGTAGTAGTAGCAGCAGCAACAGCAGCAGCAACAACTTAATAAAATATTTGTTAAATTGGATCTCTTCCTTCTCTTTGCTTTTCTTTGTTTTCTGATTTGAGGGCTGTGTTTTTTGTTTGGTTTGGTTTGGAATTTTTTTTTAATTGAGAGCTGAAAATTACCCCAGGAATTATCTAGCCCAAATCTCCTATTTTGTTTTTAATTCTTTTTATTGATGCCTTTTGTCCTTACATTGCAAGCACTCAACTCTTCCCCTCTTCACTGAACCCTCCCTTGTGACAAAGAAAAACAATTATGAAAAGCACCTAATGCAGTGAACACATTGGACAATGTATACAATATTCAGCCCCTGTCACTACCCAGCCCTTTACTGCAACTTTTTTTGTTTCTTACCTCTTCTGTCTCCCATTACTTTCCCCATGTTCTTTGGCTCTCACTCAGAAACACTGGCAATCAGTCTGAATCACCACCAAATCTCATCTTTGGGAAGGAACTTACAGGCCAATTGAGCCACCCTGTAACTGAGCAAGAATTAACCTCTACATTATCCTCCAATAAATTGCCATCCAGTCTTTACTTCTGGATGCCTAGTGAGGGAACTCTCTACCCAGGAGGCAGCCCATTTCACTTTCCTTCTAGAATACGCTTAAACAAACAATTGCAGCATATTAAGTATAACCTAGGAATCTGACTCTTTTTTAGCTGTTCATGAGTTGTTGGATATTCAAAAGCAGCTTTGATGTTGTAAGTTGTTTCTGTCTACTTCTGGATCTAGAGTTTCCAACTGTTATGGATACCTAAGCATTCTAGAAGGTTGGATGTCAGATAGTTGAGGTTGCATTATGCCAAGGAGGTATATAAGAATCATATGTAACCCATGACCCAACATCCCAAGATCTGGACCTGCAAAGAACAGGTTCAGTCTCAGGAGTGAGTCTCCAAAATCACTTTGTTTTGGTTCATAATGTCCCTAGATTAAAAGTCATCTCAGGATATAACATGTCAAGTTATTGATACATGTGGGGGAAAGGGGTCTTACCTCCCATACAATCACTCAAAATAAGAAGACACATATCAGGTACAAGGGAGCCTTTAGCTATTCCACAGAAAATGGAGAAAACATCTAGGTGATTCATAGTAGTCTACAGTCAATAAATTTCCCCTCCCTTCTCCAGTGAATCCTACCTTTGTTCCAGAGATAAATATCTTATCACTCTAAAAAGCTATCTAGGAACTCTCTCCTCGATTCTAGAAGGTTGGATTTTGAGATCCACTTCTTTCTCTAAGAGGTAGTCCCTGCTCAAGAAACTGAGTCCCGTAATTGTCAAATACGGGTTACCAGTGACACAATCCTAAGGCTAGTGCTGCCCAGGACTACCTTGTCTTTCTCAATAAAGCTAAATTCCAGGATTGCACTGGCCAGGAACTTTCTCTTCTTCAGTCTAGGAGACCAAGGTTCAGAAAGTCCCCACATTCCTCTAAAAATCTAGGGTTCAGGACCTCTCACCACTCCACAGCTTCCACATGATGTGGACATTTGTACCTCTGCCACTGCTTCTTCAGGGATGGGTCCAGTCAGTCAGAGTCCAGGAACCTGAAG
This sequence comes from Pseudochirops cupreus, assembly GCA_028627135.1. Lineage (NCBI taxonomy): Eukaryota > Metazoa > Chordata > Mammalia > Diprotodontia > Pseudocheiridae > Pseudochirops > Pseudochirops cupreus. Next base: position 70,989,799 of record CM053581.1, read on the forward strand.
TCCAAGAATTTCTCTTGGCCACCTTGGCAAAAACCTATACAACTTCCTTGTACTCTTCCCCAAGTAACCGTAACCAACTGGGGGATGGGGTAGTGAGCAGGATTTCTAGCTCTATTTTTCTTTATTCTTCTCTTCAAAAGGGGGAAATGTACAAACAAGGGCAAAGTTATTGATGAAGATTCCCTTTTATTACAAGGACAGCACAAAAGGATGCCCCTTCCAACAACAATCCCAGTCAGCCAGTTCATCTCCAGTGGTTCCATACTGTCAAAACAGTATAGTTAAAAGAAACATTGAAGTTGGAATCAGATGACCTGAGTTCAGATCTCAGTTCTACTACTTGTGACAATGTTTGGGGAAGTCACTTAACCTGTCTGGGCTTCCAGTCATCTTCATCTTTAAAATAGAGGGAAGGAAAGGGGGACTAGATGACCTGTAACATAGTTTCATGCTGCAAATGTATAAATCATATGAAACTCTTAGTCCTAATTCTGTCCTCAGGCCATGACATCCTCAGTGGTGCCCAACAATTTACTCTGGAGCTGAGAAACTAGCATATAGTTTTAAATCTATTAGAAGGATGTGTCAATTTCAGATTTTAGTAATTTTGCTGATTGGAAGGGGCAAAGACAAACACAAGTGGGAAACATATTACTTATATATATTATTTATACATTTTTCTGCTTTATATATTATATACATGTTTTTTTTTAAATACTAAAAAATCAGCCTGAAGAGACAACATACTTATTCAAGTCAAGATCTGTCTCAGTGCTTTGTTTTCAGGCTGCTAATTTGAATATGAACATGAGAACTTTGGAATGAATTACTAGGGAACCCTGAACTCCAAAACTCTTTTGTGATAATTAGACAAATGTATATTACCTAATTATGGCTTAGCAAAAATGGAATTTAATCATTATAACTTAGAATACTGTCTCTCACCAACTCTGAACTAGAAATACTGGTGTAAGAAAAAACATCAGGGCCTGGCAAAAAAGAGGATATACCCAGGGGTGTACTGATAAACATTTAAAAATCAGCTCTGTAGGAGAAGGAGAAAAGGTATGCACAACACGCTTTTAAGTTTAATCAGTATTATTAACATTTTATCCATTACTTTCTTAGGTCTGGACTACCAGCAAAAATATAAATCAAGCCTGATTTGTAGCATTTACTGATTTTCCCTGAAAATTTAATAACTGGCTCTTGACTTGAGCTGGCTACAGGACATTCTTGGTTTCACCTCTCTACACTGTCATCTGCTGCTTGGGAGATGGAAACTCCTCAGAGGGCAGTCAAGGAGGCAGAATTGGAAAAGTTCTTGTAATTCTCAGACTAAGGATCTGTTACCCTATCAGCAAAGAGGCCAATCACATTGATGGAGAGGTTCCTGCAATGGAGACATTCAGTTGAGCAGCAGCAGCATGACAGTCCAGCTAATATTCAACCCAGGTTAGTAGTGTGTAAAGCTACCTACACAACACTGATGCCCACCAGTGGATTTGTGAAGTCAGTATCCAAGAAAATATAACAAAGTCCACAGTTCCAGAGTTGTGATTTTCCCTGACCATATGCATTCCCTACACATGTGCCTGACTGCCATGATATTTTAAGATCATACCCACTCATCCTGATGGACACTGTGTGGGGAGTTCTTCCAATATCATTATAGTTTTCAGATACATTGTGGTCCTAGATACCATATCCTTGAAGCTCTCTAATTCATCAGCATCTTTTTTAATATGTGGCACATAGAATAAATATATTCTGAATAAAATATTCCAGGAGCGATCTGACCAGGACAATGAGACTATTGCCACCTTTATCCTGAACACTATATACCCATTAGTTCAGGCTAACTTATTTTGACTATCGTGCTAAAATGTAGACTTTAATTTGTGGCAAACCAAAACTTCAAAGTTTTGTATATTTTTCCCACACAAACTGCTATCTAGACACATCATAGGATCAGAGAATTGTGCTATTGATTTTTTAGACCAAAGCCAGATTTTCTATTTGTTGTTTTTAATAAATTTCATTTTGTTAAATTTGGTCTGTTATATTAGCTTGAATACAGATTCTGCCATCCAAGAAATTAGCTGCCTTTCTAGCTTTGGGTCATCTAGCACAGAGTATGTGCTTAACACGCTTTTTCTTTCATTCATTTCATCTATCTCTTCACAGATTTGATGATCACTCCATTAGAATATCCTTTCAAATTAAGTCAGATCAAGTCTAAAGGACTGATGGAAATGGTGAACATAATCAGGGCTAAAGAATGATCCCAGTAGCATTCCAGTAAAGAGATCCCTCCAGATTAACATCCATGCATTTATCAACACATTTGGGGTCTGATTATTCAACCAGCGATGAATCCACCTAATGGTATCTTCAACCATCTCACATTTCTCTGTCTTGTTCACAAGGATATTTTGGGAGATCTCATCAAACACTTTGCTGAAATACAGAAATGCTAATGTTGGAATGCTACAGCATTTCCCTAATCTTACCATGTCCCAGATGGAAACAAAGAATGCTGCTTCAGCAATATTAAGAAATCTATTCACACAAAAAATGACCAACCTACCCAAATTTCTATTGCTTTTCCCCTGTCCTCCTGCCCACGCTCAGAACAGGGGTAATTTAGGGCCAAGAAAAGCTGAAGATGAGAAAAACAGAATCAGGCAGGAGGAAGTCCCCATTTCCATTGAATTTTGTAAGATCTTTGGAGACATGTGAACACGGCAGGTGCCTCTGAAGTCACCCCAAAGTGATACAAGCTGATCTGGACCACCATTAATGTAAAGTCTGAGCACAAGAGCAGGGTTAGAGAATAAAGACAAGGCTGGCAAATAGCCCTGACAGGAGAAAAACAGGGAGGGGGGAGGTATGGTCCCCACTGCTCCCACCCAGGGAGAGCAGAGGAGCTCTTCATTCCCACTGGAAAAACTTAGGCTGAAAAATATATGACCTGTCAGGGTATGTAACATAGATGAATTTTCCTTCCGGGTTCCCTGTAATTTTGTTTCTGAAGGACTGACAAGCAGGCTTGCTAAGAAGACTACCATCTCTTACCAGAACTGTAAAATCTTATCCACCTCCTCTTCTAGTCTCTAGGAGATCCCCCATTCAGGAATCCCCCACTATTTCTAGACATTTTCTCACCCTGGACAAGTATCTATTGGCTTCTGTAAGGTCTTGTGTGTAGGAGTGGGACATGCCAAAGAAATACAGTCTCAAGCCCTAAGAGTCTTCCTAACCTCCCCCCATACACACACACACACACACACACACACACACACACACATATTTCAGTGTCTTTGCTGCCATCAGCAGAGCTCAAGGCAAGCTCATTTCCCCAAGGTTGTCACAACTTGACTTCCTAAATTGTACTAAAACAGAAAACAAACAGAAAAGTGAATCCACCCAAGCAAGATTCTCAGGAATGGCTTGGCAGGCATGAGACACGCGCTAACCACTTCAAGCTGTCTTCAGACTTTTCTAGCTAAGCAATATGTACTCATAACCAGATGTGCCCTGATACTGGGAGAAGGGATCATAGGCTTGTAGGGACAAGGATTGGCAAAACAGGAAAATACTCATCAAGAAATACAGCTTGAAAACAGGCTTGATGCAGAGAAGCTGCCTCTGCCTTTCCTAGTCTGGCATGGCCTTAGGCCCTGACTTATCGTGCTTCTACTGTTTCCTGGCCAGTAGGGGCTGCTATTCAGACTGGGCAAGGGTCCTTTGCCCACTAGAGAGAGTACCTGGAAAGGCTCCTTGGATTCTGTGGGAATTTAGAGAAGTTGTACCCTGGCAGGTCATATATTTTTCAGCCTAAGTTTTTCCAGTGGGAATGAAGATGATGTCAGAAATTTTGAGACCAGGGCACTGTCCAGTCTTTAGAGGGCAATAATAATGAGGAGGCCAGGAGTCAGATCCATTTGGATTCCCTACTGAGTTCCCTTAATCAATACAAAGAAAAAACCTCCACCAAAGGTGAGTGACAGTCAAGAAGCCTGATCCAAACCACGTAGACCTAATCTACCCTAGCATCAAAGGCAGCAGAAGTCTCTGCTTCTGTTCAAGTAACTTGCCACAGACTTCTCTTGGCTGCCATTACCAAAAGTTTCACTAGGAACCCTTTGGCCTCAATCTCTGACTTTGCCCTTTGAGCATCTCAGACACAACTCTGGACCTTTAGACAAAGGACTAGGCTGCTTTACCTTTTACCAAGTTACCTGGCTTCATCCCTGACTCTCACTGCCTGGCCCATAGGAATAATCCCTCATGGTCCATCCTGACTACACCAAGATTATAGAGAACATAAAGTGATACCAACTTGATCATCAGTCTATTTCTGATGATGAAAATGGAGTTAGTCAATTTACGTAGCACAAAATAAGGAGAACAAGATTGCCAGGATTACACATAAGACCCCTTAGCACTAGTCCCAGGTAACGGTCAGACCATTTACAAGCTCTTCCCAGTACCTTCTCTGCTTCACTCCCAAAAGCCATGCCTCCAAGAACTTGCTCTGGTAGGCCAACTTCTGCCTTCTCTTACATGGTTCCAAGTCAGTTGTGAAGTCAAAAGGCTGCACCCGAGGACCTAGAAGGCCACATGTGACCTCAAGGATCCTGGTTCCCCATCCCTGAAGGACTGTCCTAGCTACTTCTCCAAGTAGCATCCCCCACCCCTCTGTACACACTGCCCATGCAACTCCCAGTGCCAACCCTTCTTCAGGGCTCCAGTCCAGCCCCTGGGCTCTTTTAGGGACTGACCCTCCAGCTCAGACCATTCTTCTTGGACCTAACTGCCTAACAGAGTCAGACCTCATCTTTCGTAGGTTGCAGACCCCTTTACCTCTAGTTACAGAAAAGGATCCTCCCTTATTAGTCCAGGCTGCAAGGCCTTCATTGCTAAAGCTCACACTCAGACACACCATAAGATAAGTACAGTCAATGCCTTTCTTCTCTAAGAATCCTGGATTCCTGAAGTGTGGGCTAAATCCTTCTTTGGACCTTAAGCCCCGGGACAGTAACAACTTGAGTAACTTCTTATTAGCTTCCATTTGTCAGCTCTAATCACCTGTTTCCTCTGGAGTCTCCCAGTTGTATCACAGTCTTTGTTGCCTGGACGCTGCCTGCCTGCACCAGAGACAGAATGGGTGTGTCACAATCAGGTGTGAATTGCTCACCTCTGGCAGGAGCCCACCCTCAGTCATTATTTTCCCATAATGAAACTTTTAGCAAGGCACAAACCCCTCCTTAAGCTAATACATGATTAGCCTTCACAATGGGACTGTAAATAGGCCCCTAATTAACGGATTTGCTTAGAGTTATCCCCTGTTTGGGGACTGCAGCCTGATAATTGCAGGCTTTATAACCGCCAATCAATCAATCAACTGAGCCCCTACTTTACCGAGCACCTAATGCGTGCCCAGCCCTTTCTGACTGGACTTGTGGGGGAGACAGAGGCAGAAAATACAATCCCTGGCCTCCAGAAGTTGTCAATTCAGCTGAAAAATTGGACAATGCAAGGCTAATTAAGAGCAAGACCGGGTGCTTGAGTTTGTAAGCCTGTAGGAATTCAGAGATCACTGTAGGATAGAGGAAGGCTTTGAAGGAGGTGAGGCTTACACTGAGCCTTCAAGGACAAGGACATGCAAGATTTTTGTTGGCCCCAAGTGTTACTCGGCAGTTATGTCCTTTCCCTCACCAGGAAGTCCTGGAATGAACATGCTGGGGAAACTAACTTTTGCCTGACTCAATCTAGTTGAAGCTAAACCTCCCTGTCTCTTAACTGGCATCTTCTTAAGCACCACATTGTGGCTAAAGCTGGACTGCCTGCTGTATTAAGAGGCACAGCTGTTGCCAGAGCTTCAGACAGCTCCCAGTCTGTCTCTCTATCTTTCTGTCTCTCTCTGTCTCTATTTCTGTTTCTCTGTCTCTGGTCTCTGTTTCTCTCTTTCTCTTTCTGTCTTTGCTTTCTCTTTCTCTGTCTCAGTCCCTCTGTCTCTGTCTCTCTTTCTCTCTGTCTCTGTCTCTCTGTCTCTCTGTCTCTCTGTCTCTCTCTGTCTCTCTCTGTCTCTCTCTCTCTCTGTCTCTCTCTCTCTCTCTCTCTCTCTCTCTCTCTCTCTCTCACACACACACACACACACACACACACACACACACACACTATACAAAGAGATCCTCAGACACAAAGGCTCTGAACACGCAGCCAGGCACAGAAATAAGCAGATGCATCTTTGCCAGGACATGTAGATGGCTAAACAAACAATAATGCAGGGCAGAAAGAGGCAATGCTATGTTGGCATTAGGGACAGGACAAGGTAAAGGGCTTTTCCAGGATAGGAGATGAGGGTGAGGACAGGAAGAGAATAAGCATTTATTAAGTGCCTACTCTGTGCCAGGTACTGTCTAAGGCAGCACTTGAGAATTATTATCTCATTTGATCCTTGCACCAAACTTGGAAGGTAGATGGTATTATTAGCCTCATTTTGCAGATGAGAAAATGAGGAAAACAGGGTTAAGTGACTTATCCAAGGTTCACACAGTTAGTCCGTGCCTGAGGCTGGATTGGTCCAGTGTCCTAACCATTACATCACCTAACTGCCTTAGAGAGGAAGACAGGGTTCCAAAGAGAAGGAGAGCTGGGTTTCAACTGAAGCATCCTGGACACAGATGACTCAGGCACCTTTCTGACTCCCACAGAAATCTGTGGGCATGAGTTCACGCCAGTCCTAAAGATCTTTCAGCCACGAATATAAATGCTGACCGAGTCTACAGACACACAAATGCGGCTCTGGATTACCTGGGTTTATTTAGTTTCCATGTGGCATAATCCACCTTAGAAACATATCCATATGCATCTGAGCTGCTTTCAAAGGCCCAGATTCATTCAACATTGCCGCCCCCCCATGTTGTGATGCTAGGTCTCTGAGTCAGGGGCCCCAGGGAGCTGGGATCAGGGACGTGTGAAGGTGCAGCTGTAGACCAGAATGTGGCTCTAATGGGACCCCAGAAACAGTCATGGAACATATATAAATGCAAGTGAAAGAGAGAAATGCATAGTGTGGGAAGCCTGAGACCTAGGTTTGAGTCCTAACCCCATCATTTAACTACCTCAGTGACCACGAAAAAGTCATTTAACTTCTCTGACCTCAGTTTCTAAATCTGTAAAATGGTGATGACATATTTGCACTATCTGTCTCGCAGACATGTTGGAAAACCTTCAGCTAAGAAGGCCCTCAGTCATATGCTAGCCATGTGGTACATACCGTACAATGCCTGACTCAGAGTCAGGAACACCTGAGTTCAAATCTCTTAGTTTCTGTATACTCCAGTTTCATCTGAGAATTGGGAATAATAGCAGCCACCTCAGAGTTGTTGTGAGGCTCTAATGAGATAACATATCAAAGTGTTTTGCACAGAAATATTAGCTATTACTGTTGTTATCAATCCTTAAAAGATATCTAAGTAGGAGATATTCAGGAACTGGAGGGGCAGTGCCTCCAAATGTACCAGTGTGGTCACAACCCTGTGTAGGGGTGAGTAGAGCCAGGAAGCCTATCACCAGCTGAGGCAGTGGTCCTTCAACCCATTCTGAATGGGATAATTGTGTACCCACCTTACAGAATTAGTTAGACTGCCTGGAGGCATTTCCACAGTGGAACTCGTTCTTCCCAGGCTAGGATGGGAACGTGAGCCTCTCTCCAGGAGGTCCCCCAAAGCCCTTTGCAACCCCTGGGAACTGGCTGCACTGTCTCTATTTGCCTGTGTCCAACACACATAATTACTAGTGCTTTCTGATGAAATATATTGGAAAATTTAGGATAAAGTGCAGGAGATATGAACCCACAGGAATCATGGGGGTGAAGGTGGGAAGAGAAGGGAATAAACATTTATAAAGCCCCTACTATGTGCTGGGCACTGTGTTAAGCACTTTACAAATTTGATCATTACTGCATTTGTGTTCCACATCAACAAGAAGCCTTTCCTGATTGTTCCCCAAGTTCCTGACCTATGGTGAGTGCTGCAGGGAAAACAGCTACTTGGGACAGGAAGAGCATCAGACTCCGAATCCAAAGGCCAAGGGGGTCAAATCCCATTTCTGCCACTTGCTCCCTGACCGGTGATCTCAAGCAAGTTGCTTATTTCCCCTCTGAGGAGAATATGAGAGGATTCATAAAAAATATAAAATTATCTGGGGAAGAAATCCCTAAAGAACTATCAGAAAAAAAACTGGAAAAGAATCTAGTAGGAAATAGGTTTAGACTAACTTCTTACACCATGTATGATAATAAATTCAAAGGAGATATCAGACCTCAAGGTCACATTACTAAAAAAAATTAGGAGGAAACAAGATCAGGTACTTTTCATAGTTTTAGTTAGGGAAAGAGTTCTAAGAAGAGTTCAGCACATGACTGCCCCTTCTGCTCTTTGCCTCCTTCCTTAGGCATGGGTGACCAAACAACCATCATTAGAGATAGATTCCAGAATTTGAGAGTTCGTAGGCTCCTCAGGGCAGCTAGGTGGCACAATGGATAGAACACCAGACCTAGGATCAGGAAGAATGACTTTCCTGAGTTCAGATCTAGCCTCAGATATTTACTAGCTCTGTGACCCCAGGAAAGTCATTTAACCCTGTTTGCCTCAGTTTCCTCATCTGTAAAATGAGCTGAAGAAGAAAATGGCAAACTTCTCCAAGTATCTTTGCCAGAAAAACCCCAAATGGGGTCACAAAGAGTCGGACATGACTGAAAAATGACTGAACAAAAACAGGCTCCTCAGTCAGAGCTTACTGATGGAAGAGGCCATTTCTGAAATTGTACCTATTTTGGAGAGTTTGATTACTAACAGGAGGATAAGCCCAAGCCATGCAAGAATCTCAAGGAAACTGCTAGGCAGATAAGTGGTGCAATGGAAAGAGTGCTGGCCCTTGAGTCTAGAAGATCTGAGTTCAAGTCCAGCCTCAAATACTTACTAGCTGCATGACCCTGGGCAAGTCACTTAACCTCTGTTTACTTCAGTTCCTTCATCTGTAAAAATGGGAACAATAATGCCCCCTACCTCCAGGGTCAAACGAGGGTCAAACAAGATAATAATTATAAAGTACTTGACACTTAGTAAGCAGTATATAAATATTGGCTATTATTATAGTGGAGACCCAAGACAAAGGTTGAAATGACTATTCAGCAGTTCCACAGTTGTTTTTTTCATGTTTCAATGTTTACAATAACGACCTCCTAAAAGAGTTTAATAGGAATTATAGGCTAATGTTGTTGTTGGATTGTGTCCTACTCTTCATGACCCCATTTGGGGTTTTCTTGGCAAAGATACTGGAGTGGTTTGCCATTTCCTTCTCCAGATCATTTTACAGATGAGGAAACTGAGGCAAACAGGGTTAAGAGACTTGCCCAGGGTCACAGAGCCTAGTAAGGGTCTGAGGTCACATTTGAATTCATGAAGACGAGTTTCAAGATTCCAAGATTCCAAACCCAGGGCTCTATTCACTATGCCACCTAGCTGCCCATGAGTTATTGTGTCATGCTTTAAATTCTTCTCAGTAACCACTTATGAGTCTTTAGAATTGTAAGCATTTCTTTCAAGTGGAGGGAACAAATAGCTGTCCTATACCTGACCTGTCTTAAGTTCTGAAAACCTTTCTAATGAGTACCTACCTCCCTTTTAGGGAGATTCTAGACATAAGTTAAACCTAAGGTGGGTTTGAGAGACTGTACCCACACAATCTGGAGTGCAGTATAAGGAGCTAGAGACAATGAGGAAGAGTCTGACTCCCTTTATAGGGACCAGGCTAGCTAAGACTAATCTACTTGGGCTTGAGCTAGGGCTCCTTATTGAGAGAGGATGTCCCAGGGTCTGCTTACACTTTGGCTAAGCAATTGACTTTAAATGCTCTATTCTGACCTTGACAAAGTGCTGGGGGAAACAGGAGGTACATTTGTACTGTAAAATACATTTCCTTTCAAGATTTTACTTCTACTTTCCTCTCCACCAGAAAATTCACAACTCTAGAGCTTGGGAAAGGTAATATCTCTGTGAGAGAACTTTGTGTTTGAAGAGGGGAGAGCCACAAGGCAGGATGGAACATCTCTGAGGACTTTCAAAGGGGAATGTGTTACTTGCAGCGGTTCTCAAATTGTGGGTCGCGTCGAACAGGGTTCCCTAAAACCATTGGAAAACACATATTTCTGATTGTCTTAGGAACTGAGACATCGCTCCTCTATCTATCTCCAGGTGGGTCCACCCCCACATATGAGTATTAAAGGGTCGCGGCATTAGGAAGGTTGAGAACCACTGTGTTAGGGAATCGACGAAGGAAGGCTTCTGACAGCATTGTGAGCATGGCTATCTTGAAGAGCACAGATGGATAGAGAACACTTCTGAGAGTTTCAGTTCTCCAGTCTCTTCCACAGGGAATGAATGATATTCAGAGAGAGACTTCAGTCTTCATAAACCAACCCAGATTTCACAAGCCCTGAATCACAAGAGAAATATGAAGCTGTGTCGCTGACCTTCATTTAAACTGCAATGATTTATCATTCAGGGAAGGCAGTGGCGTCTCATGGAGAGTTTCTAAAATTAAATATTCTTAGCAACAGGCCTGGGGGAAGGGAGGAGAACACACTAGAGTTCTATGGGCTTTCATAGATCCCTATACTGAGTTTGAGCAGCACACTTTTCTTTGGGGCTGGGGAGAGGACATACGATGTTGGGGAAGTGGACACTGGGAAGGTGCCATCCTTGGGATGATACAGAGAAAGTGAGAGGTCTCGTGGGCTGGGCTCCCAGACTATTCTGTCAAGTGCCTTTTTGGTACCTACCAGCTCCCTAACCCTAATGGTCAACTGTGACAGGCTTGCTCTGGAACCGACAGTATCCTCTGGGTCCCTTCTCTGGGCTTGCTAACCATGAGAAGAGGCAGAAGGCATTCTATTCCAGGGGATGAGATGACCTGTGACCTGTGACCTGTGACCTGTGTCCGTTAAATTGTAAGCTACTTGAAGGCAAAATTGTCTTTTGCCTCTTTTTGTATCCCCAGCACTTACAACAGAGCTTGGCACACAGTAGGGTCTTAATAAATGTTTATTGACTGACCGACCTGTGTTTCACATGGATCAGATTAGCACCAGTTTAGGTCTGCTGAGAGGCAGGTCTAAGGGAGGGGAGAAGATACCTTCCCTGTCCTCACTCCCTTCTTATTTTGACTGTTTCAGTCTTTTCCTGGTCATCTCTTTACAATTCTCTGGACATCTCTCTTCACATCAGTTTCTCAGCCCATCCTTATTCCTGTGTTACTTTCTGGTCCTTCAGGTCCCTCTGGTCTCTCTCTCTCTCTCTCTCTCTCTCTCATTCTCTCTCTCTTTCTCTGTCTACACACATACACACACACACACACACACACACACACACACACACACACACACACACACACACACATACCTCAAACACTGCACAATTTGGAACCACTAGGGGATGGGTAAAGATGGGAAGCTGTATTTTTGACTGAGAATATTTCAGGATGAGCAGCCTCACTAAAACCCAAACAGACAGCTTGGGCCCAGACATCAAACGTCCACTACAGTGAAATGTCACAGCTGCAACTCAAGAGTCATGATTTCCTGTCAGTCCTTCTCTTCAAAGTGTGTCTGAGTCATGTTGACTTGGCTCCTGCTCCCATAGGCTCAGCTCTGGGCATCACTGACTCAGCTCTGTTTGCCATGAATTTGGCTCCAACCTCTGCTGATTTGGCTCTGCTCACAAGCTCTGAACTCCTCCTGTCTTGGGGCACAAAGGGAAGTTGGATTAGAAGGGAAGGAAGGAAGGAAGGAGGGAAGAAAGGAAGGAAAGAAGGAAGGAAGGAAGGAAAAGAGGGAGGGAGGGAAGGAGAAAAGGAGTAGAAGAAGGAAGAAAGAAGAAGGAAAGGAGGGAAGGATGGTAAGAAGCATTTATTACAGACCTACTATGTGCCGGGCACTATGCTAAGAGCTTTATAAATGTTATCTAATTCTCACAAAAATCCTGTGAAGTAAGAGCTACTATTATGCCCATTGTACAAATGAGAAAACTGAGGAGGACAGAGGTATAATAACTAGCCCAGAAGCACACAGCTAGTAAGTGTCAGAGACTGAATTTGAACTCAGGTCTTACTAACTCTCAGACCCAACATGCCCAGCCCCATGCTCCCTAGTGGCAGTATCAGCAGCAAATTCTAAATGAGTGAGTCGGTAAGGGGAATACCAACTACATCTGACAATATTCAAGGCTGAAGGTCAGTTATGAGTGATAGGAAGTTATCAACTGGTTTGCCATCCAAGCACCCAGTCCCATAGCTACAGTGTCTGTCCTCACTCTTGCCCATACCTGAGGCTCTGAGCCACGAAATGCTGAACAGCATCCAGGAGAGTAGACGTCCCAGAGACAAGGTGCTCAAGGCAACTGTTATGGGATAGGACCACAGAAGAGAAACTAACCTCAGCAATTGGGAAAATACTGGACAAAAAGTAAAAAAGACTCAGGTTCAAATCACCTTTGTGACACAGTTAATTGGCAAACTGCTTAACCTAAACCTCTGAGGAATGATGCTAATAATAACTACAAATTATTTACAATAATATCGCGAGAAGCAGCTTCATGTCATGAGCTGAGATTGTAGGAGTCAGAAGCACATGATACATACTCAATGCAATTTATTGGCAGCACTGGAGGGTACTAATTTACAGAACAGAGATGGACCGGCATTGGTAGAGGGATCCACCTTACTTACACTAGGAACAACATCCTACACCAGTAGAATCCCAGGTTCATACAAATTTATACACACACATATATTCGTTGCACGCACCTCACAAGATCATCGTGGAAACTGTTTGCTAAATAATAAAGCACTTTATAAACGTGAAATGTTATTCACCACAGCAATAGCCAACATTTATAAAAATGCTTTAAGGCTTACAAAGCTCTTTACATATGCTATCTTATTTGTTCCCCACAACAACCTTGTGAACGGGTGCTATTATCATCCCCATTTTGCAGACAAGGAAATTGAAGCATGAAGTCACATAGCTGATAAGTGTCTGAAACAGGGTTGGAACTAAGGTCTTATTCAAATACCCTGTCCCTTGCACCATGATATTTCTCCCAATACACATACAGAGGTCTCATTATCCAGCCCTTATTTCCCCCACCCCCAAACCAGTGCTCATCGTTCCCTCCCCCTCACAAACTCTTTCCCTTCCTGTCTTAATCCATTCACAGAATAAGAATTCAAGTTTTGGAAGAAAATTGGTCCAACTTATATCTGAAAGGAATCCCTACGATAACATATTGGAGACAAAAATTGATTCCCTAGGTTGAATAGCAACTGCATGACAAATAGACCAGACCTGACTCAGGCTGGTTTGCTACCTAAGGTTCAAAATTGGAAGGAATTGAGAACACAGCTTGTTTGTAAAGACTTGTTTGCAAATTATCTCCTCCATTAGACTGTTAGATCCTTGAGAACACAGACTGTTCTACCCCTTTCTTTGTGCCCTCAATGCTGAGCGTGCCTGGCACATAGTAGGTGATTAATGAATGTTTATTGACTGTGACATCTGAAAGTTAACAGAAAGAGGTTTACTTAAATGTAGCAGGAGAAAGATATTCAGACCAGGGAAAAGACTCATCATTGACAATATAGCTGAGCACAGCTTCCCCACCTCTGAGTTTTCCATGATGGCCTGCTGGTTAGAAGCCTCGGAAAGGAGCCAGGTGATTGGTCACATCCGGGAACCAAAAATCTGGGAATCTGAGTATTTAGTTCCCTGAGCCAATCTAGAGAAAGTCTTAGTAACTTTCGAGAAAAAAAAGTATCCTAGCCTGAGTTACAGGGCCCTGGGAAATATTCTTCCTACCACAACATGGTAGAATTATCAAAGGACCTTGAGTCCCTACTCTGTCACCTACTAGCTGTAAGTATAGCCATCCCTCCTATATGAATCTCAGTTTCTTCATCCATCAAATGAAGGCATTGGACTAAATAGTCTCTATTTCCTTCTGGTCCATGAGCCTATACAGCATTTGTGCTCCAAAGGCAAGATTTGGCCTTTACACACACACACACACACACACACACACACACACACACACACACACACACACACACACACACACCACACACCCTCACTACAAGCTCTGCTGAAGCTCAAAACCCCCAAACTCAAATAATCCACCAGTCTCAGTCTTTATTTGGCAAAAAGCAGCATTTTAAAATATCTTCCAATCCCTGGTTCTGTCATTACTATCTACCCATGTGATCTTTAGCAAATTCCTTCACCTCCAATGCATTTTTTTCTCTGACAAGCAAAAGAGCTTGGAAGTATCTTTAAGATAGATTCTGGCTCCATATCCTAAATCCCAACTCTGCCCTCAGGCCATGAGGTTCTCAGCGGTGTTTGGCCATTTACACTCAAGCCAAAAAAAAAAAAATGAGCACACTAGTTCTTACCTTTTTCAGGGAGGGCAATAGTGGTACCTACAAAAAGATGTGGCCTGGAGCTTCTAAAAGACGCTGATAGGGTTAGATTAGGGGGAAAAGGAAAGTGGAGCTGAGGAAACCATGTCGAAAATCATACCCTATTTTCGATGTCATTCCCATGAAATTATTTGTGAAACCCACCATTTTTTTTCCCCTGACAGTGACTGTAAATATCATCTGGAACACATCTTCATTAGCAGCTTTCATCTCCTGGCAGGGTCTGCCTCTTCAGTGGGATGTTGCCAATGGAGGTATGAGCTCCTGCCTTTGGTACGAGGCATTTGTGTAAAACCAAGCCTCTAATGTGCAGAATTGGCAGGTCACAGAAGTGTCACAGTCTACCGGAATGGGTCTGGAATCAATAAGGTAGACATCAAACTCAATTTGATTTAATTTTTCATTACTACCTAGAGAAAAGGCCCACACAGCCCTCCATGAATGGAAAGGAAACATGAAAGCTCTTCAGAACTGTAGAGCTGGGTCTCGGAATGACCTACAAATAGATCTAAATACAGCAGCTGAGCCCATCACAATATTATTGTTAATTTTCCTTTTCATACCAAAAGCGACAGGCGAGGTAAGAGAAATCAAAAGAGACATAAGCACATTGCAAATGTAAAGGAGGACAAACTGTTTTCAGTTATAAACCAGCAGGACTTCCCTTTTCTCACACCCTCAGGGTACCCTCCTACACCAAAGACTTTCTCCTTCTCCAAAAGCAACAAGGTAGGCCTGGACTCTACAAACACTGGAATGCCAACCGTGCAAGGCTCAGTTAAAGTCTGTGGCTGGGACCTCCACAGCTAAGACCGTTGAAAAGTGGCAAGCCCAGGCTCCCTCTCACCCTCTCAACAGCTGACAGAAAAGGAGGGGGCGGGGGGCCACAGCGGGCACGTCCAGCTGACACTGACCTTCCAGACATAGGAACATTTTCCAGACTGACACTAATTGTGGGCGCATCTGGCGTTTGGAATACAGCCAGATTGGGGTGTTTGTGTTAGTCTGGCCAGTGTGATAATGTGCCTGCCCATTAGGAGGCGATGGGGGTGGGGAGAGGGGAGAGGGTGTTAGCGCTGCTGAGAGAAATCCAGATCTTGGCCCATGCACATGCAACGTGTGCATGCTGAGGCAAATGGATCATAGGATTGGAATCGGATTCCAGTTCTGTGGAGGGGTGTTAGAAACAATCAAGGCCAAACCCTCTGCAAATCAAGTGACCTTTCCAAACCAGAGGAGCCAAATGTGCATAATGCCTTAGTTTTCAAATTGCTCTCCTAGAGATAACTTATTTTAATCCTCACAAATACCATGCAGGGCAGGCTTATAAATCAGATATAATGGGTTTTACTGATGAGGCAAACTAAGGCTTAGCAGTTAAGTGACTTACTCAAGGTCATGCTGCTGCTAATAAGGGCCAGAGCTGGGATAAGAATCCAGATATCCTGACTTTGTACAGTATTCTTTCCACTGCACCAAAATGTTTCACAACTAAGGGAAATCTGGAGGTTTAGGTTAAGGATGACATGTGCTGGAAGTGAAATGTTCAAAGATTTCCTCAAGGACATGTCTCCCTGGATAAGGACTTGAGCCTGTCATGGAATAAGAATAGGAAACAACAGACACGTAGATCAAGTGGTTTGTGAGTCCTATCCTGCAATGAATCTGAGATCTCAATGAAAGACTCCCTCCAGTAATGCAGATCACCATCCATCCACAGCCTCTCATCCCAGGCAGACAGCTCCTGTCCAAATTGTCCTTTTAAAATTACATGAAGGGCTCACCCAATGTGTTGCTGGACTTCCTCTAGTTCTATTGACACTATACAGATTCCAGTATAGTATACAGGTTGTCCATTGGTAGCCACTAGCATGAGCAGCTTCCTTCTTTCCCAAATATCCATCTCTTTAAAAATGTCCTTTTTCACTACTCCTTCATGATTCTTGTTGCACTCCTTGCCCCATGGCTGAATACCATATTTCAGAGCACCTCCAGGACACTCTGGGACTATTCCTACCATGACATTCCTGTGGAAAGCAGGGCTCTAATGACACTAACCCAAGGATTCTGGTCTCCTCCAAAGTCCCCCCTTGTAAAGTTCCAAGTCAAAGTCTTATCCAGAGAGTAGCATAATAGGAAGATCCCTGAAGGAAGAAAAGAAACAAGTATTTTATTCAACTGTGCTATATGTACTTTATAAATATTATCTCCTTTGATACTTACATCTACCTGGGAAGAAGATGCTATTATTCTCCATATTTTACCTTTGAATAAACTGAGGCAAACAGAAATCAAGTGATTTGCCTAGTTAGTAAGAGTCTGAGGCTGGATTAAAACTCGGGTTTTCCTTACTCTAGGTCTCGAGCTCTATCCTCTGCCCCCCCAGCTGCCCCTGCTGAAATCAGGGGCCCTGGATTCCTGTGCCATCTTGGACCTTCATCTCTCCTCATCTACAAAAATGGGATGATACTTGAACTATTTACCTCATGGGGAGGCACATTATAAGGAAAGAGCTTTATAAACCTTAGGTTGTTACAGAAACAGAAATTGTTGTTATCTGAGCATAGCTAATTGTTATTATCTACAGCGGCCTCTCTAAAATTCCAGCCCTCACCTCCATTTGTTAAATAGCATCTGTGTCTCCAGAAGCCAGATGCCTTACCCTGTAAAAGAGAGCATAACCACAACTGTGACTCAGTCTGTGGCATTCACATCCCCAGGCCTCTTGGATAGGGCTTCTCAGGAGCACGTGTGAGATTTCATAGGGATATGAAGATATATAGATATATGTATGTATATACACATATGTATATATATACACACAAATGCATATATACATATATATGTGTGTATATAGGTATAGATATAGATTTTTCTAGATATAGTAGAGGCTTAACCAGAGCTGAGGACTACCCTATACTGCCCCTTGTCCAGGGACTCCTTAAGGAACAGAGAAGCAGTGAAGAATACATATTGAAGAAAAAAAACAGGAGATTCAAAGACAGAGGACTTGGGTTTGAATTCTGTTATTTATTACCTGTGTGACTTGAGCCAATACATTTCACTTGTCTGGGTCCCAGTTTCCCCAATGGTAGAAGGAATGTTGGCCTATGATGATCTCTAAGGCCCCCTTCAGTTCAAAATTCTATGATCCCTTTTTTGTAGAGAATAGAACAGAGATGGCCTATGCTTGAGAAGAAGAAAGCAGCATTGGAGACTAACAGAAATAGTAAAAACCTCTAGACCACCAGAGGTTCTGAAAAATAGATGTCCTTCTGACTAACCTTCTATCTAGTGGAGAGACGGAGAGTTCTGCCATGGATATCCCATCCGGCTTCCTGAGCAGTTTCTCCAGTGTTGTTCAAAAGCCAAGATAAACTCGGAGACTGCGTCTATTAGACACAGACTAGTTTTACTAAATTCTGGAGGGGAGAAAGAAGTCCGTTAAATTCAGTTAATTTTGGGGAGGGACCAAGAACATATTGATAGGATGCCAAACAACCAGTCTGACTGATTTTTTTCAAGTTCCAGTCCATTATTTGGGTGTTCTGTAGATACAACTCAAGGTTTAGATCAGAATTGCCTATAATCAGGTCCTGGGTTAGAACCCGCTCCCCAGACTTGGGACACTGCTCACCACCAAAGGACTCAGTGGACATGTACTAAGAAGAACTATCTCTCCAGCTAGTATATGATGAACTAAAGTCAGAGTACTAGAGCAGGGGCTAAGGGACAGGGACCTGGCAATTGAACTCAGCAGCACAGGATATAGACAATTACAAATTTAAATTAAAAAAACTTTTTTTCCAAAAAATCCAAAAATCCACCTCCTTTCTCCCAACTCTGATCCTGCCCAAATTCAAATTCTTAGACCTTGGCTCAAAAACCTAAGCCTTTACCCCAGGAGTGGAGAACCTGTAGCCTTGAGGCCACATGTGGCTCTCTAGGTCCTCAAGTATGACCCTTTGACTGAATCCAAACTTCACTGAACAAATCTATGGCCTCAAAGCCACCTCGAGTTTCCTTACCCCTGCTCTAGAACTTGGGTCAAAGACACCCTCCTGATATCCCCAATTACTGGGTATTATTGGAAAATGTTAAACTGCTCTGGCGTATTTGCCTCCATCCAGGTGAAACCTGAGGTTATCAAGGTAGGTTACTCTTCCAAAGATGGCCATCAGCTATCCCTTGTAAGTATTCAGGCTCAAAAAACATCAAATACAGAAGGGATTCTACTTATATAAAAAAGACATACTTGAGATCACAGTAATTCAAGAGGCATCCTCCCCTTTTCAGAGGACCTCCAACTCCTCCCCCAGGGAACTGTACATACTTATAATACTACCTTTACCAAGGGAAAGAAATCCAAAGTTTGCTAAAGAGTCAAAAGATCCCTCTCCTCCTTTCTGGTAAGCTTCTACCTTTCTCCAGGTACCTTTACAATCTTCATGACTTACAGTAATATCCTATGTGGAACCTTAGCAAAAGAATGGGTCTAAAGACTCATAAAATGACCAAAATTAGTAGCTTATAGAGCAATCAATGAACTGCAAAGACTTGATCTCTAAAGGAGGACCACTCAAGAATCAAAATACCCTTTTCCCTTTCAGATGGGCCTTGACATTCCTCAAGGGATATGTGTAGTCCTGATGACTCAGAATACTACTCTTAATGGAAAAAAACCTCAAGATTCTTTACACAATCAATAAATTCTTGCCCAGTGGCCCAATTATATTCCCAGGAACTTGTACAGTCCTTGTGACTTTCAGCATTATTCTGAAAGAGGAAAAAAAACTTAGAATTCACTCCTTCATGTCAGAATTCTATGCCTCATTGCTTCTTGGCTAGAGCCTCCTGCAAATGGCACTCTCCAACAGTTGTTTGTTCCCACATCCCACCTCATTACCATTCCCCCAACAGTGATCCAGCACTCCATGACTGTCATTCATTCCTGACAGGCATCTTGGGTCCATCTGTCTATGGTCATTGACTTCTGCTCCTGGAAGCCATCATGGTCCTTTTTACTCCTGTCACTTTTTCTTAGTTCAGTTTCACTGCTCCAGTTTCTAAATTCCCTCCCCAGAAGATCTATCATGATCCTTCCTGCCCAGGACCAGAATGCCTCAAGCTATTTAAAACTTTGGGGTCCACAGCCCCATTCAATCAGACAAAAGATTTCCTCAGATGACTATGGAAATCTACTTTTGTTTCTAGGCATCTAACCTTTCCTTCAGGCTTTAAGCACGGGTAGGATCAGATTTGGAGACACATTTTCAAGTTTTATTTAAATATATTTAAAATTTTAATTGGTTGCAGCCTATGCTAATCAGAATAAATTGAGATAATTTTGACTTTTTTAGAGAGAAGCTGATATGGCTGACTCCAAGTTTGTGTATATTTTTACAAATATTAGAGGAAAATGGAAGATGCAAGAAGCTAAGTTGAAAGAGGACACAGAATCTTTTTTTTTCTTTTTTTTATTTACTTATTTACTTTTAATTTACAAGATTCAGATCCACATTCACTTGAGTTTCAGATTTTCTCCCCTCCCTTTCCCCCTCCCCCCATGGTGGCGTGCAATCATGTATAGGATCTGCAAATACTTTCACATTGTACAATAGTTTGGTCCT
>CM053581.1:71010475-71067659 GCA_028627135.1 Pseudochirops cupreus
CTCTGAAAATTGCCTGTTCATATCCTTTGACCATTTATGAATTGGGGAATGACTTGTATTCTTGTAAATTTGACTTAATTCCCTGTAAATTTTGGAAATGAGGCCTTTATCAGAGACACTGGTTGTAAATATTCTTTGAGGACACAGAATCTTACAAAGTAAAAGTCTAACATGTCCCAGAGGGTACCTGTCAGATCTACAGATAAGGGAAAAGCTTATGACCAAACAAGAGACAGAGGAGATTACAGGAATAAAATAGGTGGTTTCGATCACATGAAATTGAAAAGCTTTTGTACAAACAAAGCTAATGCAGCCAAAATTAGAAGGAAAACAGGAAATGGGAGAAACATTTTACAGCAAACTTCTCTGATAAAAGTCTTGTTTCTCAAATATCTGAGCTAAATTTGTAAAAATTAGAGTCATTCCCCAGTTGATAAATGGTCAAAGGATATGAGCAGGCAGTTTTGAGAAGAAATTAAAGCTATTACATGAAAAAATGCTCTAAATCACTATTGATTAAAGAAATGCAAATTCAACAAATCTGAGGTATCATCTCACACCTATCAGATTGGCTAACATGACAGAAAAGGAAAATGACAAATGCTGAAGTGGATGTGGAAAAATTGTGAAACTAATACACTGTTGGTGGTGCTGTGAAGTAGTCCAACCATTCTAGAGAAAAATTTGGAAATACACTCAAAGGGCTATAAAACTGTGCATACCCTTTGACCCAGCAATACCACTATTAAGGTAGTATCCCCAAGAGATCAAACAAAAGGAGAGGGACCTATTTGCACAAAAATATTTATGCAGCTCTTTTCATAATGGCAAAAAAATTGAAAATTGAGGGGGATGACTAAACAAGTTGTGGTATATGATTGTGATGGAATACTATTATGCTATAAGAAATGATGAGCAAGATGCTTTCAGAGAAACCTGGGAAGACTTGTACAAACTAATGCAAGTGAAGCAAGTAGAACCAGAAAAACATTGTACACAGCAACAGCAATATTATAAAGGTGATGAACTATGAAAGACTTAGCTACTCTAATCAAGACAACAATATAAGACAATTCCAAAGTACCCACAATGAAAAATGCTATCTACCTCCAGGGAGAGAACTGTTGAAATATGAATGCAGAGTGAAGCATACTTTTTAAAATTTCTCGCTTTTTATTGTCTTTGTTTGTTTATGTTTTCTTTTGTAACATGGCTAATATGGAAATATGTTTGGCATGACCTCACATGCATAATCAAAATCAAAGTGCTTGCCTTCTTTAAGGAGTGGGGGAAGGACAGGAGGAAGGCAGAAAATTTGGAGCTCAAAATCTTTCAAAATGAATGTTGGAAAAACTTTTACATGTAATTGGGAAATACTTAACAAATACATAAAAATGATTTTTTTAAAGTGCCCCAGAGGGTGCCCCATGGGACAAAGGTCATAAGGCTTTAAGAGGTGATAAAGGTGACTTGCTGTCAAAGGAAGCAGATATTGCTAAAGAAACAAGTGAAATTAATTTCTTGCTTCAGTGGCCATAAAGGTGAATGGCTACCAGATGCTCAGCCAGAGATACCTGTCTGCCTGCTCCTGGACAAAGAAATGCTGAGAGAAATCAGAGCCACAGCCTAGCAGGTGAACAGGAAATTAAAATGTCTGAAGAATGACCACAGCGAAGGACCACACAAGTTTTCAAAGAGGCTGCTCTGCAGCCCCCTACATTTGGGGAGACCTTTGGCGGGGGAGGGGAGTTTGAGGTCACATCTATTGTCTGACTTATGAAACTCTGAATAGAGTAACCCTGAGATACAAACATGGTAGCTCTTCAGTAGAGATCCAAGAGTCACTAATAGCTGTGAGAGGACTGACCAGAGGCCACAGTGGTACAGGCTGAACTAGCATCAAAATCTTTTTACCTTCTAGGGCTCAGACAAGCATATATGGTTACAGGTTAAAAGTGTCTCAGTCCCCTCAACCTTCTCTCTAGGATAAACTTCAGTGTCAGGTCTTAAATAATAGCAGGGTAGAATAGAGTGAGGAAATTCAAGGAAAGGGAAGACAGCTTATCAGAAGAACTTGTATAAGTTTGACAAGGTACTCAACATCCAATAAATGAGTTAGAAAATATGAGGACCTCAATCATGATTCCAGAGGACCCATGATGAAGCATGCTACCCCTCTCCCAAAAGAGAAGGAATGATTAAATATGTAAAATGAGAAACACAATTTTTTTTAACATGACCAATGTGGGAATTTGCTTTGTTTGATAAATCGTATTTGTTATATGGGCTTGCTTGGGGATTTTGTTTTGCCTGGATTTGGTTTTTGGCTTATGGGGAAAGAGAGAAAATAAGTGCTTGTTAATTAAAGGAAAATTTAATGTAAAAAAGTAGAAAATGGAAGGACAAATGAATAACCTAAGTCTAGAAAGTAGCACAAAAGTTCAGTGCCCATGGGAATATTGGTAGGCAGGAAGAGGTGAAGATGATGTCCAAGAGAGCATGCAGATTTCATGATTCATGCATTCATTGTAGATAGGAATTAATGAACAGGTAGTGAGGAATCTTCCTGAGTTCAAATGTGGCTCAGATACTAATTAACTGTGTGACTCTAGACAAGTCACTTAACCCTGGTTGCCTCAGTTTCCTCATCTATAAAATGAGCTGGAGGAGACAGCAAACCACTCCAGTATTTTTGCTAAGAAAACCTCAAATGTGGTCACAACACATCAGACATGACTGAAAATGACTGAACAACAACAAGTGAAGAATCTAAGTGCACAGGTCAGATTTCAGTATCAAGACTTTAGCACATTTAAAGAAAGATAATGACAAATTGGAGCATATCCAACACAAGACAATCAGGACGGTGAAGAGATTTGCAATCCCATTACATGAGCATCAGTTTGAAGAATTTGGCATATTTAACCTAAATAAAAGACTTAGGAAACACATCATAATTGTCTCTAAATATTTGAATGTTATAGAAGAGGGAGTAGATTATTCTGCTGGGTCCCAGGGGACAGAATTGGCACCAGTGAGTGGATGTTACAAAGGAGGCAGATTATAACTCAAAAAATGAAAGAACTTTACAACAATTAGAGTTGTCCAACAGTGGGATGGGCTTCTTTGGGAAGTAATGAACTCATCACTGGAATTCTTCAAGTGAAGGTTATATAACCACCTATTAGGCATTGTAAGCAACTTGAGGACAAGGTCTATGTAACTTTTTTCCTTTGTCTCCCCCAATGCCCAGCACATAGCAGGTACTTAATAAACGTTTCTCAAGTTGAATGGTATAGGGCAAAGTCATGCTTCATTTATGCGTTGAGTGAGATGATCTCTAAGGTGCCTTCCAATTCTGCAATTCTATGATGCTATGAATGGACAAGTAGCAGAAATCTAGCATAGAAGATCAAGCTTCAGAGTCCAGGAGCTCAGGAAAGGGTGAGTGGTTTCACACAAATGAGGACTATAACCACTGATCAATCCTCTGACGGGGTCTTCCTGCCCTTTTCCCTGGCTTTATGTTCCATTTCAATGGGGATGGGCAAGGGCTGGCTGGGATGTGCTGGCAGCCAGAGAGAGGCAGAGCTACACAGACACCCATTTGTTGATGGCAGCAAAGATGAAAACCGAGGTTGTCTGGGGAATTCTAACAGTAAACTTCACATTTACAGTCAATCAATAGATCTTTATGAGCACAGATGGGAAAGCTTCCAAAGGAAGCAGCAGAACTTGCTGATTTCATTCACTGCCTTGGCCTTGGCCTTAGCTTTGGCCAAAGATTCTTCTAGTCCACCCTCATGGGGCTATTTTGTTTTTTTTCTCTTCACATTCCAACACTAAGTCAGGCCTTTTCTCAACTAGGGCCACCAGCCTTCTTCCTGACTCTAATATTCCATGCCTGGACTCCTGGGGCTCTTTTTGAAGAGCTCAGCTGGTCTCTCATGGAGCCACATGGAGTCCAGGGGTTTCAGAGAGCTGGGGCCAATGGAAGCTCATGCTTAATTAATCACTGTGATGAAACCCCAGGGAAGGCCCAGCTGCAGACTCCTTGCTTTCATAGTTGGCCACTTCCATTGCTACCACCCAAGGCTTAGCAAGCCCTCCCCTTTGGACTATGACCTCTGAAAAACAGCCTTTGCTCCCCTGTTCCCCTCTGGGGTGAGTCATCAACAACATCCCACTCAGCCAATTCAGTTGTTTAAAGCATAAGAAATGGCTTTTAAAATCTCAAAGTACCAATTATACACTGCTCTAATATTTCAAAAGCTCCATGGTTACAACCCTGCTATGCCTTAAGAAATGGTTTCATGAGTTGCTATATACAAAAAAAAAAAAAGTCACCACCATCATCAACTAGCAGGCCAATCTTCTGGCAATGAATATTATCAGATTTGGCTAGGTTGGTCCTCAAATAACAGACAGAAAGAGTTTTGTCCCTAAACCCATACTCAAGTCCTTTCCAAAGTAGTAGAACCTGCCAGATCTTGGTATAGTCTTCAGGAACCCAGGGTCTTCTCCATGAGTACTGAGACATCCCAGAGGGATTTAGGTGGATCATACACAGGTAGCTAAATCATTAACACTCAATGTAGTTGCAAAGTTGAGTCACCATTCAGCCCAGGGTTTTCTTTTGCCTGTTTTCCCAGTAAGTACAGTTTCTCTTCAGAATTCCACCCCATTCAAGCTAAAGTCTTCTCCTAGCTCCCCTCAACTCAAAGTCTTTCCATCTGGATCCTCCAAAATACATTCTTGAGTGTAGGTTGAATCTAATGCCACAAAAAGCCCCTGGTGACCTAAATACTAATATGCCTCTTAATCTCTCACTCACTTCGGCCTTTCGACTTCTCAGCTTCCAAACTGGTCCCCTCCTGCCTTAACTCATCTCATCTCTCTTTAACATCCTTTCTATTTTTCTTGTAGTTCATACTTCTCTCCTCTCTCTCCACCATGCTTTGGTCTAAACTCCTTTTCACCCATAGCTCTGTTTTGGTTTTTTTTTTACCTAGTTTCCCTCCTACCCATCACAAATTAACATTTGCACACAGATGCATATACAAAAGCAAGCAAACATGCAAACAGGAGGGATGACTCCTTGACTCTAGCTAAAAAAAGAGCTTTCAGTCCACTTTCAGTGTGGAGGGGGCTGGTCAGCA
This sequence comes from Pseudochirops cupreus, assembly GCA_028627135.1. Taxonomy (NCBI): domain Eukaryota; kingdom Metazoa; phylum Chordata; class Mammalia; order Diprotodontia; family Pseudocheiridae; genus Pseudochirops; species Pseudochirops cupreus. The sequence continues at coordinate 71,015,635 of CM053581.1, forward strand.
CACCCACATCACATAAGAGCTCTTCTTATAGGTTTTGTTCCTGTTCAAATTCCTCAGCCTCTCGCCAGAGTGGATGAATTGCTCCTGTCCTTGTAGAGAAGGGTTGGAGTCCTCCTTCCCTCCCCCCACTCCTATTAATGCTCCCCTGCCTGGGAAGGGGTGGGAGGGAGGAGCATTAGACTTTGCCTAAAAGGGCTCTCTCTGTTTATCACCAGCTGCTGAACTCCCAGTTGGACTTCCTGCAAGGCCTGCAAGTCTTTGCCTGTCTGTCCTCCCTAGCGCCAGAGCTCCCTCGTTTAATGCTGGGTGGCATTCCCAGGGACAAACCAGAGAATGGATCTGTGTCATGCCCTGGGATTCATGCTTACAATCATTTCCATTCTCTCCTGTGTTGCTGCCCTTCATCGGTTATGTTCAAAATGCAAAAGATGGGGGGTGGGGGTGTGAAAGAGTGGTTTATGTCGGAATTTGAAGTCCAATAAAACCTCTGACTCCAGAGGGAGGCAGCCCTGGCTGGCTTCCCAGGGTCATTTTCATCCCAAAGTGCTTTCTCTCTCCCCAGGATCCCAAGGACCTTGTTGATTTCAGCACTTCCTGGACGCAAAGGCAGCCCCAGTGGCTGCTCCCCTACCTCAGCCTCCCGGCTGTTCCTCATCTCCATCCCACCCCCTATGCTCAGACACTAAAATAATCAGTCGGAGCTCCTGTCAACAGCCACCACTGAAGAGGGTCTATTCAGTAGGGTGTGGCAGGGGCTCAGCACGGAGCTCCTTCCTGTTCTGGTTTTGGTCCCAAATCCTCAAGCCAGGGACCCAGGGGAAGGGTAAGACCCAGACAGTGGGCTCTCACTATTAACATTATCTTGCTTATGTGTTATCCACTATGGACACAGAGATTTAGTCCCTATCTGGTCCATCCTCCTCAGGCCTGGCCAGTGGCCAAGAGTCCTGAAGCTCAAGACGGATTCCCTTCCACTACCAAAAGGACCAGAAAGTCAAAGTCTCCCCCAGCTCCCCTTCCCAGCCCCCAGTCTTATCTCCCTCCCCCCCCATCACACCCAAAGAGCTTGTGGAAACTTATAAACTGTGCAAACAGGCTTGTCACTGACACAGTAAGAGACCAAAAAAAAAAAGTTAGCCGGAGCCAAAGTAAATGAGACAAGAGGAAGATAAAATGAGAATAAAATTGGCAAGGGAAGAAATGACCCAAAGCAAGAGTCCTGCCCTCATTAAGTGTCCTGAGGTGTCATATCTGTGACAATAGCTCATATTTATGGAGGATCATTTTGCAGATGAGCAAAGAGGCCCAGAATGGGGAAGCAAATTATTCCCTAAGGTCACAGAGCCAGCAAGTGACAGAATCAGAATTTGAACACAGGTTCTTAGATTCCAAATTCACTGCCCTTTCCAGAGGAACTTAACCAGAGTCCATGGATCCCTTGGATTTCAGAAAGTAGGCAAAACAGGACAAGAAAAAAATTACAACTTTTATTTTCACTGACTCTTGATTTCCTTTGTAATTCTACATGTTTTACTTTATGCTTTTAAAAACTATTAGTCTGAGAAGGGTCTAGGGGCTTCAACACATTGCCAAAGGGATACATAACAGAAAAAGAGTTAAGGACCCCGTCCTAAAAACCGTAGCACTTTTAATAAAAAGAGCATGTGTGTGGCTGTGTCTTTGTCTCTGTACAACTGTGTATGCATTTTCTGCATCCTCTATGTCTGTGCATTTAAGTAAGAGTGATGTGCTCTGGGAATGAGGGGTCCTGTCATATGCACACACAAGCTTCACTGTGGCTCCTCTCTTCACTCCCTCCTAGGCTATCTTACCACTTTGGATAATGTATATGGATTCATGGGACTCCAGAACCATGGAGACCTTGGGGGTCATCTAGTTGGGTCCCTCTTTTTTTACATTTTGTCATTGTTGGTGTGGGTGTCAATCTGCCTATCTTTCTGTATGTCTGTCTGTCTTGGAAGGCCTGGGGATGGGACTGGAATGTTGCTTGCCCACTCCTGGGATGATTCCATCCCAGCTGTGCTCGGCAGGGAGCTCCGAGTTCTTCAGCTTCTCCCCCTCCCTGCACCTGGGCACCCCTGCTCCCTCCTCCACCACTCCACTCAGCTCCTACAAGGTCTCTTCTCAGCCTCCTGCCCCTGAGCTCCCTGTGTGGTCTGAGCCCTCGGCCTGGGTCCATCAGGGAGGGAGCAACGGCCTGCTTGTTTACAGTCGAGCATAGTTGAACCTTTATTTTAAATAAATAAAACTTTTAGCCATTTTGTATTTCCTTTTTCTTTCAAAAAAAAAAGACTGTTTTTCCCTCCTCCTCCTGGCTGAGCCCCCATCTCCAGGGCCACCCAGGGTGGGAGAGGTGAACTGACAGGGGCTGGGGCTGATGGCCCATAAGGCCAGAAGGGTCTCACACACATAACTCCCAGACCCTCCATGAATCCTAGGTATGTCCTAGCATGGGAATAAGGGCCATACAGGAGACACAGGCCTTGCCACTAAACCATTGTCTGTCTGTTCTCCACAGTTATGTTGTTGTCCCTCTGTGCTCCCCCACCGTCTCATTAGATGGCCATCCATCTGTCTTCCTTTTGGACTGTTGTCCATCTATCAATGGGGCCGGGGGCCTGAAGGGGTTTCTGAGGGAAACTGGACAAGCTGGGTGCACGATCAGGCAAGAATCTGAGTTCGGGAAAAAAGAGTCTGGGTGGCTAGTGTACCTCCCACCTCTGTCCCCCTCACACACACACACACACACACACACACACACTGTACCTCCCCTGGACACTCCTTCCCCCAGCCCAGGATGTATGTGTTCCCTTCCCCAGACTCCCCAAATATTTAATTTACACTTTGCTGAATGTTTTCAGACTGATGAAGTTTTCTCCCTACCCAAAAAAGTGAGGGAAGTGAGGCAGCCAGATGTGAGAGCATTTCAAAGGTCTTTTTTTGGACGGGGAGTGATGTTAAATAAACACCCAATGATATTCTTTCTGCAAAATGATCCATTTTCATGGCACCCAGGAGTTCGTCCAAGGGTCTCTGGGTCATTGGGGAAAAACGTTCCGTGTGCTTTGGCTCTGCATTCTTCAGGCGGCTACAAAGAGCTAATTCTTCCAATTAAGTGAAGCCCACATTGCTGGTGGAGATAGACTGACAAATTATTTTCAATGCTAATTTATTCATGCTGATGGTAGGGCTGATAGCCCTCCTGTGTTTGGAGACTGTCTCTAGAAGATCCCCCACCTGCCAGAGACACCGTACTCATTTACAGTGACCAGTGGCCATTGGATCCACACTTCTGGCTGTTCTTGATGGGCACCATCAATGGGTGTCTGTTTAGCCTTCATCTCATCTTCAGTCAGTCTCTAAGGCCTCTCCCCACTTCCAAGGTGGCCCTTCCTCCACCTCACCATCTTTCTTTCCACATTGTCAGTTGGTCTCCATGATAACTACAATATTAAAAACCTCCTCAGCCTTGAGAAGGCCTAGGAGAGGGGAGAGGGGGACAGAAGCCCCCACGATTCAGTGGTCTGAGTGGAAGCAAGAAGATGTAGGGGAAGCTGTAAAAGATGGATACAAGGAAGTGAAGGAGGTGAGGACAGAGGAGAGATAGGAAAGAAGGTTGGAAGCCTAAGAGATGGAAAGAGAAGATGCCCAGAGAAAAAAGAAGAAAGGGAAACTGGAAGCTACTCATCTTTTTGTCACTGTCAATCAGTCAATAAGCATTTACTAATCTCCTGCTGTGTGCCAGGCACTGTGCTAAATGCTGGGGATGCAGAAAGACAGTCCCTGACCTCAAGGTGTTCACAATCTAGCATGTGGGAGGCAAGAAGCAAACAAATATATACAAACAAGCTAGATACAGGAGAACTAGCAAATTTATCACTAGCAGATGAAAGAAAGGGATGCAGGAGGAGTCAAGGAAGGAAAATTAGAAGCCAGGAATGGAGGGAAAAGAGGCTGAGAGAGGAAATGGAGGTGAAGGCTGGGGTGAGAAACACCAAGGCAGCAGGGGCATATCGAAGTCTGGGGGTCAAACAAGGCTAGAATGTGGTACAGGATTTTTCTTTTTTTATTTACATAGATTGAATTTCCTAGTTATGGCTCAAGATGATGCTAAAAGTTTTATTACTCCCTAAGTATCTACCTGATATTGGGAAAGTGGCTCAGGGCATGGAGATAACATGAAGACCTAGATTAGATGAAATATTTATTTGAGATAACACCATAACTATGAAGGAAGAATAGGGTATGAATATGCGTGATCTTGAACAAGTAATTTCTCCTCTCTTGGTCTTGGTTCCTCATTTATAAAATGAGGTGATTTAGGTACTAGACCTCTCCCAGGTCTAAATCCTCTGAGCCTTTCAACCCACCATGAATAACCAAGAGTAGACTAGATTGCAAGTCCCTTTGGAGCCCCTGAAAGGCAGGGACAGTATTATCTGCTTATCAATCAGTCCCCAGATCTGAACAGTCATTGTCAATGGGCACATGGGAATATAGGCTAAGCTCTGGGGAACAGACACAGAGGGCAGGAAGACTAAGCTCTAGGGACAAAGGCATTAAGTAGCAAGAAGCGGTTAGGGATTTGAGTTTTAAGTTTAAAGATGCTTTCTGCACACTATTCTTCCTGAAGTTAGGCTTTGACCATGTCACTCCTTTGCTCAAAAACCTACTACGGCTACCTATGACATTTAAAATAAAGCCTATACTCCTCACCATGGCTCATCATAGTCTGACTCCAACACACTTTTCCCATCTTATCTCTTACTCTCTCCTCTTTGACCCCTATGTTTGTGCCTCTTTGGGACACTAGATTATTAAAACCCTGCCCATTTTTTAAGTGGGCAGCTAGGTGGTTAAATAGAGTGCCAGCATGGAGTCAGGAGCGCCTGAGTTCAAATCCAGTCTCAGACACTTACTAGCTGTGTGACCCTGGGCAAGTCTCTTAACCCTGTTTGCCTCAGTTTCCTCATGTGGAAAATGAGCTGAAGAAAAAAATGGCACACCACCCCAGTACTTTTGACATTTTTGTTGTTATTCCGTCATTGTTATTCAGAATCATGTCTGATTCTACGTGACCCCATTTGGGGTTTCCCCGGCAAAGATATTGGAGTAGTTTGTCATTTCCTTCTCCAGTTCATTTTACAAATGAGGAAACGGAGGCAAACAGCTAGGTTAGAAGAGGAATGGGAATGGGGATGGGGATGGGGATGGCTGGCATATGGAAATTACAACATTTTGCCTAGTGTTAGAGTTAATTCTTCAACTCATCTGAGTGCCTCATCTCCATCTCTGGCCCCACCGTTCCCCACTCCCCCAATTGATTATAAGGCTCTGGGGGAAAAAGATTTGGACTTTTAAATTCTTAGTCCAAAGTCTCAGCACAGCATAAAGGTTACATTGGGTCCTCAAAGTCTATGCCCAGAACACAAGCACCATGAGATCCTGTGAGCTAAAGAGGCTTCGAATATAGGGCTAGTAACCAAGAGCCAACCTCACTTCCAGTTTATAGAAATTTGTCACCAGCTTGGCTGCCCAGGAATTCGTTCTCCTGAAGTCCATGGAAGTCAGAGACCGGTTAAGAGGTATGGTACCGGAGGGTGGACCCACCCCGACAAGATCACAGATCTTTGATTGAAGTAAGTTCCCTCCATATCACCCACACACACAGTGCCTGCTAAGTAATCAGGACCAAGTGAGGAACTGCCAAATGAATGCAAAAATGAACATTTAAAAATTAAAAAGTCCTATTCTCCATTGTATGACCTCGGGTGAGGAACTTTACCACTCTGTGCCTCAATTTCTCCCATGGAAAAAACGATGGCTTGGACTAGCTCATATGTTCCAGAAGTCTATGAACCCAGAATGACATCCATGAAATTTACAGTTTATTCATCACCTTTGCTTCCTCTCCACTACTCTGTCCCTATTCTTTACCTCTGGTCCCACAACAGTGTACATGAACAAATCAATCAATCATAAGGTCATAGATTTAGGGCTGGAAGAAACTCCATAGGCCATCATATCCAACTCCCTTATTTTGAAGATAAGGAGACTGAAGCCCTGAGGCAGGAAATGGCTTACCTGGAGTTGTACAGCTAGGAAGTCTATGGGACAGAATTTAAACTCAGGTCTCCTTGACTTCAAGCCCAACACTCTATCCATTGTTCCACTAAGCATTTATTTATGAACTTGGATGTGCCAGTTGTTGTGCTAAGGATAAAAAAAAAAAAAACTAAAGCGAAACAATCCATGCCTCAATCAATAGTTTTTATCATGGTTAGGTTATGTTTTGATCAAAGCTTAAAAAAGCCATGAACTACCACCTTACCTTGGATTTCCCTACAGCCCCCTTTGTCCTCCTTCCTTTACCTCTAACTCCCCTCTGTACCCTCACTGATTTCTGTTTGTCTCTTCAATATCTTCCTTCTATATGCTCAACATTTTCTTTCTGCATACTTTTAAACTTTTAAGAGGTCACAAGTATTCATTTTTTAAACATTTTATAATTCAATAAACTATTTCATTAATATGATTTTGACAGAAAATATTTCTTATGGCTCTTGTTCTGGGTTTCTATCTCCAAGGGAGTGCACTGGCTGCCTTCCCTGTCTGGAATGACACAATTCCTTCCACAAGTATGTGGAGGAGGGATCTGAGTGTGGAGAGGGTCAGAGTTTCCCTGCTCACACTCTTCAATCCCACACCTGAAGAATTCCTCTCTTTCCCCTCTAATGGAACAAGACACACTGTGCTCACTAGGCATGTTCTTTCAACCCTCTCTAAGAGAATTTTTCCTCTTCCGAACTCCAATGGTAAGTGGTAAAAACAGTGCAAACCCTCATTCCAAATAAGGAACTGCAAGGGAGTGTGTCCAGTAGCATTGAGTAACTGGCGTTCCTGACACATCCAATTCAATTCAACAAGCATTTTTTAGAAAGGAATTATTGATCTCTTCTGTTTTTCCATTGCTCTCATTTTTGAAAGTATCCCTATCCCCTCCCCTACCCAGCAAGCTATTTCTTGTACACAAAAAGGAGGAAAGAGCAATATAAGAATCAACTGAGAGTGAGGCCATATGCAACAAGTAACCCACACTTTGCACCCACTTCCCCAACAAAGAAGGGAAGGAGTACATTTTCTCACCTCTTCATCAGGGATAAGCTCCAACAAGTATTTATTAAGCCCCTAATATCTTCAGGGCACCAAGCCAGGATCTGAGGATACACAGAAATTCAGGGAGCTTACATCCTTACTGGGAGTGTACAACATGCCACCAGATAAGTAAGTATAAGATAATTTGAGAAAAGAGAGAGCACTAATGGCTAGGAGGAGAAGGAAAGACTTCCCATGGGAAGAGGTACCAGGGTTGAGTCTAGAAGGAAGCTAGGGATTCCATGAGGCAGAGATGAGGAGGAAGGGCATTCTGAGCATGAGGGGCAGCCTAGGCAAAGACATACAGGCAGGAATGGAGTGCTTAGCTGGAGAAACAGCAAGTGGGCTAGTTTTACTGTACTATGGGGAAAGGGAAAAATTCAGGGGTTTGCTGGAGCCAGCATGTACCAGCTCAGAGAGCCAATGGTTAAATTTTCAATGGGTACATTTACCACCTCAGAAATCAGCAAACTCTACAAATCAGGACTTGAAGATTTCTTAAGCTTCTTGTCTGAACTTTTAAAAGTGATAGAGAAAATGTTAATATGAATTAAACTCAAAAGTGTACATTGGTGGGGGAGGGGGAGCTGGTTGTTAAACATTCACTATCACAACCCTCAACATACTGTAAAATAAGTTGGGAAAGGGAGTCTATGATAGACTCTAAATACCAAACTGAATAGCTTGCCATGCTATCTTATTTCCTTCTGTTAACTTTGTGTGTTTAATGTCTATTAACAAATATTTTAAATTTCACATCAGAGTTCTTTTTGGAAGTGATTTTTACTTAGAGGTTCTATTTGGGGATATGTCTCAAGACCACCTATCAAAGCACAAAAGATACTAAAATAATGGCTCTAGAGAAGGAACAGATTTCAGAAGCCACCTGGTCCAGTCCTCTCATTTTTATTGTCCTTCAGCCATTTTTCAGTCATGTCCAACTCTTCGTGTCTCCATTTAGGATTTTCTTGGCAAAGACACTGGAGTGGCTTGCCATTTCCTTTTCTTCAGATGAGGAAACTGAGGCAGACAGGGTTAAGTGACTTGCTCAGGATCACAGAGCTAAGAAGTGCCTGAGGATAGATTTGAACTCAGGAAGATGAGTCTTCCTGACTCCAGGCCCAGTATTCTATCCACTGCACGAGCTAGCTGCCCTATTTTACCAGTAAGGAAGTTTTATAGTTCACAGAAGCTAAATTACTTCCTCAAAGTCATACAGGAATTGTGGTGCAGCAAATAGTCCAGGGGATAGAGGACTAGCTTTGAAATCACAAAGACCTGGATTCAAATCTCTACTACATATTAGCTATGTGACATTAGGCAAGTCACTTAACCTCCCTAGGACTCAGTTTCCTCATCTGCAAAAATGAGAAGCCTGGACTCCACATGATTTTCTAATCTCTGTCTCCATGGGGAGGGGGGAGGTTGAAAGGGGAGAACCACATCAATGAAATGACATGTCTTTGAAATATCAAAGTAAGTTCTGTTCTAATGTGATCTACTGCTATTCCAGATAACTTGAAGCAACACAGCCACGGGGAGGCAGGGCACAGTTTAAAAACAGATGTGGCCAGTCCCAGGATGTTGAGAAAAATCACACTATGAACATTGCAACCTCTGCTGAGCCCCAGTTCTCACCTGCCATCAACTCTCCCAAGTAGTCTGAACTCAGGCATACCTGGTGAACAATTTCTGGGCTGCACTTTCCTGGAAACCTCCCATCTCCACTCCCTGTAATGATTCCCGAGATTACCTTCACTTGGCAAATATGGCAGCTTTGTGCTTGATGCCTATGGCACCATCTGGTCACCAGGCACCCACCTCTATTGGCAGAGCCTGGTCTGGCCGGTAATAGTATCACCTATCTTCTGTCACTTACACAGGTCTATAATTGGCATTTCTAAATTTCCAAAGATTCATATAATTCATAGATTAATAGCAACTTAGAGTTGGGAAGTACCTGAGAGGGAATCTTAATTCAATACCCCCTCCCTCATTTTGCAAATGAGTAGAATTAATCCCAAAGACGTAAAATTATTTTCCTGGAGTCCCATAAATAGTTGGTGGCAGGTGTCAAGGGTTCCTTTGGACTGTTGGAATCAAGAGAGACCTTGGTTTGAATCCTGACTCTGACGCTAATCATCTCTATACGAAGGAAAAGGAAAATATCACCTCTTAGCCTCTGTCTCTTAATCTGTAAAATGGGAATAAAACTATCATATACAACACTTTACAAGGTTATTGTGAGGATTTGATTAATATATATGTATATACGAAGTGCTTTGTAAACTTCTACATGATAAATGTGTGCATATATGTGTGCATGTGTGTTCACGTATGTGTATGACCTGTTGCCTGTGTGTATAATGTCAGCTACTATTATTCATTTCAATTCAACAAGGATTTATTAAGGGCCTATTATGTACCAGGCACTGGGCTAGGCTCCGGGAATTCAAAGACAAAAAAAGAAACAATCCTAGCCTTCAAGGATCTTACGTTATATTGGGTGAAACCAGTAAACATTAAGCACAAATATATAAAAGGTTATAATATCGCAGGGAAGGTAAGGTGCCAGCAACCAAAAAGATCCAGAGAGGCTTTGTATAGTGAGTAGCACTTGAGATGAGCTTTGAAGAAAGTTAGAGAGTCTAAGAGGAGTCTAGCCTGAGCAAAGGTGTGGAGATAGGAAATAAAATGCCATTCCTGGGGAGAAGAGCAAGAGAGTCTGGATGAGCTACAAAGTGGATAAAACAGAGTAATATACAGTCAGTCTAGAAGGGTAGGAGGCTGGAGCCAGGTTGTGAAGGGTGTTAAAAGCCAAACAGAGGAGTTCACATTGTATCCTGGAGGAAACAGTGAGCCACTAGAGTTTCTTGAGCAGGGAAATTAAATGTTTAGATCTAGGCTTTAGGAATACTAATTTGGCAGCTGTGTGGATGACGGATTGGAAAGAGGATTGATGGAGGCCACAGAGACCAATTAGAGGGCCATTGTAACAGTTCAGGTAAAAGATGAAGAGTATTTTAACACATTGTATCCTGGAAGAAAGAGTGAGTCACTAGAGTTTCTCAAGCAGGGAAATTAAATGTTTAGATCTGGACTTTAGGAATACTAATTTGGCAGTTGTGTGGATGATGGATTGGAAAGAGGATTGATGGGAACCAGGGAGACCAATGAGATACCCAATGTAACAGTTCAGGTAAGAGATGAAGAGTATTTGAAGCAAGGTAGTAGCCTTGGTAAGAAGAGAAGAAAGATGCAATATGTCTAGATAGTTATATATGTATATAGATAGTTATACATATGTATAGTTATACATATATATATATACATATATTTCATGTGTACCCATATATGTACACTTACAGGGCATGCATGTACACACATATATATATATATATATATATATGAATATGTATAGATGTATATAAATACATACATACTGTGGAAATAAAATTGGCATGGCTTGGCAACTGTTTGGATGTGAGAAGTGAGGACAAGAGCTGAATCAAGGACCACTCCACAGTTACAAACCTGATGGTGGTATACTCAATAGAAATAGGCAGGTTTGGGGGAAAAAAGGGTGAGTTTTGTCTTAGACATGTTGAGTTTGAAATGCCTAGAGGATATACAGAAGGAAATACCCAGTGGGTAGCTGGTGCTATGGGATCATAGTTCAAGAGGGTAATGGGATTCATATGGGAAACAACATAGACAGTACCTACTTCCTTACTCTGCCTTTGTCCCAGAGGCCCCAGAAAAGAACAATCCTATGAGACTACTGACTTCAGGTTAAAAAGCCAAAGAGCTAAGTACCCAGAATGGATACAATCTATGAGAATTGGTTATTAAACGAACTGTGTATGCAAAAGGTTGGGAACAAGACTTTTAAATTTGACTAACCAGCCTGGAAACTTTTAGTAATGGGGTAGTGGTTCCAGTATTTCTATGGTGGAAAGTCACTAAGTAGGAGAGACTGAACCCCATTGAATAAGAACATAATTTTGGTGAAGAAAGAAAACTATCAACTGTAACAATTATCAGATAAATTCTTAGCTAGGTACAAATCTATCAAAAAAGACACTTCTATAATTAAAATAGAATCCTGAGACACATAGTTATTTCTAAAAAGAGGATGCTAATACAATACCTCTACTAGGCCCACTTGACACAAGGCTGTGCAGATTTCCCAACTTCCAGCAGAGAGAGAAAGGGAAAGTCATTCCTCTGCTTTTCTCAAGAAAGAAAAGAAATAGCCTTCTTCTCTGGTGTCCACCAGGGGAAAAGAAGAGCATTCTCCATTGCTTAAAAGAAAGAAAAAAAGAAGTGGCATTTTCCAGAGGAAATCTCCCCTCCCTCCAGGGGCCTCTATTGTTCATCCAGAAGGAAAGGAAAGGCTTGGAGGCAGCAGCTGACCTTCTGCATTCCAAGCTCTGCCAGATCTAAAGGTCAGTAGAGGTGCCCTTTTTCAAAAGAGAAGTCAGTTTTGAATCAAGAGGGTCCTGCCCTGTTGATATCAGAAAGCTGTTTCCTCAACACTCTTAGATGATTTGTGTTAGTGTTCTCTTTCTTGTAAACTACTGGTCTAACTGAAGCTCTTTAAGGAAAGGGATGTGTTGAGAGGGAGTAGGGAAGAAATTATTCTTCCCCTTTCCCACAATTACAAACAGCTTAGAGATAACTGAATATCAGTTTAATTATGTTATTGTTAAAGAGGGCCGATTCCTAATTGATATTTCTCTATGAAATTGTTCGTGTCTACCAGGACTCTGAATTAGAGAAATGACCATGTTGACAAGAGGGGGGAGGGAGTTGGCTCCTAAGAAATTGTAGTCAGAGAAAGGGAGCACTGCCTCTTTAGATGACAACACTAAGCCTGAAACTCTGCCCCATACTCAAGATCAGGACTTCTTTCCTAGAGCCCATTATGAAAACATTGTATGTTTATCCTGCTTATTGGAGGCTTACAATCTTCATCTAGTTCAATGCAAGGAATCTTGTAGAAACTAGAATCTGCCTATCTTATTTTTTGCCCTAGAGCTTGTGGTAAAGGAGTAAAGCTTTGACTTTTCCTCCTGGTATTACCACGAGATAATACAGGTCCAATAAGAAAGTAGTTGCCTGTCTAACGGGTCTAACAGGAAAAGTCTATTTCCCATACTTTGCCACCATGCCTCAGCTGCTGCCTCACCCTGGAAATTCCCTCAGCATCTGAGATCTTCTAGACCTGCAACATCCATCTTCCAACCAAGCCTACTCACTCTGGAACATCCTTCCACCACGCTTGTCTCCTATTCCCATTAGGGAGATCCTCCAGGGACCTCCATTTTGGGGAAGGACCCAGAATGTCCTGAATGCCTGAAACATAGTAAGTACTTTAAAAAAAAAAATGCTTCTTGCCTTGCCTTACTTTGTTTTATCTTAGATAGAGACTTGACCTCAGATTCAGGAAGATCCACATTCAAGTCCAAATTCTAAAACCCTATGGCTGTGTGACTCCTCTCAGTGTTGCCAGGCAACTCTTTCAAACTATAAATTGCAGAGAAAGCTCAAATTTGTACTAGCAAAGAAAGTTCCTCAACAGAAGTCCCCTTCACTAATTAAGTTATAGGTTTGATCCAAAACCATAATGGGGGAGACAGAGAATCAATCTTGTATATTACCCTGAATGCTTATCTAGGAGCTGGGAACCCTGTTACTCCCATCTGTGCAAACTCAGACAAGTGCTACACATAAGCTGTATTTGGTAATTTTCCCGGAGTAAACTCTGGGCAAATGCAATAAAGAGTCAAAAAAATATTGCTCTTTTGAGGCAGCTCCTGAGGGGATGGGGGATTATACAAGAAAATAGCAAGTAATTTGAGAAGAGAGAGCACATTAACAACTGGAGGGATGAAGAAGTAGCACCTGAGCTTAGGCAGAATGAAGTTAGGGATTTTGAGAAGCAGAGGGGAAGAAAGAGTGAATCAGGCATGGAAGACATGTGCAAAGGGATGGACAGAGGAAATGGCAGGTGGAGTCCAGGGAACAACTAGTAATCCAAGTACAAGAAGGTGGGTGAGAGACATGGAGAAGGAAGGTGAAGCTGGACTGTGGAAGGCTTTAAATGCTAGAATGAGCTCCTGTTTATCTTAGAGGCAACAGAGAAACACAGAAAGTTTTTAAGTAAAGGAGTAGCATAGACAGGCCTGTCCTTGGACTGCTGGGCACTCAACAAATAATTAGCTGACTGACTGATAATGAAAGTGGGAATAAGGAGAATTACTATAGCAAGAATGATGACAAAATGGGAACGTGCCTATCAGTATTTATGAGTCTATATAAAGGCCAAAATCACTACTTTGGGATGGGGTAGAGGTATGAAGAAAACCATGACATAGCCAAAGATTTTTACCTTTTCCCCCTTCCTTTAAAAAAAAAGAAAATAAACTCTACAGACCATATCAACTGTCCATATGTGCCCTTGAGGCCGCAGGCTCCTCACGCTCGATCTATACAGTGTCAAATCTTTGGATAAAAGTTGAAAACTTAGCTAAGAGTTTCTAAACAAGCTGGCTATTTTAATGGCAGAAACTGTCTATAATGACATAATTTAAAGACAAGCTTGGGGTTCCAAAGGAGATAGGGATGAGCAGCAGTGTGGCATGGTGGTGAAGGCACTGAATTTGGAGTTCAGACTCCAACTATTTGACTTATTGACTGCATGACTTTGGAGAAGTCATTTTACTGTGCTGGGGCTTAATTTCTTCATCTACAAACTGAAAAGGTTAGACCAGATGACTCCAAAAGTCTCTTGCAGCTCTAACAGACTACATGATTTACAGGACCCTACCTGGCCTCATCCTATAAGAGAAAGGGAACTCCCTGCTGAGATAGCCTAGCCCCTGCATAGAGCCCTAGCTCTCCCATTGTACCCCAAAAAAGAAGAGAATGTTTTCTTTCAAATGAATGTGTTCCCTGTACCTGCCTTTGCACCCTCCCTCCACCATAAGGGGTCATCTAGTCATCAAGCACTTATTAACTGCCTCACCAGGCACTGTACTAATCATTGTGAGGATCCAAAGAAAAGCAGAAACAGTCCCTGCCTTCAAGAAGCTTATGGTCAAAGCTTATAGTGCATAAAAGATACAGAGGGAATAGACAAAAGGGGTGCTCAAAGAAGGCACTAGTGGCTGGGGAGATTTGGAAAGGCCTCTCATAGAAGGTGGGATTTGCATTGAGTCTTAAAAAATTCTGGAAACTAAAAAGTAGAGGTAAAGAGAAAGAGAATTGTAGGCATAGGGTCCAGCCGGTGAAAAGGGATAAAGACCAAAGACAGCACTACCTGTGCAAGGAACCACAAGTTAGACCAGTATATAGCCAAACCAGAAAGGGCATGAGTAAAATGTAAGAGAATGGAAAAGAAAGAAGCAGCCATATTATGAAGAGCTTTAAAAACCCAACAAAGGACCTTATATCTGATCTTAGAGGCAATAGGGAGTCACTGAAGTTTACTTAGTAGGGGATAGACATGGTCAGATCAACACTTTAGGAAAATAGTTTTGACAGCTGAGTGAAGGATGGATTAGAGTAGGGATAGGGTTGGGGCAGGAAGACAGTGAGAAGGCTGCTATAATAGTTCAGGGAAGAGGTGTTGAGGGCCTGAACTCGGGTTGTGATTGTGGATTAACCCTGGCCCTGGCCCCTATCCCCAAAGTAGGTCTGGAATCCTACCATGATTTTCCCCTAAGACATTAGTGATAGTGATGACTTTGGGGTTGATAACACTGACTCTGGGAAGATCCTAGAAACCAAACTTTGTTGTGTCTCTCCAGGAGGTTATCATGTCTCCACTGATAGGGAAGTGAACAGAGCCAGCTGACAAGTGATTGGAAACAGGAGGCTGCAAAGCCCCTTAATCCAACCCTGTTCTGCTAACTGCCCAATGCCCACTGCAATCCCTCAGGGAGAAGAAACCCCCTTCTAGCTTCATGTTCCTTGTACCAGTCTTTTCCTCATACTATACGAGGGAGGAGAGATAGGTGTTATGGTATATAGTGCTCTGGGCCTGGAGTCAGGAAGACCTCAAGTCACTTTACCTGAAGATGATTCCTGTTCCATGTGACTCCTTATTGGCTATTGTCTTCTTCATAAGGTATCACACACACACACACACACACACACACATGCATGCAACACTGAGGTTCAGCCCCCCCCCCCCACCAAATCATCAAAGGAATACCCTCCTTCTCATTCTTTTCCAAGGTCTACACAGTTCCCATAATTCTTTTCACAGCATTGAGCTTGGAGAGCATCACCCCTGTCTGGGCTGGGGTGGGGGAAAGTAGGAGGGGAGGAGGAATGAAATGCAAAGATTCCATTTCTCTGATGGCAGTGCCTGGCTTTTCCAATAGCAGTGGCCTAATGCCTGTACACTCTGTGTCTGTGTGCTTGAACTGTGAGAATGGAAAAGAAGCAGTCAGCCCTTGTGGGCCGGCTCCCAGGCATCTGGCTCTGACTGCTGCTGATGATGTCTTTTCTAATCCATCTTCTGACAGAGTCCTTCACACCCTCAGCCTCCTGTATCCTCACCCAATTTTTTTTCCACCTCTTGATCTCCTCCCTCACTCGATCCCATACTACACCACTATAGGATTAACCAACAGGAAAGGTCTTGGCATGAATTCTTAATCTGAGGTCCATTATTAACTTGTTTTTATTATATGTCAATAACTACATTTCAATGTCATTGTTTTCCTTTATTTTTTGCAGATATTTTAATTTTAAGCATTTAAAAATTATAAGTATTTTATTTTAGGTATTTAAAAATCTTATTCTGAGAAAATTTCTGAAGATAGCTTTTTACCAGACTGTTGCCAAAGGGGTTTATGACACAAAAAAGGTTAAGAATCCCTGAGCTAAGGATATAAGAGTAGGTGATAATGAAAAGGACATTTTGGGTGGGGAGTGGGTTGTAACCTCCCCAATGGCAGCCAATCATGTAGTATAATAATAACAATAATCTATGCTAATCTAATAACCTGCCAATCTTGGGGGAGGGAGATATTAATGAGAACTTATTATAAACTCCTTGAAAACCTTGACTTTCTTTGTAGCCGTAGAGTTTAGCACAATGCCTGACACATGACCAGTCCTTACTAAATGCTTGCTGACTGATTGACTGTTCTTACTTCAGCCACGATTAAGTATAAGAGGATCTTACCCCAGAAGAATCAAATTCAAAGTCTCCTTTAGCCACTAGCCAGAGGACCACTAGTTGAGACACCAGCAGCTGGTGACCTTCACCAGCCAGTCCTTGTCCTTTACCTGCCTTGGGTTTATTGTTCTGGGGCTGCCTGCCTCCTCAAGAAGAGAACTGGGCTCTTCATGCTCTATTCTATCCCTACCTCAGATTCCTGAGAAACAATTCAGTTTGGGACTTTAAGGGGTCCTTCCCAACAGGTGAAAAGGGAGGGGAAAAAAGCTCCCCAGAGTGCTGACATGAAAGAGGTGTAGTATAGGCAGCCTAATGCCCACACGGGAAAGGGAATATCAAGCAATAAAGCCTTGTAGCATGAGGATAGTCAGCTGAGAGACAGCACTACTAATGGATGGAATACTAGGCCCGGAGTCAGGAAAACTCTTCTTCCTGAATTCAAATCTGGCCTCAGACACTTACAAGCTGTGTGATCCTGGACAAGTAACTTAACCCTATTTTCCTCAGTTTCCTCATCTGTAAATTGAGTTGGTGAAAGAAGTGGTAAACCATTCTAGTATCTTTTCCAAGAAAACCCCAAATGAGGTCACAAAGAGTCAGACACAAATGAACAACTCATTAACTATTAATGGTATCACCATTCTCCCCTGTCACTCACTAAGGCTGATAACCTAGGTGTTATCCTCAACTCCTCACTCACTCACCTCCCATATCTAATGTATTCCAAGTCCTGTTGGTTTTACCTTTGTGACATTTCTCATATATGCCCTATTCTCTCCTCCAACACTGCCACTACCCTAGTGCAGGCCCTCACTGCCTCATACCTCAAATATTAAAACAGCCTGCTGATTGGTCTCCCTGCCACCAAGCCTTCCCTCCCCACTCCAGCCCATCCTCCATCCACTGTCAAACACTTAGTGAGTAAAACACCTCTGTTACTTCAAATTCAGCATATCTGAAACCAAATTCATCTTCTGCTCTTACCCGACAAACTAGTCCTCTTTATTTGCCTATTTCTACAAAGAAAATTTCTAGCCCCTTTTTAATTCTTCATCAGAAAAGATCTTTCATCCACTAACTCTAGGGGGGGAGAAAGCCCTGGGGCTTTTTTTTCTCCTTTCTTCTTCCTGTCTTCCCACATCTATTCCTCTTTCCTTTTCTTTTCTTTCTTCTCCTAAAACCATCAAAATAAAACAAAACCATCTCCACATTCCATTTCCCAAAATATTTGCTTTTCTGAGAGGGAGAAGGAAGGAGCAAGGGGAACAGGAAGAAACCTCACATCTCAAAATTTTGTGATTATTGTTCCAGGCTTTCAAGTCCAAAATCTCCACTTTTACCCCTCCCACTCTCTCAGTCATTTCCTTATCAAGTCCTACAAATTCTTCCTTTCAAAAATCCATCTTCATGTCCATCCTCTTCTTTATACTCCTATGGACACCATTAAAGTTTAACCCACAGACAGATAATTAGCCATGTATCCCGATCACTACTAAAGCCTCTTAAACAGCTTGCCACTTTGTCTTTCCTTTTCAATCTCTCTTGCACACAACTGCCTTATTTATCTTCCCCAAATATTACATTAATTGCACTCTTTCTCTCCTCAACAATGTTGAATGATTCCCAATTACCTACACAGAAAAATCCAGAGTCCTTATCCTTGCATTTAAGCTCTTTCATATCTGGCATCAAGCTACCTTTCCAGCTTTGTCTATTACTATTGTCTTCCAATTCTGTTAAAGTGATTTACTTTGCCTCTCTAAAATCCAATTTTTTGTTCTCCTGGCTCCTTGCCTTTGTTCATACCATTCTTTCCACAGCTCCTTTTGAACAAACACACTTAACCCTTAACTCTCCAGAATCAAAGATCTTACATTTCAAGATCCACTTCCAATGCCATCTCCTCATGAGGCTTCTCTGAACACTACAACCAAACATAATTTCTCAGCAGAGAACAATGAATATGGCTATAGCTATGAAAATGAAGGCAATGTCAAACAGCCACAAGAATAACACAATGTGCTATGTTGGTAATGGCTGATCATTTAGAGTTATTCTTATTGTGCAGAAAAAAGGAAAAACCTATATCTCAGAGAAGCATAGTGATTTACACAAGGTCACACGTCCAGGAAACATGCAAGGTGAAATCTGAAACTAGGTCTTGCTGGTTCCAATTCCACTACTCCAGCTGCTAGGCCAGGATGCCTCTTCCATGTGACAGGGAAGATGCTGGTGTCTATAACGAAGAGACTGCCATAGAACAGTGATGCTATGTTAACAATAGCTCACATTTTACATAGCATCTTAAGGTTCACAAAGCTCTTTACATACACTATTCCATTAATCAAATAACCTTGAGAAGTAAGTACTATCATTATCCCTGTCTTGTAGATCTTACAAAGGAGGAAATTGAGGCTGAGAGGTAAAGTGATTTACCTAGGCTCATAGAGCAAGGTGTTAATTCAGACCTTCTTGACTCCAAGTCTATCATTTGGGAAAGGCCATACAAGTAACTTGATGTTGGCTGTTGTTTGTCCATCATTCTCAAAGAGAACCACGCCATCAGGAAGGTGATGCCGTGACTTGCAAGTGAATTGGATTTAAGTGAAGTAGGGTTGTGCAAGGTCACCAGCCTCACTTTCTCATCCGGAGCCATGTGGGTACAGTGTCAAGATATAAATCAGGATGACTGAAGATGACTCCTCCCATGCTGGCAGTAATAATCTAAGTAATAGTGATGATAATGAGGCAGCATCCTTCTTGACTTCTCTGTAGTGTCAGCACTATTACCACCCCTTCCTCCTAGACACTCTTTTCAAATTGGCTGGGTCATCATCCCTCTCCTACTCTATCCTAGACCCTTTTCTTTCTGAGTATATTTGGGTCTTTTTTGTTATCTCATCAGCTCTCAAGAGTCCAATTATCCACTTTTTGTGGATAACTCTCAAATTTATGTATCCAGTCCTGAGTTCAAGTCTAATTGTCCCACTAGCACTAAGGATCTGACATCCAAAAGGAACTCATCATCTTCCCATCAAAGTTCATTCCCTCCTCCCCAACTTCTTTATTTCATAGGATCATAGTTATAGAGCTGGAAAGGGCCTGGGAGACCATCTAGTCCAATCCCCTTATTTTTCGATGAAGAAAGAATCAATGAGGTTAAGTGTCAAGGTCACAAGGTAATAAAAATGCACCCTTCTTTCTTCTAGTTCACAAGGCACCTCTTCTATAAGGTCTTCCCTAATTCTCTATGATGAAAGGGACCTTTTCCTTCCTTACATTTTCCGAGAGCACTTGGTTGGGATTTCTCCTTCATCCCAATCATGTTCTAAGTTGTATCCTATTTATTTGTGTATGCCTCACATCTCCAGCCCACATCCCCAGCAGAATGTAAGCTACATGAGGGCAGGAATTGTGTCATTTTAAATCTGTGCATCCTGATTTCAAGTCCCAGCTAAAATCTCACCTTCTACAAAAAACCTTTCCTAAGGTTTGGTTATGAAACCAAACTCTTCATCATTTTTACAGCACAATGATATTCGATCACAATCATATACCACAGCTTGTTCAGTCATTTCCCAACTGATGGGTATGCCCTCAGTTTCTAATTCTTTGCCACTATAAAAAGAGCTGCTACAAATATTTTGTACAAATAGATCCTTTTCCCTTTTTTTAGAGGTCTTTAGGGATACAAACCTAGTAGTGGTATTGCTGGGTCAAAGGGAAGACACAGTTTAATAGCTTTGGGGCATAGCTCCAAATTGCTTCTAGAATGGTGGGAATAGTTCATAGCTTCACCAACAGTGTGTTAGTGTGCTTGTTTTCCCACATTCTCTTCAGTATTTGTCATTTTCCTTTTATGTCATTTTAACCAACCTAATGAGCATGAGGTAGCACCTTAGAGTTGTTTTAATATGCATTTCTCTAATTATTAGTGATTTAGAGAATTTTTCATCTGGATATTGATAGCATTCATTTCTTCCTCTAAAAACTGCCAATTCATATTTTTGACTATCAATTGGAGAATGGCTCATATTGTTATAGATTTATACTGTTATATATTGTTATACATAATAACATTTGACTCAGTTTAAGAAAACTTCCTCAGGAGTCCCCTAGGATCTCTTTCTATCCCAGTGTTTCCCGCCCTGCTGTTCAGTCTCAACCCCCTTATGGTCCCTAAGTGATGGGATGCTCCCCACTACATTGATGCTGCATTCCTGGCCAGACCCAACCCCAGTATCCACAGATCTCTCTGTCTATCTTTCTTAGTTATCCTTGGTTGGAAAAAATGATTCATGATGTCTTTTTTTTTTTTGCTTTCCCACTCAAAATTCTATCTGGAACATTTCTAGGTTGTTGTGGAAGAGGCATATGGAGAACCATCTTGACTCTGTCTGCAAAAGAAACTTTTCAAAGGAGTAAAGGGAATATTTCAGTCAGTCAATAAACATTTATTAAGTGCCTACTATGTGCCAGAACTGTGCTGAATGCTGAGGAAACAAAAAGAGGCAAAGGATAGTCCCCGTCCTAAAGGAGCTCACTATCTAATTGGGATTTGGGGAATGGATAATTTGGTAAATGGTTGTACTAGCCCATTGAAATAGCCCAAAATTAATAGTTAGTGGGGGAAAAAATGAAAAACTGGACAGAAATAGTTGGATAAATAATTCTTGCCGACCAAAACCAAATGATTGAGGTTTGGATATGAAGCTCTTTTCATATTGAACTAGAAAAAAATAAGCAACAATGATCCAGTGAAAAACAAAGTTATTTGATCTTCGCAACAAACAGAAGCTCCAAATCAATTTGCAATCAACAAAGTTACAAAAATTTGGTTGTCTTTGGAGAAGTACACCTAATTCTTTCTTACTAAAAGTACTTGCAAGGCTTTAATTCCATTTAAATCATCTTATCTTTGTGAATCAGAATTCCCAGTTCTGTTCTCAATCAAATCCAAAGCAAGAAACCAACTGGAGGCTGAACATGATATGAGAGTATCTCTTTCAGAAACTATACCAAGAATCAAGCTGTCGGCTGACAAGAAACAGAATTGGGGGGTTTGCTAACTGATTTGACTGTGTTTTGACAAATAATAACTTTATGATGCTTTCAAAATTTGTTCTGTAACAAATACATTTTTCTTTATGAAAAAATAATCTTTAGGGAAAAACTTTATTTCCTATATGCATATGCATAATTAACTCTAGAATGTATTTCCTTTCCTATTAAAGGAAGGTATGGGAATGTTTACCAAACCCAAGATGACTGAAAAAGACTGGGAATCTCTGGTCTTCCTGTATGCCAGTTTTAGGAATCCATCATATCCTGATTTCAAAATAAGGAAGAGACTATAATCTCACTCATAGAGGGCAAACGTATTTAAGCCTGCCCCTTAACTCTCACTGATGCCCTCACCCATCAAGTATAAGAGAGAAACAAGGTGATGTACATACATAGCTGGGTGTATCTCCATCCCAATGGCTACATTTCCTGAAACCAACCTGCTCACAAATGTTTAACTCTAAAGAACTATCCAAGCCCTTTGAGAAATATTGTGTTCTTTCAAAAAGTAACAACAATAAAATTACCCACTTTTGGTTGTCTCTCTGAAAGAGAAAACAATTGGGATAGAGAAACACAGGTGAAAGAGTTGATGCTGGCCCATAAAATTGGAACAGGAAAATAGCCCAAAAATAAAGCAGCCTTTTCCACTAATTAAAATAGAAGAGAGGAACTAGGAGGGGAACTTTAGCACTGCACAGACTGGGGGAAAGACAGGACCAATTGCAGGACAAAATTCATCCCACAACTATTTCCGATAAATGCAAATGCAATACTCTAGACTCCAAAGTTTTTGTCCCTCCTTTCAGTGAGAAGTGAGTTTCCAGATCACAGTGATCTATTCTATCAGAAGAGGAGCAACAGGGTACTCAGAAAGGATGATCAAAATGCACCTCAGCTCTGGTGTGTCCCTGATCAAACCAGGGAGACAGAAGGAGGGGTCCTACCAGAAGACTCGGGTTTCTGGGTTTCTTAGGAGGAAAACAGCAGCAGAGTGTATACCAGGCACAGAACATGGATCAAGGGAAGATGGTTATGAATTAGATATCAAACATCATCCTTGGGGAAAAGGATGGGACTGTATAGGTCTAGTCCAATACCCTCATTTAAACAGAAAAGGAAACCGAGGCCCAGAGAGGTTAAGTGACTTTCTCAGAAACAAGCTGATGGAAATAGAAGATAAAAGCACCTGTACTTTAGCTAGACTACTTCCTACAGGAGTTTCTTTCATCCAGTTAGTACATCTTACTCAAACTATATCTTTGGAATATTTTACTAAGCTAAAAACAACAACAAAAAGTGATTTTTGCAACATCACCCAACTAGTATCACAGATAGAATTTGAACCCAGGCCTTTGTTTGGGAATTAAGGAATCTCAAATCCCCTTCTGTACTTTTGTGTGTTTACTTTGCCAGAAGTTCACAGTTTACATGTCTCTTTCTTGTCTTTTTAAATATTTAAATGTTTATTGATGATTGAGTTCATAATAAAAAAGATAATTTTTAAAAGAACCTCAAATCACATATTGAGAATTTTTCCCTGTTAATCCCATCAACTCTGGAGTTTCATCTTTTCTCTGGAGAAAGCTCAGACCTTTTTTAGAGGTTGTGTGTATTTTAGCAGGTGCTCCTCTCTTACATTTATAAAGTTTCCTCAAGTGTTGGGGACCAACTCTGCTTTTCCTTAGACATCTCTGTAAGGGAAAAGCCTTTCAGGAAGGCACCAATAATACCCTTAATATGTAAACGTAGTTAGACATTTACTCATTCAAATCACTTTGCAATTCCACCTCCTGAGCTGGTTTGGCCCAGCTTGCTTTGCTGGGCCATGGAAAAGGTGAGGCATTCCCAAAGGGGCCACCTGCTTTGGCTAACAGATGCCACTGTTTTGACCTCAGAAAGACAGCTCCAGCAGAGACCTGCTGTGGCTTCAGGGCTCAGGCCAGTGGGTGGGAAGAAAATGTGGGCCATTGGGTAAGATCAGTTACAAAGTCCATTGTCTCCTGTAGCAAAGGCAACTGGGAAGAATTTAAAACAGCTCGTCCTGGGTCCCAGTGGCCTCTCTGGATGCAGATGGTGTGTCAACAGGTTTCAGTGCTGGTCTTGTCATGGCTGCTGGAGACCTGAGAGAGCCTTATTGGAATGCAATTACTCTAAGTGCTTGCTGTTAGGGTGAAAAAGCAGGAATGCAATTATGGAGGGAGCATGGGGTCTGCTTTCATTGATTAGCCTGTCTTGTCTGATTACATTCCAGGCCTGAGGGATTTTCAGGCCCTCAGGTCTGCCTTCTTTTGTTGAATCCTTTGGCCCTCAGGTTTGAGAAGATGGTCATGTCAGTCCCTGAAGACTCCCCAAGAGGAAAAGAAAGGGTCTAGAGATGTAGGGGAGGGCTCTGCAAAAGTCTCTTCCGTTTTCAGCACTCAAGAGTCTTGGATTAAAAATCAGAAATAAAATATTATCTCCATGTGTGAATCCTCTGAGAAGAGTGATTTTTTTAAAGTGAGACATCTTTTCCTCATCCTGTTGCCCTATGGGTCCAGAGTAGGGTCACCTTCAACTATGTCCCAGAACTGACCAAATCTCGCCCTTAGGGCTATAGGTAATATGACACATCCGTCCATTATCACTGGATCTAAAGCCGGAAGAGAATTTGGTCCAGGGGTTCTTAACCTTTTTGTTGTTGTCGACCCCCTTGTTGACAGTCCAGTGAAGCCTATGAACCCCTTCTCAAAATAATTATTTTAAAGGCGAAAAATACATAGGATTATAAAGGAAGTCAAATAGACTGAAATAGAGTTATCAAAAAAAAAATGTTAACAAGTTCACAAACCTTAGGTTAAGAACCAGTCCTCTCACTTTACTAATAAGAAAATTGAGGCCTAGGAAGTTTAAGTGATTTGCCTGAGGTTATACAGGTGGTAGGAGGCAAAGTCAAGGTTCAAACCTAGTTCTGCTGACTATGAATCTAGTCATTTTTGTCTGCTTGCCTCGTGTAAGGGCTCAAGCCCATACCAGGAAAGTGTCTACACAGCAGATCTTCACTGGGAATTCACACACACACACACACACACACACACACACACACACACACACGCACACCAGGGATCTTGCCCTGGGTTTAGCTTCCTTAAGAGGAAACTGTGGGTCAGAGTTAGAGACTGTATCAATCTTATGGACATTACTAGTTGCCCAGGTCATGGTCTTCTATTTCTAAAAAAACCAATAATAATAATAACCTCTGAACCACACCAGCACCTCATTCAGCAGAACTGAACTCTGTTACTAGTTAGACTAATCTATCTGTTATAAGTCTCTCTTATGAAGAGTCCTATGGCCTGTGGTTTCACAGAGATTCCTATCACAGAGCTCAGCTTGGCTGTGGGAAAATTAGTTAGCCTGGAGTCACAGAATCAACAAAGAATGCTTCCACTTTCAGCTGTGGCCCTGAGCAGATCATTCCTAGGTCAGAACTATTGACCCTCTTCATCCAAAGGTATCTACATATTACAGAACTGGGAGAGTCAAAGGAAATTCTCTTTCTTCTCCCCATATTGGTGCCTCATCCCCCCTCCCCTCCAACCATCCCCTCCAGGTCTCTCTCCTCAGCCCTTTCCAGATCTTCTCCAGCTCCGATCTCTCCTTCCACTGCATTCCCAACAGCCTGCCCAAGTTCTCCTCCCTCCCCTACCATTTGACCTGCCCATTCTCTGAGCACCAAGACAAGTCCTCTCCTCCTGTCAAACTCTCCCAACAGACAGAATCCTGACTCTACCATAGGCAGGGGCAGCTAGAAGGTTTTCTTATATCCTTCAAAAGGTATGGGGGAAAACTTGCTCTCTGTTCATTCACTTATTCATTCCATAAATCATTCATCATGCATTGCTTATTCATTTTTGAAATTTATGAAGTCATTCATTATTCATTAATTCATCTTTATCATTCAATCATTAAGCATTCATTCCAATTTCAGTCTTTTCAGTCTTAATTAATTATCATTTATTCATTCAAAGCTTACTTCATTCATACGACTTTTATTCCTTCAGTATTTAGCATTTTTTCATTCAGCATTTCATCATCCAATTATTCATTCCTTCAGCATTCATTTACCATTCAGATGTTTGTCTAATCTTTACTTTGTTTCATTCAACTCTTGGTGTCTGCCTGCTTCAATCTGGAATCTCCAGAGCAGAATCTTTATAATTTCTCTGTAAATTAGTAGTTAGGATGGGGGATAGGGAGAGAGAGGTGTGAAAGAGATACTTATTCTTCGCCAAATATCTAAAGCTAGACCAGGTAGTTCTCTTTTGGAACCTTCTATAAACAACTCCTACAATCAACTAGAGTAGCCTCCTAAAACAGGCTAAGGATTCCTGCAAAAAAGACTGTTTTTCCCCCTGATGTTGCTGGGAAACCAGGATGGAAGGATGGGCCTCTCCTTCCTCCCATCCTGGTATCCCAGGAGAGAGGGGGAGGTACAACACAGAATGGGGTGGGAGTGCTACAGCAGATGGGCCCCATCCTGGGCTGTGAGTTCCTAAGGGAGGGAGGAGAAGGGCAGGGGAGGAGGTTGCAGTCTAGGTTTTGAGGTTTGAGAAACCCTGAGGGAACTATCTGCGAAACTGCTTGAGAAGCTTTGAGGTACTGGTTTTGGGAAGTCCTCTTTGCTTAACTCTTGGATTCTGAGAAGAGGAGCGTTCTGGCCTCAGTGGCTCCCAGCCTTCCCTTCCCCAAGGTAGGCAACATAGTATATACATAACGTGCATTAGCAAGAAGGGAGATGCCAGCTTCGTGCCGCTCTGGGCCTGGCCAGCGCTCTGGATGTCATTAGCTGATTTGTTCTGCTCTGCAGAATGTACTTTTCATATTTACGTAAAAAAAACAGCTTTCGATCCGTGTGCCCTTTCTTCTGTGAGCTGTAGCACATGGCTTGCTTATTATGAATTAATCCTCTAAAGAGCATGTTCATTATTCTAATTTAATTGTGCTTCGTTTCAGAAAATAACTGAACCCAGTGCGGAATAAACTCCAATGCCGATCGGTTTTCAAGAAGTTAACCTAAGACAAAATACTGCTAGAGGGCAGCAATTTGGATTCATTAAAAAGAACCCGTGTAAATAATAAAAACAAAACTAAAATGCAGAATTAAATTAAGGGATAGGAAATTAAATTTGTGAATCTAATCTGAAATTGAGGCCTTCAATGTACAGACTTATACTGGTTTGGCTCTTTGCTCCGAGTTTAAGCTGAGGATCTGCGGAAGCTCCAGCATCCAGGGAAGTGACTGTGCCTGGCAGAGGGGACACCCACTGCTCCTGCTGTATCTCCAGGTACCCAAGAGAAGGGAAGGTGCCTTCCGTGCAGGGCCCACAGAGGAGCAGCAAGGCTCCTGATGGCTTGGCAGAGAGGGCTGCCTCTCCGCAGGGTTACTCTCTGGTGGTTCAAAGTGATGCATGCTGCCACATCTGGATGGCTCCTGCCGAGGCCCAAAGTCTGGGTGGGGGAGAAAAGCCTGCAGCTGTGGTTCTGCCGCCGACCAGAGGGTGCACAGGAAATGAAGCAGATGGAGGGCGGTGGGACTGCGATCATCATCATCAGAGGTTTGAGCTGATCTGCAAGAGGAAGCAGTCCTATACAGAGCTGGGCCAAGCCAGGATACGCCTTTTATCCATGTGTCTTGGGTTCAAGAATTCACTCTCCCCACCCACCCACACCCACTCCCCAACTAGCTCCCAGGCTCTCACAGGCTTCAGTAGCCTGCATACACGGGCCTGTGGCCAAGGGAGAACATAGTGACCCTTGAACACAGAACCTCTTGGGAAGATCCTGCTCTCGGTAGGGGACCAGCAATGAGGCTATGAAATCCAGTTGGCTACAAACACCCCTTAGGTCAGTCCTCAACTGGGAATGAGGGCAAAGGTCAAAAAGAGAGGAGATTGGGAAGAAGAAAGAACACTCATAAACTAACTCAATCTGAAGAGTTTGAGCAAGATAGCAAAAAGGAAATGTGGAGAAAGAAAGTGGTGGAAAGCATTATTAAGCATGTCCCAAGTATGAATCAGAGGAGAATCATTGTTGGACTGGGTCCTGAGTCTGTCTCTCTCTCTCTCTCTCTCTCTCTCTCTCTCTCTCTCTTTCTCTCTCCTCTCTCCTCTCTCACTCTCCTCTCTTATTTCATCTCTCCATCTCCATCTCTCTCCATCTTTCACTCTCTTCACACTCTCCCATCTCTCCTTTCATCTCTCTCAATCTCTTTCCTTTCCTTTCCCCTCCTCCCCTCAATTCTTCTCTTTCTTCCCTTTCTCTATTCCTCTTATATCTCTCAACACAATCACAGAATCTGGAAGGAAATGTAGGATCCATTTAGTCCAAGGGTTCTTTTTCCTGGGGGACGTGAATAGACTTCAGGGGGTTTGTGAACTGAAATTAGAAAAAATTATATCTTTATTTTCATTTACCTCTAACAGAAATTTAGCATTTCCTCTAATTATGAATGTGGACAACAAACACTATTCTGAGTCCATAGACTTTGCCAGATTGTTAAGGGGTCCATGACACAGAAAAGGTTAAGATGCCCTGGTTTTGCCAAACTCATATGTAAAATGAACACCTCTAAATTAGTAGTTAGGATGGGGGATGTATGTATGATGTATGATAAGTGACCATTTTACCTAAAGACTTCAATTGTTAGTGTTTCCTTGTAGAAAGCTTGACAACACATCCTCCCTAAAACTTCTAGCCATCATTAGCTATTCAAAATAGTAACCTTCAGGTACTCGAAGAACATAACATTTGAGTATGTGACATTTTCTCCTCTAGGCTAAAAATTCATCCATTGTTTCAAGTGATCTTCCTGTGAGAGGCCTTTTAACATCCCGTTTGCCCTTCTTTGGGAACCCTTCAGCTTATTAATGTGTCTCTTTAAATAGGGCATCCTAAAACTGAATATAGTTTAGACATTATCCAAGCATACAGCATACAGACAGACTAGGATTTCTCTAATACTGGACACTTTTCATCTCTCCAATTCTGTGTCTGACTTGCCTCTTACAGGTCTCTCCAATCCACTCCTCTACTTTCCATTTCACTAGTCACTGTCCTTCTCCCCACCCCCACCACCCCAAGGCAATCTCAAGATATATACTCACAACACTCCAACAATGAAGTAAAGAATTCCATCCATCATAAATCTTGAGCTGGGAGGAATGTCCAAAGCCTTCTAGTCCAACTCTTTCATGTTATTGAAGTCTAGAGAGGCAAGTAATTTGCCCAAGATTGTACAGGTAGTAAATATAATAGGTAGGATTTGACTCCAACCCCCAAACCAGGGTTTTTGCCACTACACCATGCTGTTTTCACTCAACGGACTATTTTACCACATGAAACCAAATATCCAAATATTTGGCAATGGACCACTGAAGGACGGATTCCATTTCCCTATTTGAATTGGGCACTGCATTGACAAAGTCACACTTTCTTTGCTTCATTTGCCCCTTGAAAACTTGACCCAAGGGTAAGATTGAAGAAAATATCCAAATAATTTAGACCTCAATGCTGTTGGTTATTTGATTAATTAAAAGCTAACTGTATCTGAAATATCCAACTAACTGAAGCAAAAATGTTTTGTTTTGGTTTTCTGCTTGAATTCTCTGGATAATTTAGCCAATTCCCATTGCTCTTGGCTGTCCACCTAACAGGGCCTGGATCTTTAACCCATTCTTGGGCCCATGGCTAGAATTTAAAATATCATGCCTAAGCAAATGCCACTTCTCCCAAAGCAATGCCTAAGCCCCAGATCAAATAAACTAATCAAGCCAGCATCATGGGTATCAATTAGAAAAGGCATTTCAGATATGTTAGCAGTTTTAAGATTCATCATACAGAAGAGTACTATGATAGAACCTGACACCTTGAGTGCCATCTTGTCCAACTCCAGAAAATGACAAACTTTACATGTTCAAAATAGATCATTATACTTTCTCCTAAGCCCACCCCTCTTCCTTACTTTCCTATTTCTGTTGAGGGCATTACTGTCATTCCAGTTAGCCAAGTAGGTGACCTGCAAGGTCTCCTTGACTTTTCATTCTCCCCAGTACTCCATAGCCATTCAGTTATCAAGTCTTATCAATTCTACCTCCTTGTCTCTTCCATACATCCCATTCTCTCAACTCACATAACTTCCACCCTAGTTCAAGACCCCATTATCTCTTTTCTAGACCATTGGATTATAAAGCTGAAGCTAGATGGGACCTTAGTTCAACCCTCTCCTTTACAGATGAGAAAACTGAGGCTTAAGAAAGCTTAATGACTTGCTCAGCCCATTGCAATAACCACTAAGTATTCTCTACCTTCAGCCTCCTCCCCCTCTAACTGATCCTATGCAGAACTGCCAAGCTGATATTCCTAAAGTAAAGGTCTGACAAAATTACCTTCCTGCTTAACAAACTTCAGTGGTCCCCTCTTTTTTGCTTCTAGGATAAAATACAAAGTCCTCTATTTGGCACTTTAAGCTTTTCATAATCTGGCTCCAACCTGTCTAGACTAACTGCACATTACTCCTCCCTCATGCACTATATGTTCCAGCCAAACTTGTCTGCTTACTGTACCTCCTATACAACATTCCATTTCCCACCTTCATGCCTTTGCCCAGGTTGAAATGCTCTGCCTTCTCATCTCTGCCTCTTGGAATCTTCAGTTCCCATTAAGGTTCAGCTCAAGGGCTACCTCCTACAGCTGACCTTTTCTGGTCATGGCTATCAATCAATTGATCAATAAGCATTTATTAAGTGCCACTATATGCCAAGCCAGAAGAAGCCACAGTGGGCAGAGAGCTGGCCTCAGAGTCAAGAAGATCCAGGTTCAAGTCCCACTTCTGATTCACACTGGCTATTCTTGGTCCCTAAGCAAGGAAGTCACTTGACCTTAGCCACTAGACCCCAGGCAACTTCCTAAGACCATAAGCTGCAGGGCATTTGCAGATCTATGTTAGTAGAGTGAGTTTTGGCACTGGGAGCTTCCTCCAGCAATGAACCCATGCATCAGGTTTAAAAAAGAAAATGTACCAGACGCTATCCTGGATGCTGGGGATACAATGACAAAGATGAAATAGCTCTTGCTCCCAGAGAGCTTGCATTCTATGGGGCAAACAACACATACACACATAAGTATATACAAAATATATACAAGTGATTTGATGGGAATGGAGTTAGTGGCAGGTCCAGGATTCAAACCAAGGTCTTCCAGCTCTAAAACCAGTGCTCACGTCAAACTGCAAACTTTGATTCCAGGGTAGCTGGAGCTGGGCACACAGGGGCCAGTGCTTCTTAGAAGGGAACTTTGTGGCATTGCATTCATTTCCCCCGGCCCTAGCTTTGAGATTTCGCCATGGAAGATATAGGACTTAACTGCATCACAGAAGGGTTCTCAGCCAGGCATCCAAACCTCATATTCAGTGAAAGGATTCATTTTTCTATAGTATTTAGTAACCCACAGGATCAACTCATCAACACACCAGACCTTCAAACCCAGTGCCCCATTAATCTACATTGACAATAAATACTGGTCATAATGAAGTGGATGGATCAATTAATGGGTCTGCAGTGAGTGATCTTTGGGTCAGCTCTAGTAACTATAATAATACTTTACATATATATCACACTTGATAGTTTCCAAAGCACTTTTGTAAACATCTCATTTGATCGTTACAATACAACCTGACTTGTTATGAGGGCTTTGCTTTTTTTAAAAAAAAAAATTTCTCACTGGGGATGAGAGAAAAAGTAGGAGGGAGGGATAGCAGATGTCATGAAAAATAAATAAAGAAATTTTTTCAAAGAAAAAAAAGAAATGAAGGGACATAAAACCAGTGTGACACGATTGGGGCATTCTTTATGTTTTTACTTTCCTCTTGTTTTCACAGTAAATGGCAACAGTCAAATGGAGTTAACTTATATATTTCATCTCTTCCTTAGTGTGGCTTAGTTCCCTGGGCAAGACATTTGTCTCACTGCTTCCTATGTTCCAGAAAGGCATAGTAGGCTCTGACTCTGACTTCCAGGGCAGGAGGAAAGAGCCATGCCAGATTGAAAACTCTCCTTTAAATTCCAGGCATTGCTCCTGAGTACACATCTGCAGTGGGCATATGGGCTGTGCTATGATAGCTAAAAAGATTTTCAATTGTATCTCTATTTATTGGATTTGACCTATGAGCCAAAAGGCGAAGGAAGAGTGGAAAATTAAAGGTGATTTGCTATTAGCTCTCTATTCATATTAGAAAAAGTAAATGCTCTTGCGGTTTTCCTTACAGAGGTGTCTTTATTCATTTGACATGCCTTTAATAACTAATTCTAGTTGTCTGGTTGCCAAGACAGATTTCCTACAGGCAGACTTGAAAGTGCCTCAGTACTTTTTGCATGCCCGGCTTCAAATGATCCCAGAACAGCAAACATTCAACTTCCCTCCAGACCGCTGAAGTATGGGAATAACATAAAAGGATGGAAATAATGGGAAAAGTAAAGAAAAAGAATTCTGCATGTACCATGTGTGAGCTGGACGAATGAAGCTTTCCCAATATGGCTGTGTCTGTGTCTACAGAGACAGGGCACAAAGAGATTTGAAAATAATATGATGAATATGTTCAGTGGAAATGATCAAATCAACCCACTCAATCCTAGACCTCAGAGGCCACGTAGCCCAAGCCAAAGGATACATGTAAAAATAATAATAATAAATTTAAACTTGCTTTAGGGTCAGAATGATCCAGGTTGACCATCAGCAAACTTTACTGCTCTGTCTATATAGGCAAGGAGGGAATGCATCAGAAATAAAAACAAAAAATTATCCTGAATGGTGTTACAAGGGTATAACCAAGAAGGATGAACCTTAAATCTTCCCTTGCTGAGACTTCGCTAAGGGAATAGGGTTCGTCCTGTACCTTGTCTCTGTCTCCTCCTGCTCCTGGAGGTGAGGTCCTAGCTGGGAGGAAGGGAAGTGAACAGAAATCCAACAGTACAAGGCTCTAGGCAATACCCACATTGAGAGAAATTCACAAAAACACACCCCACAAGGGATCACCAAGAATTCTGGATCCACCACCAAACATAAGTCCCTTCCAAGAAAAGAGAAAGAAAAAAATCCAGTTCTAAGTCTCTCTAACTAGTCTTACACAATTTCAGTGCCCTGGATAACAGCTTAACCTCCCAAACAGGGTGGACCTTTTCCTGTTTCTCCCAGGACCTGGTTAACAGTCTTTGGCTGTTCATAACTCTGGGTCACAGCAGCAATTTCAGGGAGTAACTGGTAGGATAAAAGATTGTATGACCGATGGAAACAGTATCCTGTAACTCCCTAATCAACCCATACCTCCTCCATCAGGCCAGATTCCCAACAGCAGAGACCTTACTTCCTCCTTCTTCTGTATCCCCCAAGCACCCAGCCCAGGTCTCTGTATATGGTCCCACTGAGTCGATAGTGCCATTATGTTGAAGAATGAGGTGTTGCCCAGGAGATCAGGCTGAGCTAGCAGAGTTTCTGGGGAGGGAGTTTTGTGGCCCTGAGCCACAGACCAGGGTTTAAACTCAGTTGTCACAATAACTTGAAGCCCATTAAGTTTATTTATGTTCCAAAGCAGGCCCACTAGAGAAGGACCATCATAGTCATAAATATCAGGGCTGCCACTCTCCAGACACAACCAGCCCAGCCTCCCTCCCTCTCTGTAGCTCTGCATGCCCCAGGAGGGAGCAGAGGCCCTGCTTATACTCACCAGACATGAATACTGGCTCAGACCAATGCCCGCACCCAGTGTGATCGACACCACTTGTCCTCCAATGGTAAACACACATTCTACACATGTGTGCAATATTTACAAAGATAGAGCTTTAGGCTTGATGTAAGGGGAAACTTCCTAATCATTAGGGCTATCCAAGACAAGAATGGGCTATGTTGGGAGGTATTGAGTTCTCTCTCAGCAGAGGTCTTTGAGCAAGAGCTGAGTGACTTCTTGTCTGGCATTCTTGTTCAGGTACAGGATTGGACCTTTGACCTCTGAGGGCCCACTCTTCCATCTCCAAGGTTTTGTGATCCCAAGACTCTGAATGACTCTTTTGATAAGGAATATCCATGGGATGGCTCCTGCATGCCCTGTACAAAGGTCCTATCTGAAAACTGTTACAGAGGAAAGTGAAGAAATCAAGAACAAAAAAGGGATTTCCAATGAAGTCAGAAGGAGAATGTTTCTGGACAGCTCCAGTTTCTACTGGGAAGTTATGAAATCCCTGTGTAAACCTGAACAGTATTCTCCATTTTGGAGGAAAAGCATTGAACATACAAGGGCATGCATTGCAAAGAGAATACCCTACTGGAGCATCACCAAGGCTTTCTGGCCTGCACAGAACATAAAGCACCGTGTACAAACCAAATCTCTAAGAATCATATTCACCCTCAGTCTTAGCCTGGGGGGTTTCCTAAGGATCATATAGTGAAAAGAGAAGTTATGAAAACAGAAGTTATTCTGCCTGACCCTACCCTGGCTCTAGTGAATACTTAAATAATGACCATTAAAACATATATGTGAACTCAGCTGGGTTAATTGTCTCACACACATGCACACATCCATGAGAAACAGTCCACCTCCTGCCTGGTATGGGGTTGTCAACCTCAGCTGAATTTAAAAGAGAAACTCATTCCCTGCTAGTAATTTGGCTCACTTTCCCATGTTGCATTGCATAAGGTTTTGGGGAGAAGGGGATGTAGGACGGGGATTAGAGAATTGTTGTTCTTCCCTCCTTCCAAATTAGACTCCCCAGTTTTCCCTGTACTTCCCTCCAAAAAAAAAAAAGAAGAATGGGTTCACATGTCTATAACAAGTCATTGGGTACAAAACATTCTCCTCACAACAACCCTGAGATCAGTTATCCAAGCCAGCATAGAGTAATAGAAAGGGCTCTGGATTCAGAGTCAGAATCCTTGGTTTTCAATCCTACAACTTCTTATTCCTTATGTGACCTCAGACCAGTCATTTAAACTTTCCTTAAAAAGTGAAGGAGTCAGTCCCAAGAATTATTAAGTGCCTACTACGGGTCAAGCACTGTGCTAAGTACGAAGTACTAGATGGTCTCTCCGGCCCCTTCCAGCTTTTAAATCTGTAATCCTAGCTTTTAGATCTGTGATCCTGTTATTATCTATACTCTCCAACAGATGAAGTGTCCCAAGGTTAGATAGCTGATACGGAGTCAGGCCAGGACTCTTTGGCACCAAATCAGAAGGGGATAAGACAAGGAGAATCAGTAAGATCTGAAGGAGATCTTAATAATAATCAAGGCCAAAAACCCTTATTTAACAAAGAAGGAACTGAAGCCTAGAGGTGTCCAACTCCCAGAAGACTACAAGTATCTCAACCAGATTAAAATGTAACTGAGAAATAGTTAAAAAAAATATAGGTAAAAATACAATACAATATAGATAATGTTAATTTGTGGTTTCCTAAGTCAAAACATGGCCTGCAGGGATATTTCTATTTTGCGTTGGACATCACTGAACTAGAGAGTTAAGTGACTTGTCCTACTTCACCCAGATGGGATGTGGCTAAGATTTGAAACCAGATTCTCCAACTCCAAATCCACTGTATCCTACTTCTTCAGTTTAGTACCCTCTTAACTATTTGAGGCAAAATAAGGAAACCGGTCTCCAGGTAAGACTGAGTTGGATTCTTTCACTTGGTAGGAGGAGGAAGGAGGCTCAGCTTAGCACTCTCCTGACTGGAAGGAACATTTCTCTTTTGGGCAACAGAAAGCATACTAGACTTGGAATGAAGAAATTTGAGTACAATTTCCAACTCAACCATTGACTAAACTGTGCAACCCTCACTAGCCCTTCAATGGGAGCTTTAAGCCCATTTCTTTTTCAAAAACACAAGGTAATTATTGCCTACAATTTCTGTATTATAGAATTTTTATGAGGATCTAGTCAAATAATACATGTAAAGTACTTAATAGGCTATACAGTGCTGCACAAGCATGATATATTATTTAATTGCTTTTGTGAGTTAAGCACATAGTTAGTTGTAGGCAGGGAGGAGTGGATTTTAACATTATCCCTATTGCAATTTTTTTCCTATCTCATTGAACAGGTAGTCCTTGTCAAGGGAGAATGTACACAATGCTGATAAATTCATAAGTATTTGACCTTTAATCAGTTTTAATATTTTCAATCCACAGAGCCTTCTTAAATGCCTACAGCCCTGGCCCCTACACCCCCATTCATCACAATTACCGCTCCAACTGTCGGAGGCAGGGCATGAAGCGCCATTTGCTGACGTCCAATATTTTATCACTAATAAAGAGAAACATTCCAAGTATTTTCACAGTTCTGATACTTTCCAGCACTGGGCCCAGGAGGAATGAGAAAGTTGTGATTT
This sequence comes from Pseudochirops cupreus, assembly GCA_028627135.1. NCBI lineage: Eukaryota > Metazoa > Chordata > Mammalia > Diprotodontia > Pseudocheiridae > Pseudochirops > Pseudochirops cupreus. Next base: position 71,051,481 of record CM053581.1, read on the forward strand.
ATGCTATCTGCTGGCAATTGTTAATTAGCCATTCTAAGCTTGGGACCTTGGGGACTGAGGGTTTTTTTTCCCTAGCCTGGAGCTCAGGCCAAGGTCTGCTGAGATTTAGAATGTTGTGGAAGCTTGCCTTGAGGATTCTGTCTGGGCACACCGTAGGCAAAGCATAAAAAAGGGAGCATTTTTCTTCCTTATGGAATTCAAAATATATTTCTGGAATTTGGTAACTTGGTAAACAAATCTACTATGTTCATTAGGAATATGATTACTACAATTTTCAAGGTTTTATCTCTCCTTAACTCTCAATCCATTTCTTTACTTTCCTTCCTGTTATTCTTTCTTTCATTCCATTGCTGTCTCCCACCAACACATTAATATGTGGACAACCACCTTTCTAGTGGTTGGTCTTTCCTCTCTCCTTCCTAGTTCTAGGTCTACAAAGGTCAGAAGTGTCCAGCTGTGGCATTTAGTTGACCCAGAAGCTATAACTATACATTACCCAAAGATTTGGATGAAAAGGAAAATATTCAATCATCCATGTGTTTTCATTCATTCAACATACATCTATTAAATGTCTACTAATAACAATGCCTCCTGTTTATATATGACTCTATAGTCTGCAGAATACTTTAACATCTATCATCTCACTCACCCTTCACAACAACTCTCTGAGGTGCCAGGGAAGGAATTTTCATCTCATTTTTCACTTGAGGCAACGGGGTCCAAGAGGCAGATCATAGGCTAGAAAGAAGGATTCTACTCCTGACTTTCTATTTTTGTGCCAATTGCTTTCTTACCTTGGAGATGCCTCCACCCCTGTAGCCAGCTCTGGTGACTAAGTTTCTGCCCTAGATCAGCACTTCAGGAAGTGCTCAGGCCATCCATGGTCAATCTCTCTGAGTTCCCCTTCAGACTCTACAGACTCTTCTGACTTGCCCCAACATGGACACCCATCATTCTAGCTTCCTTTTATATTTTGTCTTTCCCTTTAGAATAAAAGCTCCTTGAGGGTAGGGGCTGCATTTTTTTTGCTTTTATTTTTATTCCCAGAACTTAGCACAGTGCCTGGCATATACTTAGACTTAATGAATACCTTATCTAGCTAGCTTGCTAGCTATCTCTCTATCCATCTCACCAGGGACCATTTCTTCTGGCTGCTCTGTGTGATCTGCTATGGCCTTCTCACTACTATGCAGGTGAAAAGAATGCAAGGTTTGGCATCAAATGACCAGAGTTCAAGTACTAGCTCTGCTACTATTTTGGTTGTGTGACAATGAGCAAATCCTTTCAATTCTTTGGACCTAAGCTTTTCCATCTGAATAATGGATATTTTATTTATCCTGCTTACCTGCTGGGAGGATAAGACTATGGAAACAGAGAAACAGACAGAGAGAGAGAGAGAAAAAATGTGTGTATGTACAAATGGATAAGGTTATGTATTGTTGTTGTTGTTTAGTCATTTTTCAGTCACATACAACTTTTTATGACCCCATTTGGGGTTTTCTTAGCACAGATATTAGAGTTGTTTGCCATTTCCTTCTCTAGCTCATTTTATAGATGAGGAAACTGAGACAACCAGGGTTAAGTGACTTGCCTAGGGTCACACAGCTACTATGTATCTGAGGTCAGATCTGAACTCAGGAAGATGAGTCTTCCTGACTCTAGACCCAGCATTCTATCTACCGTGACATCTAGATTATATATAATGTACATATATTATATAAATGTGTATATATATACAGATGTATATATATATATATATACATAGAGAGAGAGAGAGAGAGAGAGAGTTATGTATACAGAGGTAAAGATAAAAATAGAGATAGAAATACACATATTTATAACTACATTGCCCTAGCTACTTGTGAAAATCAAATTGTATGTATGTGAATATATATATATATATATGCTTATATAGACATATATATATATATATACAAATACATTTGAAGGCATTTTTTTAAATTGCAAAGACAGTTAGAAGACAGTAATGATAGCAGCAGCTGTAGAAGGCCTTGTGTGTCTCGTGGCCCTAGACAGCAGATATTCAAAGTTATTATCCACAGCCACAGACTCCAGGAAACAGCCTAAAACTGTCCCAGATGCCCCTGTGGCCTTGGGATACAGCAGTTCCTATCAGAGCTATATCGTTTTGTTCTTCATTAAAGGGATACGAGACAAGGCTAGAGTCAGTGCCAAGAAGAGCCCAGCTTTATGCAATCCAAGAAGGTCTATAGGGAAAAATCAGGTAGGTTCCTTAGTTTAGGTGAGAAAGCTGAGAGGTAACTTAACTATCTCCACAGTCTGAGGGTAGATGGGGGACTACTGTAAAGTACTGTTAAGGAAGGGGGAAAAATTAACAATTAGAGCTAATCCCAAGTGGCAGGGGCAGCCTCCAGACTCCTTCTTAGTGGAGGCCTTCAAGCAAGAGGAGATGCGTGCTCAGGTATGGGTTGAACCAGTTAGCCTCCAGGGTCCCTCCCAACTGAGATCCTGTTTCTATTATCGAAAGAGATGGAAAGGGGTTTTCCTAACGAAAATCAATGAGAATCTAAAAACTGACTAGCTTTTCCAGTCCCATTCACAGTAAGCTCTTCGTATCAAAGACTGTTTTCCAGGCAATCAACTGGGACATGATGCCCTATACAGCCTTCCTGAAAAGTGGATAGCACTGATGTTCTCTGGGTTTCTGCAGATCTACACAGTCCTTTCGAACTCCTCCTAACAGGCTCTGACCAGCACAAATCTTGCCACATAATGTGTGAAATCAGATCCTTCCCTTACCATCCCACCCACCCCACCTCCACCCCACAGAACAACCTAATCTTTACCTCCCAACACAAGAGACAATTCACACAAATGGGGAAAATGGAATTCACACAGTAACAAGGCTATAAAGGTATACTTAGGGAAGGGAGACTTGAGAATAAATTTGTGGTCTTTGAGGAAAAAAAGAGGAGGGGGATGAAGGGAGACCTGAAGGGGAAACAGGGTGTTCTCTAGTAGGCTAGAGCAATTCGAGTTCAAAAAGCAATTGATTTTCAATACCAGTGCTTCACCAATACCTGATCGAACCCCCTTCTCCACCCAGGTGCATAATACTGGACTTTCCCAGAGGCCAAGGACTATTTGAGATTCATTGTTGTTACTGTTGTGATTTTGTATCCCCAACCTAACATAGTGTCCTACACACAGCAGATGATTAATAAATGTCCATTGAATTCAATTGGATTCCCTCACTTGCCTCTCTCCACCATGGAACCTGATTGCAATGCCTTTTCTTCCCTACTCCCATTCTGACTGTACTCCTTGCTACTTGTATAACCTTAGTCCAGGTATTTCAATGCTCCGTTTTCACATCTATATAATGAGATGACTGACCTAAGTATCTAATATCCCTCCCTTCTACCTCTAAATCCTATGCCCTATGATTCGGAGACAATGTCCCCGACACAGCTGGATGGACATTGTGTTAAGTGGGGAAGGTGAAGTAGAAGCGACATTGGACTACACTCCCAGCTCCATCTTCTCTCATTTTAGTACTACTTACTGGAATCATCCTTTCGCTGTTCCTCAGTCTCTCCATCTGTGAAACAGAGCCTATCCAAGGCTCAGATTCCCAGATCTCCCAAGGAAAGAGTCTGAGTTGTGGGGAAGGACATTGCTTCCCTCAGAGCTAATTAGGATGGAGAATTGGGCTGTGGTGTATAGATATAACTCTGGTTGTGGACAGAGATGTCAACAAACTCTATAGGATACCCAGCACAAAATGACACCAGTCTACCCTGTCTGCTGCTGCCTCTGCCAACAGGAAGCCCTGGAATGGTGCCATCCCATCAACATTTTAGGGAGGATTCAGAGAAAGAAGACTAAAATATGAGGTACTTCTACCCCCATCACCACCACCACCACCACACATATGTGCACATGCACATGTGCTCACACTCACACACACACACACACACACACACACACACACACACACACACACACACACACACAACCCTTACTTTTCACTTCATAGATAAGGTTTACATACACATTCTGTATCCCTGGTTTCCTATGGTGGCTTTTACAGGTCTTGCTAATTTATTACCCGCGGTTACACTTTTAATGGAAATCATGAAGAAATGGTAAAGGAAACATGAGCTAATTTTTTTCCAGTGACACATTTCACTGCTATTTAAATAGCTGTTTTGCCAAACCAAACACAGAGCTCACAGCCAGTGGTGACACATGAAGGGGATCACTGTGGCCGCTCTGCCTGCTGCTGCCTTGGATCCAGAGAAGGCGGGACTTTCTGCTCTCCCCAGCCCTGCTGCCGCCTTGGGGTTGAAGGGGTGGGGAGTGATGGGTTGGAGTGCCAGCGCCTGAGGTGACCACAGCACCCACTCTCTGGCTGGTTCTGGTCTGAAACCCTGACTACTTTCTGCCCTGCCCCTGACTACCCTGCCCTTCTTCCTCCCCGATTGCCCTGGTGGCATTGGGGCCCTAAGAAACTCCCATCTCTGGCCAGTAACTGCTGGAAAACTAGTCAGGAGTCAGACTGGGGGGCCCCAGAGATGCCTAGCCTCCCCAGAGGCTCCCTAGCTTTTCCTGACAGATGATTTGTTCAGTCCCCTAACTCAGCACATTATCAGGTTGTTCAAAACCAGAGATAGATTTGGGGGAAACCTTGGCCAGCTTTGTTTCCAGAGTCGCCACATTAGCCTGCCTGCACAGGGTACCTTTGTTGGGCAAACTTCACATTTCTGACTTTCCGGCTCGGAAAGATTGGCTTCCAGCATTTCCTTCTGCCCTCGGCCACAGACTCAGTGATGTCACAAAGACTTTATTAATTTTAAAAGAGACTAATTCAGAGAAGTAAGGTGGGGCAGAAGGGGACTGGAGAGTTGAGGGGGAAGGGCAACCAAGGGAGAGACTATATCAGGAGAGAACTATTTCCATGACATTTTACCAAAGCTTTTAAAATTAAAATATGAATGAGTGAAGAGAGGGATGCAGTAAAGAGCAAACAGTAATGATTCGCCCAAGTATTTGATCCATCAGAAGCATCAGACAATTTCTTTTAATCCTCACTGAGTCCGCCAGGGACTGAATCCCATAAAGGCAAAGCAAAATCTCCTGGCCACCAAATGTAGTCATGGCCAAGCCAGCTTGGATCCAGGTCATAGTCATTCTCCTGGTAGAGTGGGGAAGTGAGGGAGGAACATGGTAGGGGGGAGGGATGGCATGAGGAAAGAGTGTGGAGAGAGACAGAAGGTATGGTACATAGTCTTACAGGACAAAGACCTAGGATAGCAAAGTCACTCATGACATTTCTTAACTTGGGTCCTCTTACCCTTCGGTGCCTCGGTATCTCTATATGTAGAATAGGAGAGTACCCACCCCCAACTCCTACCCTGTGCTGAGAGGAGAAAAGAGGCAGCTACAGAAATCAGTCTCCAGTCCTTCTGGCAGAGCTACAGAAACAGCGCTCACTACCTCTGCTGCTTTCCAGGGAGCCCACATAAGTGGAGCTCAAGAGACAAGTTAACTGTTGTCTTCCTTTTGCCAAAAAGTATATTAAATTCACTGACCACATTTTTCCAAAACCCCAATGCAGAGGGACATTCTCAGATCAGATGCAAAACGCACTGGCTGGGCTCTGGCATGCCGGGCACCGCACATGTTTCATTTCATGTTATTAATATTTAAACCAAAGCAGCTGTTCTCTGCTTCTCCCTGTCCCCCCTTTCTCTCTCTCTCTGTCTCTCTTTCTGTCTCTCTCTCTCTCTCTCTCTCTCTCTCTCTCTCTCTCTCTCTCTCACACACACACACACACACACACACACACATACACACACACACTCTCACCACACACACACACACACACACACACACACACACACACTCTCTCACCACACACACACGCACATACACACACATACTCACATACACATACACCTTGAACTCTTCCAGGGACTCTTCAATAGGCCCAGAACCAATCAGATATCCAAGGAGAAGACTGTTCCTATGCCCTTTGCATGGCCCCTTGCCCTTTGCTCTTTGACCCAGACTAGTGGCTAATCAGAAATGAATTAATTACTACACTTCAGATCTGCTCATGTTCTTAGACTTAGTGGTTATTCAGTTGGAAGCAGTGTTCTGCCTATCTCCCAGGAAATTGGCATAATACTATTCTTTATTAGTAAAAAACAACCAACATCATCAATATCAATCAACAGTTTTCATTAGTATCTTTTCGCTGTTTAAATCATCACATACATATTAATAGTCATACATGTCAAAAGACAAAGGTCCCAGATATGTCAATAACATACTGAGTTTTCTCTGCCTCTGCCCCTCTACCTCTGCCTCTCTACTGCACTGCGGCCAAGGACTGACAACATGATGCACAGTGCTGGATGTGAAGTCAAGAAGATCCGGGTTCAAATCTCACCTGGAACACTTAATAGCTATGAGAACATGGACAAATCACAACCACTCTAAGACTCGATCTTAAATATAAAATGGAAATAGTAAAGGTTGTTTTGCCTTCCTCAGACAGTTGTTGTAAGATCCAATAAAATAATGCATCTAAAGATCTTTGATGTTATGTAAATGTTAGCTTTTTTATTATTATTATTACTCATCACTGCAAGAGGCCTCAAGTAGCATATTCAATTATTCCCTGCTCCACATCTGGGTGTCCTGAGTATAACGGAACTGGATGCTCCAGAAGCTCTGGGACAACGGGCTGTGCATAGTCTTTATGAGAAACAATAGCTTATTTACCATTTTGTCTGGGAGACTGCTAAGGGGACTCACATGGGATATGAGAAAAAACATAGTGAGAATGGGTTCTGGATCCCTGGCATCTGGTAATCTTAAAACAAGACTGAGGAGTGGGGGGAAGGGAAAGGATTAGGCAAAGGTTCAGTGGGCAGGACAAGCCAATTGAGCAGATGAGAGACATAGTTTAAAAAAACTATTTACAAATTTTGTTGTGTAAAAGCAATAGTGATTGTAATCTTTTCTGCTTTCACGTAGCATAGCAACAGTTACGTATATTGGTGAACATGTGTAAATTTAGTTTTACTATAAACTTTGTCTAATGACAATGGTAAACACCCTCATGGTTCCCAAAATTTCACTTTAATCTGCATTAGAAACTACATCATCCAAAAGTGCCCCTCAATTACACCAACAAGTTAGCTAAAGTCTGGGTCATCTGGCCTGTGGTGAGTTCAGAGCCACCAGGGTGTAATATGGAAATGCTTCACCATTTAGATTGGTGGGACAGAGCGGGGGAAGATTAGCTATAAGGTCCCTATAGAGAGTGCTATTAATATAACTTCTAGCTGACCTAGGGAGATCCAGACACCTATTAAAGAAGTTCTCAATTTTTCCTTTGATTCATAGGCCCCATTTCTTCAGTTCTACTCTTATCCCAAGGGTTTCTTATTAGAACTTTCAGGTGGGGGTGGGAGAGGTTGGTAATTCTGTGTGTAGCAGTTATTTATAGTCAATCTGTCTTAATGGATAGTGTTGAATTTAGAGCCAGGAAAACATGGAGTCATCCAATACATTGAACACTTACTATCAGTGTGACCCTGGGTGAGTCACTCAATTTCTCTGTGCCTTAGTTTCCTCAAATGTAAGGTGAGGGGGTGGAATTAAATGTCCTCTAAGGTGCCTTCTGGATCCTCCTTCCACCCTCTCTCTCCAGTGATGAATAAGGGCTTGGTGTCAGAATGCTGAATTTCAATCTAAGCAATGACCTGCCACTGAACCAATTTGTAATCCCGGCCATCCAATCCACCAAGGCAAGACTCCAATTTCCTCAAGCCCAAATGACATACACAAAGCAGAATAGCCCCACAAAGGACTTTGACCTCCATAGTACACAGAAGACACAAGACACTTGTACTAGGACAGTGATAGTTGCATTAGTCCAAAGATAAGACACATGAAGCTGACAAAACCATGGATGAAGGACCAAATCCCCAGATACTTTGGGGCTATAGTTCTTTTAGGAATTGAGTCCTTCAAGTGATGTGTTATTAGTTAATATACCCAGAGCTACATATTTTGAAATTTCATCACAGCTAGGGGAAAGGGGTAGAGCAGGGAATGCTATTATGGACAATTAGCACAAATAGGATATACTGACTGGTTCCTGTAATCAGGTATAGATGTTATAAAGCCCCTGAGGGCCCCAACATATCAGCACCACGGTCAGCATTCTGTTCCTTGGCTTACCTGCTGACACTATTTCTGTAGAAGTGTGAGTTAGCACACCTAACCTCAGAAACCCTGGAGGAAATTCATCTTTATGGGATGACTAATATAGGCAGCCCCTGAAGTTAATATCTAACCCCTAGACTATGGGGACACCACTGCCTAATTCTACTATCAAGGCTTTAAGGAGCTTACTCGTGAGCCATGGACTCGGTCCAATAATTCACTCTGATGCCAACAAAAGCCTCTTCAGAAGATACTTCGTTTCTCCCTCCACACACGCATATATACTGGTGTTTGGGAGTTAGCTAGCGAATGTAATTGTGGCATTGGAGGCCTGTTGTGGGTATTTGGGAAACCTCTCCATTTTCCCACATCCTAGAGCTTATCACTACACTATGTGTACATGTGCATATATACATGCACACACACACACACACACACACACACACACACACACACACACTCTCGTACATACACAGCATTAACTAACTAGCCAACACTACCCAAAGCTATCTAAGAAGTCTTCTATGTTTCTCCCAACTGTCTGTAAGCACACACACACACACACACACATACACACACACACACATACACACACACACACACACACTCCCAGGTAATCACAATGATACCCTGATACCCTCCTAGCCATGACTAGCCAGCTAGCAAAAAGCTAAGGCACAGCCCCTTCACTCCTAGCTCACCTTGGCTATGACCCTCTTGTGCAGAGACCCTCTGGCCACACTCAGTCATACTAGAGGCTGTCCCATGAACATGTTCTGCATTTATTGTAAAGTGTATTGCAGTTACTGCGCTTGTTTCTCGTCTCCCTATTTAAACATAAGCTCCTTATGGGCAGGAGCTGTGTCTAATCTAAACTTTGTATGCTCCTCATGTCTAGTACAGTGCTCTGATGACAGTAAACACTGATTAAATGTTTGTGGAGTGAATGAGTGAATGGCATGGGGCCTAGGTGATCATGCCAGATTGACTCAGACAACCTTCCAGCTTACAGGCAGTGGTAGAGCCAACCCCAGGGGCCAGAGGCCTGTCAGTGACATCAGTGATGAAAGTAAAAGAGGTCTTTCCCTGGATATTGGTGCTCAGGGGTGGGTGGGACTGACAAGGAGGACAGCATCTTGAGTGGGTAATTCTAGACGACAGCGGGAGCTGAGAAGACTGTGGGTAATTTGGGGGATTTTTGGAAACTGTAAGGGTGATGTCAGCCTCAGGGAGAGAGTAGTCCAGCAAAAAGTGTGTGAAGGAACAGTTTATTAGTCTAGAAAAGATTTTCAGACTCACAATCTTCCACACCCCACCCCCAACCTTCTCCCACCAGGAGGGTCACATGGATGTAATTATAATACAGGAAAGCGGGTGAGCCTGGGCTGGATCCAAGATAAAAGATGTGAATGCATCAATTTTATTATATATTATTGATAAGTGGCCAAACAGCACATTCTATACACACACACACACACACACACACACACACACACACAGAGCCAACAGAGAGCTAAAAGTGTATGAGGAGATTCAGAATCAGAAGACTGGGTTCAAATCTCAGAGCTGTCTATGTGATCTCAGTCATCTTCTTACTGTCCACCCTACCAAAACACCCTCTGAATCTTCAGGGTATTCAGTCACCATCCTGGGGCAAGGGTGTGCTAGAACCAGTTCTTATGGGAGAGCTGGTTGTTAAATTTTAAGTATGTCAGAAATTGGAAAATGTTATCAATTAGGACCTTATTGTTTTGTTGATTATCCAGACTTAAGAAAATGATGGAGAAAATGTTAATATTGCAGAATAAATGTTAAAGTGTGTCTTGCTTTCTAGAAAGCAGGTTGTTAAATATTTATCAGCACACCACTCAACTTTGGGGCCATCCCTCTGGTGACTGGTGAGTATGAAGCCACAAACTCACATGGCCAGCTCCATCTAGTTAACACCTTGTCCTTTCCACTCTCACCCTTCTTCTTGTCATTCACCTTTCTTCTGCCTGTCTCTCACTCTACCTCCTGCTCTGGAAACCATAACCAAATCACTACTACCATTGCCAATGGAAAGGACATGCCAATCAACTCCCCTATGATTCCATTCATCCTCCTTGGGACAGAAGGAAGTGCAGAAAGACACACAAACAAATAGAACATCTTTGAAACCTTTTGAAAAGGTTCAATTTACTATATACTTAAAAATAAAAGCAAGTTGTACATAATAGTTTTCCATTCTATGTATGAATATAGAAATGCCCACTCTATTTGGAAATTAAGTCTAAAATCAACTTGTTAAAAGAAATCTATGATCTCTAAGGTTTCATCAAGCTGATCCTTTGCCCTGAGCTTAGGGTAAAGTGTGAGGGTTGAGAGATAGTGAGGACATGCCCCCTCTCCTGCCTCAAAGGCACCTTGTTTCTCAGAGGTACATTTGAGAGAGAATTCAGAGAAAGTTCCCTGGAGATTAACCCTTGGCCTCCTAATCTCTACTCCCCAGGATGGCCTAAGGAGCACCTATTTGGATTTGGCCTTTTTGCCCAACAATAGTCAACTAAGTAGACCTCCCATAGTCATAGGCCTTGACATCAGAGTTTCTAGTGTCCACTAGACTAGTCCTCCTATAGAAGCAGGTGTGAGACGTGCAAAGGGAGATGGAAAAGTGAAAAAGGGAAGATCAAGAGGTATGCAATGGCTTTCTGTGGAGAGTTATTATAACATTAAGGGGTTCTTATAACAATAAGAGGTCTATGAAACAATTGAAAGAGAATATAGAAGTGAAGAAGGGTTAGTATAAGTGAATTTTAATTTGTTTTAGAGAGATAACTGAAGCTGGATATCAGCTCTATTTCTTCAAGAGTTAGTTCTAGTAAGAAGTGTCACGGGCCTGGATTATAGTGTCCTCCACAAACCCACTCCATGCTCAGAAAAATCTCCATCCCCTTTGACATAGGTCCCAAACTAGCAATCCCAAAGCCCTGCCTTTTACCAGCTCCCTAACTCCTACTTCTCTGGCCACAGATCTTCTCACATAGCTATACCACGCTCCCCCACAGTGTCATGTCACCCCCAAGCTAATGGCCTCCCTACCTTCACCCACAGACTAGACTGGCGGTGATTGACTCCCCTCCTAATCATCTCTCCCTAGAGGCCATAGCTAACAGTGTCTTCTACCGAGGGGACACCATAAATATCAAACTGAATTGAATTTCATCTTTCCCTAGGGTCTAGCACTAATTTACCCATCCCCAAAGAGGAGTCTCCTGGAGTCCCTAAAACTTCCCTGGATTCTCCTTTCGCTGACATTTATCTTAAGGTTCTTTTCATTCTAAAGAACAAAAGCCCTTTATGCACCGTAAGTGTTGAGAGCCCACACCTCTGACAAGCCATAGATCACACTACTAGGGAAGGAATGGTGTGTGAGCTAGTAAGCCATCATGAGAGGGAAACAACTCTCCTCTCCAAAGCCCCTTTAAGGAATGGAATCTGGGCATAACTATGTGGGGAAGGGGCTCTATTTCCTGACAATAAGGTAGAAAACTAAGAGAAACAGGAATATAAGAAGACAGCATATGCAAAGGCAGGGGAAGTAGAGGAGGAATTTGACTCCAATCCTGCCTAAGGAAGGTGATTCTGAGAACAGTTGAAGATGAGGAAACAGGAAGAAAGAGAAAGATGATACCTGAACACGATTCACTCATTTAAACACTTATCAAGCACCTATTGCATACAAGAGGCTCTAGTTGGTGCCAAGGGAAACATAAAAATGAATAAGCCAAAGTCCCTGACCTCAAGGATCTTACATTCTATAGACTACATTAACTTAAGGCAAAATGCAACAAGCTCATCAAAGTTTTAAAAATGAATGTTAAAAATTGTTTTTACATGCAACTGGGAAATAAGATATAGAGGCAATGGGGTATAGAAATCTATTTTGCCCTACAGGAAAATAGAAGGGAAGGGAATAAGAGGGTGGGGACAATAAAAGGGAGGGTAGATTGTGGAAAGGGATAATCAGAATGCAAGCCATCTTGAGGTGGAGGGAGGGGAGACATGAGGAGAAAATTTGGAACTTGAAATCTTGTGGAAGTGAATGTTGAAAACTAAAAGTAATTTTTTTTTTTTTGCTTTTTGGAGGGGGAAGGCAGGGCAATTGGGGTTAGGTGACTTGCCCAAGGTCACAGGGCTCATAAGTGTTAAGTGTCTGAGGCCAGATTTAAACTCAGGTCCTCCTGACTCCAGGGCCGGTGCTCTATTCACTGTGCCACCTAGCTGCCCCTAGTTTAATTTTAAAAAAGAAAAAATGTAATGAGTTCAGAAAAGGTCACTCCCTATAAAGGGAATCAGAAAAGGCTTCAGGGGGCATGTGGCATTTGAGATGAGTCTTTAAAGGATGGGGATGATTTCAAAAGGTAGAAATGAGGAAGAAGGAGAAAAACATTCCAGTGAAGAGTGGCAGGAGCAAAAGTAGATACATGGGAAATACAGGGTATATTCAGGGTGTTTAGCGAATGATATATAGCCGAGCTTAATTGGAATATAAGATTCATGAATAGAGGAGGAGTGGGACATGAATCTGGGAAAATAGGTTCAAGAAGCTAAGTGCCAATTAATTTAGGATTGAATGCAGTAGTCAATGGGAAGTTAGTGAAAGTTTTTGAGCAGGGGGATGATATGATCAGAGCTGTGCTCTAGAAAGATAAATTTGGCATAAGGGTGTAGGGTGAATTGGAAAGGAGAAATGCTGGGGACTAGAGACTCATTAACAAGTTACTAAAATAGTCCATGAGAGAAATAATGAGAACCAGAACTAAGGTTGTAGCAGTGAAATAGAGCGAAAAGGATATGTTAAAGAAATCATGAAGGTAGAATTAATAATGAAGGATTGGAGAGGGATGGAGAAGTATAGTGTGAAAGAAATAGAAGAAATAAAAAGATCTAAAGATAACTTCTTGGTTTTGAGGGGTACCCTTAACAGAAATACTAGTTAGGAGGAGAAGCAGGTTTGAAAGAAAAATTATGATGATTTCAGCTTCAAAGATGTCAAACTCCAAGTGCCAGAGGGACATTTGGGCTGAGATCTCTAACAGGCAGCTTTAAATGCAAATCTGGATTTCAGAAGGGAGGTCAGGACTAGAGATACAGATTTTGGAGTCATCTGCTTTGAGGTGATAATTGAAGCCTCAGGAGGAGATGAATTAGTAAGGAAAAGAATATTAATATAATGCTCCTTCTGGGCCCACCTCAAACTGTACTTGCAGGAAGGAAGAGAATAAGAGTTTACGTAACCCCTGCTGTGGACCAGGCACTGTGATAAGCACTTTACACATATTATTTCATTGGATCTTCCCAACTGCCCTGCAAGGCAGTCCATTTTACAGTTGAGAAAATTGAGACAAACAGAGGTTAAGTGGCTTGCCCAGGGTCACACAATCAGTATCTGAGGTCAGATTTTAACTCAGGTCTTCCTGACTCCTAACCCACCAGTTGTTCTCTTACTTAACTAGGAAGGCAATTTCCCCAGTTTCAAGATATTCAGCAGATGCAAACTCCTAAAACTTGGTTCCTGAGGCTCCACCAGTTCACTTACTTTCAATAATCAGTCAGCAAACACAAAGAACATAAGGCAAAGGCATTTGCTGAGTGGCATCTAGTAGTTATAAAACATTCCTATCTCCCTTCGGTAAAGCAGAGGCACATTCTCTCACCACTAGGCAAAGCAGAAGTGGGAAGGGTAGGAGAGCCCTTAGGGCACACTAGTAGAAAGACACAAATTTGGGAAATGGATGTGATCACGTTAACTCACACCAATAACTCATTGTACTATCATGACATTAATTTTTATCAAACTTCTTTGTATTTTAGAAAAAGGTAACAGAATTAAACCCTTCTTTATATTTTTAAAAACTTAACACCTCCTTTCTGCTATCTACCCTTTATCTTCTGTGATTTCATCAAATGTGAGGAGTGGGTTGTCAACTGATCTAAAGTACCCTGATCAATACCCACATGCTACATAAAAAGAAAAAGAAAAAGAAAAAGAAAAATGGCTAAGGACAGAGCATTAGGGAATGTGAAAAGGTAATTAGAGTTTTAAAAAGACCATCACAGTGAAATGTGCTGGAAGCCAAGGAAAGAATACAACAAGGTCAAATGCTACAGATATAACAAGAAGAATTGTTGTTGTTCAGTCATTTTTTGGTCATGTCCAACTCTTTTTGACCCCCTGTAACAACAATGCAATATTTACAATGCCCACAGTGACTATAAATATGTTGGTGTAGTTGTGAATCACAAAATGTAACAGGCTCTCCACATGAAGGACAGAGCCAAAGCATTTATTCAAATACCAGAAAGCCAAGTCCCAAAACCAGAAAGTCAAAGTCATTACAGTAGCCACGAAGTTGATACACATAGTTAATGTAGTGAACATTCACATTCCTAAGCCTTCAAAACAAAACAGGCTCCCTCAGGCAAAGAGAGGCTCTCCTTACTCACAGCAGCTGCTCAGACTCCACCCTGCTTGCTCCCAGCAGTTCTAGCTCCAAGCAGTTCTCATTCCAGCAGTTCTCAGCAGAAGTTCTGGCTGGCTCTCAGAAGTTCTGCCACCACAAATTCTATTCTCAAAATCTCTTCCCTGGGCTTCTCTTCATATATGGTATTAGCTCCTCTCTGCCCCACCCTTTCCTGCTACTTCAGCAAGTTCATCCTACTGTGGGATTCACAAGTTCTGGGTATTAATACTTGACACAATTATAAACTTGAAACTAAATGCTGAGCACCTTTAAGCTTGCCAACACAAGGGGCATGGAAGATCTTCAAATCCCATTACACCCCTTCTGGGGTTTTCTTTGCAAAGATACAGGAATGCTTTGCCATTTCCTTCTTCTCCAGATCATTTTACAGATGAGGAAACTGAGGCAAACAGGATTAAATGACTTGCCCAGGGTCATATAACTACTGTGGATTTGAGACCAGATTTGAATTCAGGTCTTCCCAACTTTAGCTGCCCTGTCCAAAAAGAATAAGAACTGAGAAAAAGCCACAGAATCTGTTGATCAAGAAGTCATTGGGTGGGAGTCAAGACGGCGGCATAGGAGCAGCAACATATCGCAGCTCTCACATAGCCACCCCAAAATACCCATAAAATATGGCTCTAAACTAATCCTAGAACTCCAAAACGCACACAAATATACTTTCCACTAAAGTCAGCTCGGCTACGAGGAACCATATCAGCACTGCAAACCGAAACCAGCGTGCCCTGAAGCCCTGGCTGAGCCCCAGGGGCGGCTGGACGAGAGGATCCGAGCCCTGGCTGGAGCTTGGGGTAAGCGGATTGGCGGCAGCTGCAGCAGTGTCAAGAACTAGGTCAGTGGGACTTGTGAGGTCGTGGGAGAAAAGCAGTCCCGCCCAAACGCCTCCAGGGCTGAGAAGTGAAAGGCAGAGGTTCTGCACCCGCCTCTGCATTGCAGCTTCAGCACCCTCGGCCTGCAGACTGCAGGGGGACCAAACGATCATTCAGAGGCCGAGTGCTCTCGCGTTGAGAGGCCTGGATCCGGATCGCTGGCAGTCTTGGGCTTTGGTCTCGTGGTCCTTTTTCCTTCAGTGAGCTGGAAGTGGGGGAGGGACGCAGCACCTTCCTGAGAGCTACAGCAGCTGGGAGGACCCCAGCGATTTGGGACAGAGCTTTCCTCTCTGGAAGCAGAGCCCCACAGAGATTAAAAAAACAAACAAAAAAAAAAACCACGGACTGACCAACCATGAATAAGAATAAGCATAAGAAGCAAAGTAAGAACAGTAACCAAACCCTAGATTCCTTCTTTGGGGAAAAGAAAGAACAAGGCAGAGAGAGGGAGGAGGACAGTGCAGCCAGAGCTCCCCCACCAGGGGCCTCCAATAAACATGAAGATTGCCTTAAAGCTAGAGATGAGCTGAAGAAGGATTTTGAAAACCAAATAAGTG
>CM053581.1:71068159-71114446 GCA_028627135.1 Pseudochirops cupreus
GACGGGGGGCGGGGGGATACACTGGGATGGCTGTTTTGGGGTGGTGGGTAGGGGAAAGATGGGAAGAAAATCTGTAACTCAAAATCTCGTGGAAATGAATGATGTAAACTAAAATAAAATTTAAAAATAAATAAATAAATTTTAAAAAAAAAAGAAGTCATTGGTGAATTTTGAGAGAACAAATCAGTATTGTAGACAGGGCAGAAGATTATGAAGACCTATAGAGAAAATGGCTGATGAGTAAGTCAAAGCAATAAGTACAAATACCTTTTTCAAGAAGTTTTGAGGTGAAAGGGAGGAAATAGAGAAAAGCGTCTTTAGAGTGTTGGAGGTTTTGTTTGTTTGTTAGATAGAAAAGACTTAAGCATGTCTATGGAAAAAGACCTTGAAGACTTTCCTGTTACTGTCTAGTTACCAGGGCTCTTTTCAACTCCAAATTAAATGTATATTCCTTTGTATTGTATCTCCAAGTAGATGGCAAACTCCATAAAGGAAAGAATTTCATTTTTTCTCTGTATCCCCAGGACCTATAACATGTACCTGAATGTTTTTGGAATTGAAGATGCATTAGAGAGAATAGAGGATAATTATCAGAGTGAGGCCCTAGAGGCCAAGGGGAAGGATGGGATCAAGAGAGCAGGCTGAGAAGACCTTATTGCTGTTTAGTGGCTTCAGTCGTGTCCTACTCTTTTTTACCCCATTTGTGTTCAATTCTTGGCAGAAATATTGGGAGTGGTTTGCCATTTCCTTTTCCAGCTCTTTTTACAGATGAGGAAACGAAGGCAAACAGGGTTAACTGACTTACCCAGGGTCACACAGCTAGTAAGCATCTGAGGCTAGATTTGAACTCAGGTCTTCTTGATTCTAGGTCCGGTACTCTATCCACTGAACCACCTAGCTGCACATGAGGGGATCATATGAAAGTGTATAGATATTTCTTATTCTGAGGCAAGAGAAAACAAGATGAGGGTAAGCATAGTTAGAGAAAAATTTCTAGGTGAAGAGGGAAATTGAGGAAGGGGAGAGAACCTTTATCTGATCAATAAAGTAGGAAGTAAGAATTTTTTATTAAAGTGAGGTAATGAGATAATGCTGCACATGGGAAGGGTTTGGAACAAATAATAGAAACCCTTTGGGGATGTCAACCAGAGGTGGAGAAAAGGATGACATTTTTGAGCAGTATGAGAACCAGAACTTGGAGGAAACCTAGAGACCATCTCATGCAAATCCCTCATCTGACAGACGAGGAGATTCATGGCCAGATATCTGAGGTGATTTGCCCAAGTTACATAGTAAGTAACAGACCTTGAATTGGAGCCTCAGTCCTCTCACCACAAGGCAGGCATTTTCCTCAACTATAAAGTGGGACAGAAAAACATCCAGCTTGCAGGCTTGAGTGAGGATCAAATGAGATATTTGTAAAGCACATAGCACAATCCCTGGCACAAAGCAGGCACCATATAAATGCTGATTCTCTTCCCTTCCCCTTTCCACAACACCACACTTAAGTCAGGCTCCAGAAAAGGTTAGGGAGCATGAACCTGCACTGGACTCAATCTGCCCATTTTGTGATTTACTAATAATAGCTAATATTTTACGTGGTATTAACTATGTGCCAGGCACCATGCTAAGGACTTTACAATTATTCTCTCATTTGATCTTCACAACAACCCTGGGAGGTAGGTGCTATTATTATCTCCACTTTACAAATGGGGAAACTGAGGCAAACAAAGTTTAAGTGACTTGCCCAGGGTCTTACAGATAGTAAGCATCTGAAGCAGGATTTGAACTCAGGTCTTCCTGACTCTAGGCAGGGCACTCTCTCTGCTGGGCCACTTCACTACCTGACTTTCTCCAGCAATGCTCAGCAGTCCAGAAATGGAGAAACAGATTGTGGAGATACATGAATGAAAGGAGACTGATGATAGCTGAGAATACATAGAAAAGTTGCACAGTTCCACAAGCAGGCCTCTAGGCCACATTCTAGAAACCTAGAAAACATTCCACTCCCTTTTTCCCCCTTCTCTTCATGTGTTATGCTGCCCATTATCAATACTAGGAATTGTCTTGCTTCCTTGTGTTAGTATCCCTAACCCCCTGAGTACAGTGCCTAGCACACAGTAAGTACTTAATACTTTATGAATCTGTCCATCTCTTCTAAGCAAAGCACTCTATTGTCATCCTAAATAACATTATCCTAAATAAGCACTGTGATTGGGTGATCTCATGAACGAGGGTCCTTCCTCCAATGAAGCAGATAAAAACCCGTTCATCCCCACTTATCCTGTGAGACTCTTCTAGAAATCAACCTCATGGGAGCCACTCAACCCACCAGGGACCTCCTTCCCACGTAAGCCTATGTTCCCCTTATATGACCAGCCAATCTTTTTTTCCCTAGTACTAAATTTCCCTAATGGCATCCTTCAGGTCACTTTTCCAGCATGAGTCATTTGGAGTACATTGCCTCTGTTCCCACCATCGCCATTGCCTTCTCAGCAATTCTCAGTTTCAATCCTTTGAATATTTTTCGGTGTTCAGTGGTGTTGGATGACTTACCTATTACCTACCACAAGGGGAATGCTGATGTTGAATGAATGAATGAATGAATGAATGAATGAATGAACGAACGAACGAGACCAGCCATTGAGAACCTTATAAGAACTGTATAATTTTCCAGTCTAGCCCAATTTTCATCTCTGAATCCAATCTATTTTCCATTTACAGTGTCTACTGATGAACAACATATCTGCTGTGAGTTGTCCATCCAACTAGATATTACTATCTTGACAAAGCATTATCTACATCTACTCTCCGTTAAGTCAAACTTCCCAATAGCACGAAATGATATGATTTTATCAGTGGAAATGATGTTATAAAAGAAGCATTACCATCTGCTTTGCTTCTACACCCAAACTTAGGGTTTGTTGGCTACTTTCACAGCATCAGTTAAGTAGAGCAAATTTCCCAAAAAGGAGATTTGGGATTTTGATTCCATCTCCCAGTGGATTCCAAGGGTGAAGACACGTCCATTAACACCTCAATAGGAGCACTTCTCCAGGGTCGGGATACTTGTTGACCCATTCACACCTCATTGAGGATGAGTGATTAAATCTCCTAGATTGGAGACAGTTTGATTGCCTTAGGCTATTACCATCTGTGCCACTGCTTTGCACTGAACCTATAAAAAGGAGTCTTCAGTAGAGAGTCATATCTTAAGTATTTCCTCCAAGAGTTCAACACAGAGCAGAGGCTGTACCAGAATTGAATAAACCTGGGTTCCAGAGGGGAAAACCTAAAGAGTAACACAGTCATCTCCCCTGGGGGGAGAGGCAAGTACATAGGTACCTCAAAGTTGTACAGGTTCTTTCACCTTTGTACTCCAAGAATGAAGGAAGGAAAGAATAAAGCATTTATTAAGAGCCTGTGAGGGGCAAAACCCTGGGGATACGAATAAAAGAGTAAGACAGCCCCTACTCTCAAGGAACTCACATTCTAATAGGGGGGATAACACATATGGAAGTCACATGCAGAGATCCCATGGTCCTTAAAGTATAGAAGCAAAGCAGATGGTAATGCTTCTTTTTAAACATCATTTCCACTGATAAAATCATATCACTTTCTACTATTGAAATATTTGCTAGTCCCAAGGACTTTGATGGCAACAGCTTTCTTTTCTGGGTCACCAGCAGCCGTGGCTGCAGTTCTGGAAGGAGTAGCTGCCAGGCTGCATCTCCACAGGGCTTGCTTCCCAAGATGATGCCTGGATATGAGGGGAGATGGGTGGTTTCCTGAAGTCTCCCCCTCAAGGTGATTCAACTAGTCTGGCTGTGTGCTCTGTGTGTGGCAATTGGTTGACAATTGGTGGGAATGTCTGGTCCCTTCTCCACAAGAGTTGCCTCACCAGGCACAGCTGTGAGGGCTAAGCAGGACCATTGGTCTGGGAGGTGCTGCCATTCCCAGGGCTCCCAACCTATCAAGAGTGATATTAAGAGGCAGTGATAGGGGCAGCTAGGTGGCACAGTGAATAGAGCACCAGCCCTGGAGTCAGGGGGACCTGAGTTCAAATCCAGCCTCAGACACTTAAGACTTGTTAGCTGTATGACTTTGTGCAAGTCACTTAACCCCAATTGCCCTGCCCTCCCCCTCCAAAAAAAAACAAAAGAAGAAAAACAAACAAAAAAAGAGGCAGTGATAGACTATCTGGATAGATAGTGGATAGAGCACTGGATCTGGAATCAGAAAGACCTAGGTTCAAATCCTGCCTCACATGTTTACTAGCTGGGTGACCCTAGGCAAGTCACTTAGTCTCCATCTGCCTCAGTATCCTGAACTATATTGTATTTTCATAACAGCACCTACTGCAGAGGGTTTATATGAGCATCAGATTAGATCACATTTGCTTAGTACAGTACCTGGCCCACAGTAGGTATGTCTTTACTTTCCCCCCAAGTGAAAATGGAAGGAAATATCTAGACATTGCCCTATGCTATTATTATTAGTTATTTGAATGATGTAAGTCCACTGGGAAAGCAACCCCAAGTCTGAGAGTCCAATAATCTAGCCTTCTAGAGGGATATGGGTGAATTAGTCTCTTGGAGAGGACTAGGACTGGAAGAAAAATAAGGAACAAAGTCACATGAAGGAGCAGCAGATCTTAGACTTGGCCCTCTAGAATGACCACAAGAAATTCAGATGGTACAGTAGTGATGGAAAGACTGTTGCCTCTCCAGAATTCCCAAGTTTATTATCTTCCAGGGGAAATCTAAGCTTCTATAGATCCCTAGAGAGATTGTAGACTCTCCTAATCAAGATCCATAATCACTCACATGATTACAACATATAGAATATTGACTAGCCTCATGCTAGGTGCTAGAATCAGGCAACCAATTGTAGATACTCATAGACACTCCTCTAAGACCCAGAAAATTGCTGCACTCGCTGCCTCAATTCTGTGAGCAAAACAATTTTGCCCAAGCCTATCCAATTGTTCAGTGACAAAGATAAACCCCAGCAGCCATTCCCTTGTCCAGAACTGCCTTCCCGTCCATCTCTTTCCCAGAAATGAACATGAACAAGCAGGGGAGTCAAGCTCCTCATTCAACCCCACCAGCTCAATTGCACAGAAACACAGACAAAGATCCGCAACCCAGTGCTAAGTCAGTTATCTCTGGAATCTGGTCATTGGGTGAACGGGGCAGCTGAAGTGCTCAGACCCAAGACAATACCAGAGAAATAGTTTTATACATCCCTTGTCTCATGCCACAGAAATCCTGAGTGACAAGAGCAGCAGGATCAGGGTCAACATTTGCTAATCTGAATGAACCTTTGGACCGACAACAATAACTCATTTGTACAATGACTTAAGGTTTACTAAGGATTTTCCCCATAACTCCATGGAGTAGTCTACCAATATTTCTATTCTGCAGAATTAAGGCTCAGAGAGATTAAATTACTTACCCATGCTCACATGGATAGTAAGTATCAGAAAAAGAATTGTAATCCAAGGCTCCTGATTCAAGGGCTGGTACTCATTCCACAATTACCATCTTACCTCAACAGGAAATGAAGCACTGGACCTGTAAGACACAGATAGAGTTTGAGGTTATCAAAAGAAAACCTGACCTAAATCTTTCACCCTTGTATTAAACTTTAACCAATTATCAATACCAAAACAACCCTAAATCCAATCTTAACCCAAAGTCTTAAACTAATAATAACTCCAAATCTAATCCAAACCCTACCCCTTATCAGGTACAAAACAGATTCAGGGGGTTAACCAATAGGAAGCACCTGAGATAAAGGAAGATGGAGTCCTTTTCTGTGTGAGTTTATGCGTTAGATATAGTAGAACAGAGAACCAACAAAGTTGAGGAAATAGCAGTACCCAAGGAAACAGCCAGTGGACTGACAAGGTGAAGTCAATATTGACAGATGAAGAGCAGGAAGATGAGTGACAAATGAGGAGATGAAAAATTGAGAGGAGTCAGATAATAGATGACAAAGAAAGCTGGAAAGATGCTGAGAGTTTCCTACGTATGTTGGAAAAATTAGCAACCTGACAACTCTTCTACATAAGTGCTAGCTCTACCTTTCCATGATTTGTAAAGGGTCAACTGATAGATTACACCACCCTAATGCCAATCCAAACCCCAATCCATGCCCAGCCAAAATAGAATCAAACCCCAGCCAGACCCAACTCTAGTCCAAACCCTAACCTGAACCTAATCTCCAACTCATCCCCTAATCTAAGGAATAGTTGGGAAGAAAGTTTCTTTGAGTAGAGAATAACCATGAAACATGACCCAAGAGCCAGAGCAGACAGCTGTCTGCTTTTCATAGCTTGAAATATATCTTTAACAATTGTCCTTTAGTTTCGAGTCTGATAGTAGAATATTACCATTATTAAGGGATTTCATGCAGGCAAATTTTTTTGTTGTTTAAGAGAACCAGACCTTGCCGATTCATGGATGAGAAAATCAGGCACCTGTTAGTTATTTCCTCAGTGAGCAGCAAACTGGGATCAGAGTTCATAAGAACCCCCACTTTGGGTTGCCAAGATTCATCAGGAAATGAGATTACCCGGAATTTGAAAATGATGAATAACTGGTTTAGACACTGACCAGCTTCTAAGCAAAGAGGAGACAAGGGCATCATGTCACAGGTATATATGTCTCCAAATATTTTAAAAGATATCCCGGCATATTTATTACTCATTTGTTTCTTAGGAGAGATTCATCTAGTACTTTTCCTTTATACTGTGGCTTCAACTATATAAAAGACTCCTTTTCCCTTTCATTTGCCCAAGTATTTGGATACCTTTTAAAAGAAACCATATTTGAAATGGCTGAGATTTATGGATCCAGATTCCATTTCCATCTTTACCAAGGAGATACAAATGCTGTGGAACGTTCAAAGGGACCTTTGGAATCTTCTAGTCTCAAATCTCATTTTACATAGAAAGAAACAGAGTACCAGAGAAGAGAAGTGATGCCCAAGGTCAGGCACGAGTAAGTACCTGGCATTAGGGGGTAGAAATAGGACTTGGAGCTGAGTTGTCTGATGCTATGGGCAGAACTTGACCAAATGAGGTCATAACTTGAAAGCACTGAAGACAGTGACTGGCTCATAGTCAATGTCATACAAATGTTAGTTAATATTATTGTGATCATTATTACTTCCTCTCAAAGAGCAAATCTTTGTGACAAAAGCAAAAATCCAGGAGTTGCCCAGAAAATATATTAAATCTATCAATATCTAGATTTATAACTAGACAGACATCAGTATCCAGAGGCAGGTAGGGGACATAGTGCGTGGGGTGTTGGGCCTGGAGTCAGGAAGACTTTAGATCAAGTCAGGCTTCAAACACTAGTTGTGTGACTCTGGGCAAGTCACTAACTTCTGTTTGCCTCAATTTGCTCATCTATAAAATGGGAACAATAATAGCGCCTACCTCCCAGGGTTGTTGAGAAGATGAAGTAAAATAATAACTATAAAGAACTTACTACAGGGCACATAGTAAGCATTATGTAAATGTTAGCTCTTATTATTATTAGATAGCTACATGGATAGATAGATACCCTTGAGAACATCTCCACATTCTGTCCATAACCATCACTTCTTTCTTAGAGGCGGATTCCCACATCACTGACAGCCACTCTTCCACTATCTCAGACCCCCCCTCCCCTGGAGACAGTAACAGTCATAACTTCCTTTAATCAGTTTTTCCCACTGAGTCAGCCACTGAGAAATCCTCAGAAATACAGATCTGAACTGAGAGCTAGACTTGGTTTGGAGAATCAAGTCTATCTCCAAACAATGATAACTCCAAGGATATGTCTCTCAGGGTTAATGCACTCAATCTAGATACCATTTTGGCTGACCCCCTTCCTCAGTCCTAATGCTTGAGCAGTCAGTACCCACCCCCATACTATGTATAAACGTCCAGTTTCTGGAATCTATGAGGGCTCAGCCCCTGGCCTCATGGCACTGTATCTTAGTCTGCTTTTTTCAGGCTTAGTTATTAATCACTTTTTCACATGAGCTTCTTAAATCATTCTATATAAACAAAGTAGGAGATAGCACAGAGCCTGTGAAACCCCTGAATAAGATCACTGGGGAACTCTCTTGATTCCAGAATCATCCCAGCTAAGTTAGTTTTCTCCTACAATCTTTCAAGCATTCATACACTGGACAGCTGGAGCTAGGGCTACAAGGATTAACGCATTTAAAATATTCACACTTGGTTAGAAACCCTAATTCTCCAAGAAACAGTATGAAATTCAGAGATGCAAAGAATATTAGAATTGGAGTCATATCACCCAGTGCAAGGCCCCCTTACACAACATTCCTGATATCTGGATCATCCAGCCATCACTTAAATACTAAAAGGAACTCATTACCTTATGTTCCATTTCCTTTTTAGACAGCTTTAGTTGTTAGAAAGTTCTTCACACTGAGCCAAAATCTGCTCACTATAACTTCAACCTGTTCATCATGGTTCTGTCCTCTGAAATAACACAGGATAAATCCAGTCTGTTTCTACATAACCCCTCAAATATTTGAAGATAGCACTTTAAATTTTCTCTTCTCCAGGAGAACCATTGCCAGTTCCTTCCAAGTTTCTTCGAATCAGAATGCCAAAGCTGAAAGAAACTTAGAGATTATCTGGTTAAACTCCCAAATTTAGTAAGAGGATACTGAGATCTTTCTTCCTTTAGCATGGTTTTCAGACCTTTCACCACACAAATTATTTTCTTCTACTGCAGTTTGTAAATATCCTCTTTAAAATATGGAGTCAGGAACAGAACATAGTACTTTCAGATATGGTCTGATCTGGGCAGTTTGTAGCAACACCATAACCTCCCTGGTTCTGGGATAATTCTGGTACTACTTACCTGATAGGGTTGCTATTAAGAAAGCATGATGTAAACCCCAAAACACTGAAGAAATGTGAGCTTTTATTCTCCTAGTTTAAGTGATTATTTCAATAACCTCCTGTATACCATTGGAATATCAGGGTTTAAGTGATTATTAATTTAATTTAATTGATTTTTTAATGTTTAAAGTTTAAAATAAATTAACAGTTAAAAAAATCCACATACTTAGATATACACAAGCATAACACAGTTCTAACTAGTTGAGCAAGTTAGACAATAAAGTTAGAATAGCAGGTCATTTAGGAAGATCGAAAATTATCCAATTTCAAAGGATATTCATGTTATTCTTAGGGAACAGCATTTGACATCACAATGGCTTTCCAGTTCTTTATGCCAGAAATATACACTCAAAGCTGTCCTCTGTCCATCCATATCTATCAGAGGAGATGGTTCTCAACCCCTAGAGCCTAACACAAATGTCAAGCAAGGTAGATAGATGTAAGGGGAAACATATCCCTGGTGCTTCGTCCCTCTGGAGGCTCATTGTCCATCCGTGGCAATACAGGTTGGCTTTCTGCTCCTATGATAAGCACAAAGTCCAGTCCTAAGGGAAGATCTTAAAATTTGGAATGATGCTGGAAGCCTGTACATTAGAGAAGTTTCCCAGGGCATCACAAAAATGTGTATCAACACCAGAGTAATAAATAGGCTGTGCTGACTGAGAACTTGGGTGTAAAGGCGATATTAAATAACTTAAACCAGAATAATAGCCCTGTTGCCTCCTCCTTATAGAGAGAATGGACCTAATGGCCCCTTTACTTTGAAGGACTGACTTCCTCTACCCTTCACACCCCTACCTCTTCTGCTAGGCTCCTGAGCTCCCCTAGGTCCACATTAGCAATTTTTAAAGGCCTCATTTGGTACATATTTCCTGCTCCATGCTTGACCTATTCCCTGTAACATTAGCATTCCCCAAATCCTTTTAGCATATTCTCCCCAGCCCAGTTAAAGACATTCTTCAATCCACACATATTTGGAGGTGTGGGATGGGCTTGCTACATCCCAAAGCCTTATCCCACTGTCCCTCCCTCCATGTAAAAGGCCAATCTTATTGTTCTATCCCTCCCTCCCACCACCCTCCTTCTAATCTTTCCTGTTCTGACCCATCATCCCTCAGTCCCTCCCCCTCACAAGCTCTCCAGTAATCAGGAGGCATCGGTGGGCTCTAATCAACCCCCTGTTTTGACTATTTTAACAGCAATAAAAGGGCCATAAAGAGAAAGTCACAGGGCCCCACTGGAACTTTGAACGCCTTCTCCTCAATATAATTAAAAACACCAAGTGCTTATTTCAAAGCTGTAAGTGACAGCTCTGGCAGTGTGCCTATTGGAGGAAGCCTAATTATGCTATAAATTAAAGGACCTTTTTTTTACCCAACATTATGACCTTTAATAAGATTGTTTTTACAACCAGCTGTCAATAAATCATCCAGGAGCACCAGTGAGAAGTGTTCTCAGAGAACTTCTGTGAATTTCATTAGTTGCCGTTTATTTGGTTTGGGCCAGCAATGATGTTTTTTAAATCTCAAATTAAAAGCTCTGAACCATAAAAGCTAATTCAGAAAAGTTCCCATTCCAGCCTCTGAAAATGAACCTGCCTAATTGCAGAAATTAGTCCAGACAGGTCCCAGCCAGAAGGTCATTAACCAGGAGGCAGTGACAAGTGTCTAGGGATCAGGCAACAACTGGTCCTTCAGGTGACCAGCCTCCACAGTGCCTAACCAGCTCCAAAGCAACTGACAGGTCCTGAGAGTGACCAACTGTTCTCAGAGTTGCCACCCCTGCACCAGAAGTTAGTAAGTATTCTTAGGCAAATGGATTAGGAAAATTCTACAAGTCCCTCCAAACCAGGGGTTCTTAATATTTTTTTTAATCGTAGATCATGTTGGTGACAATCTGGTGAGGCCTATGGACTCCTTCTTGGAATATCTGTTGCCTACGTTCATGATGGAAGGAAATGCCAAATTTCTGTTAGAGGTTAGTGAACATAAAGACTTCTTATCCACAGACCCTTGGAGGGATCTGATCTGAAATTGCTTCTCCATCTTTCTATAGCTGTGGCTTCTATCTAAGGGTGTATGATAAAGTCAAGTCACCAAGTCAAGTCAGTAAGCATTTATTAAGTTATCTACTTGTACTGGAAACCACAATGGCATACCCAGGATGGCTGCCAGCGCAAGTTCTTAAATCTGCTTTTACTAGAAAAGATAGCTGTTCAAGGGGTCAACAATCTTTTTAATTACATTCATTCGTTCAGGGGAAAAATCAGCACCCTGAACTTCAGAGAAAATCCAAACAAAGAAAAATTGAGAAAGTACAGAAAATATAAGCCAAGAAATAAAGACCAACAGACAGGGCTTCTAACTGTCTGAGAAATTAGCACAGATCCAACTGTCTGACCAAGGTAATACATACATAGTTACCAGAGAAAGAAGCACCAGCATTTGGGTTTTTCAAAGCAGGGGAGCTCCTTAACAACTACCCAGAGTCTCATCTGGCCAAATCACAAGGAATACTCTTACAATGAGTGAGCCCCAAAGCAAAATGCTAACCTCAGAGTATATGTACACCCTTTTTAGAGTCAGAGGGTATCACAACCCTCATGACTCAGTGCCTAATTAGAAATTAACAAAAGGTGTGAAAGCCTTCCTACAAGCAAGCCTCCCCTAAGCAAGTTTCCCTTAATGGGCTCTGCATGAGGCTTATTAATGGGCAGGGAAGATCTTATATTCCATTAATATTACACTACTGTTTGCTAGGCACTGTGCTAAGCCCTGAACACACACACACACACACACACGCACATGCACACGCACACGTGCACGCACACACACACACGCACGCACACACACACGCGCGCACACAGACGCACGCACACACGCACACACACACACGCACGCACGCGCGCGCACACACACACACACACATGCACACACACACACACACCAACAATCCCTCCTGCCAAGGAGATCATAGTCTAACAAGGAAAACAATATGCAAACAACTATGGACAAACAGCACGTAAGGAGGATCAAGTAGAGATAACCAGAGAAGCAGAGAGCGGTCAGTTGAAAGACAAATGACTCTGGAGTCAGAGGAGAAGCATTCAAGCTCCACCTTCACCATTTACTGCTGTGTGGCCTCATGCAAGCCACTGACTTCTCTGAGCTCCAGTCTCCCCGTCTACATAATGAGAACATTTGTACTCCCTATGCCACAGGGTCATTGGGAGGAAAGGCCCCTGTGAACCATAAAGTTCTACGGAAATATGAGCTATTACTATTATCACCTTTTCTTCTGAGTGTGTCCCTCAGCCCTTTGTCTCCCAGCAGGATGAGGGACAGAATGTCCTCAGCACAGGACTAAATTATTCTATATTCACTGCTGCATTATGGGGAGTATAAACACAGAGAAATGTTTAGGTATACAAGTTGCAGAGACATGGCACTATTTTAGAATAGAAAGAACACTGGACTTGGATACTGGGAATAGAGAGATCAGGGTTCCAATCATCACTCCAGCATCTATTACCTGCAAGACTTTGGTCAGATCATCTAAGCTCTCCAAGCCTCTGTTTTCCTCATCCACAAAATGAAAATATCTCTATCACCTATGTCATGGATGTTTTATGAAAAATAAAAGGGACAGGAACTGGACCTGTTATTTCAGTAGCAAAATAAACTGCCAAATGAGTAAATTCCCTGTATCAATGCTATCTCTTTGCAGTTTATGATCTTAGAGAGTTGCCTAGGGCACTGAGAGGTTAAGTGACTTGTCCAGAGTCATACAGCCAGTAGGTGCTAGAGATAGTACTTGAATCCAAGGTTTCTTAATTCTAAGACATGCCCTCTATCCACTACACCACAATGTCTCTCTATTATGCTCTCTCTAAAGGAGGTTTATTATTCCATAGGGAAATGGCACATGGGGACAGTATACAGAGAGTCAGGGTAAGGACATGTCACACAAAGGCACACTATATATAGACAACATACAATGCATAAAAAGAAATATAACTTATGGAAGAAATGTGGTGCAAAGAAAAGTGCAATGGATGAAGAAACAAGAGATCCAGGTTCAAATTCTGGTCGTTCCATTACTAACTATATGAATTAGAGCAAATCCTCTGGGCTTCCATTTCCTCATTAGTAAAATGAATGAGCTGCACTTGGCAATCTCGTAGGGTCCTTTCCAGCTCTGGGTTTCTATGATTTTATGACACAGAAAAAATATTATACACAAACACGGTCTATAGAGATGTTTCATTTATGTACATATTTGATTTGTTACTAAGCAGTGGTATTTTGTTTTCATTTTAATAAAGCCTTATTATTAGAAGGGTGTCAGGAAATAAACCTGTTAACACATCTCCCTACAAGCTCCTCAACTCACCCCCACCTCTGTCCACATAGAATGACTGTTGAGGAAGACTCAACCAGAGGGAAAAAGAAATACTCCCTGTTGCTGTGGGGAAGTCAAGGCTGAGTCCAGAGGGCAGAGTAACAGAAATGTTGCCCTAATGAGTGTTTGTGGTGAACATCTCTCAGAATCCTTTTCCATCTATTTTCCACCCCCACCCCCACCATGATCTCATAACTGCACCATCCCCCATCAATGAAACCCCTGAGCCCCCTGATACTTTTCTCCTATGACAAGAACTTCGGTGGTTCTAAAATTTCCCAATGAAAACCATCAGGGAAGTCGTGCATGGGAAATGAAATGCCAGCACATGAGTCCCAGTGACTGTGAAGAGTCACATTGAACTGACCTGTGCTCTCTCTGCTCGGCGTCATTCATCAATCTCCGGGTCATCTGGAGCGTCTCACCTCAGGCTCACAGATCTGGTTTATGTACAATACACATTTTTTCCAGTTTTTATTTCATCTGATTTCTTCAAGCAGCCATTCCATTATTCCTTAACATTTGAGTTGAAAAATGTAAATTACAGGCGCCTGTGGATTGACGTAATGTGAAAAGAAGGCAGCTGTTTTCTCTCTCTCTGAACCTGGAACATGGTTTTTTAAAACTAATAAACCCCTTGAACCCCATGAAGACCATTTTGACTTTTTAAATGACCATTTCCAGAAGGAAAGCAGGAAAAGTGTTTTCTTGGTAAGGAGAGTCATGTTGTTACCTCCTTAGGGGAAGATAAAGTTCAAGGACCAGCAGAGACTCTGGGAGATTGCCCCCAGCTCACGGCCACACTCAGTGCCATGGTCTTTGCCTGCTCAGGCTAAGGAGGCAGATTCTGTGGCCACAGCAATGCTCTGAGGGCCTTATGGAGGGTCTGTGGTTACTTCTCTGATTCAAATAATAATTCTGGTTCAACTGGGCCTTTACTCTCCAGGGAGGGGCAATGGAGGAAAACTATCCGTAGTGATGGCCTTGGGAATGGTCACTTACTTGTGGGATGGGGGTAGAGATGAACAACCTCTGTATGACAAGTGATAGCTGTTGTAGAAATTACAAATCCTGAATGCTTTAGAGATCATTTACTCCATCCCTTCCATTTTACTGATGAGTAAAGAATTGTTGCTGTCCTGTTGTTTCAGTCAGGTCTGACTCTTCATGACTCCACTTGGGGTTTTCTTGACAAAGAGACTGGAATGGTTTGCCATTTCCTTCTCTGACACATTTTACAGATGAGGAAAATGAGGCAAACAGGGTTAAGTGACTCACCCAGGGTCACACTGCTAGTAAATTTCTGAGATCGGATTTAAACTCAGGTCTTATCTGACTCCAGGCTCAAAACTCTATCCAATGCACCACCTAGCAGAGGTCCAGAGAATTTGTGACTTGCCCAAAGTCAGACAGTGAGTGGTAGACCCAATATCACAAGCAGCAATTAGTCTGGGCATTCATCTAATCTATTTAATGGAGAGGCAGCAAGGCATAATGGATCGAGATCCAGACTGACTGAGGCACGAAGACCTAGGTTTGAACCCTACCTTTTCCCCATATTGTTGATATGGTCCTGGGCAAGCCACTTAACTGCTCAGTATCCCAGCATACTCTCCAAGGCTATAAATGGTAGAACAGCAGCCAATCTGTATTGGAAGAGAGAGTAACCTTATGGGGAATTGCCTCCACCAAAGAAATCACAAGTCTGTCTTTTTTTCTCTTTTTTTGAGTAATCTAATCATCAGCAGGTTCCCTCTTGACTATCCCATGTCCATATCCCCACATGGTGGTCTTCATATTCATAGACAGGCTCAAGCCAAGGAAACACACACTCATCAGTTTCCTGGATTCTTTCTCCAGCTAAGAGATGAATACTAAAGAAAAGAAGAAGGAAAGTGTTTGGACATCTCGGACTATTTTTCTTTTACCTTCTCTCAGAATTTCACCTTGTGGCTGCAGAGTGATAAGGCTAGTCTCTGCTAACTTCAGCAGCAGCCTTCTGTGAATCCTTTCCTTTAAAAGGTTGGAGTTCATTACCCCAACTCAAATAATGTATGACTATGTGGTCAGGTCTAGTTCTCTCTTCTGAAAAAAATGTTCCCAGGTCAGAAGGCTTCACCCTTCCTGAGGTTTTCCTGGCTCTCAGAGAGAATGTCCCATGCTATACTGTGGGGAGGCCCATCTTGGCTGGGTGCCAAGGTAAAAAGGGATGCTCTCCTAATTCTAATTATCAGGGGAATGGGCCAGGCTAGAAGTCAGCTACTGACATTTGTGCATTCTGAGTGGATTTGAATTCAAGGAACAGAAATGTCTATGGGAGCAAATAGAGCAATTATATATTCAAGAGGAGTTGGTATAGTACTGGAACCCTGAGTTATTCAAAAAGTACGTTATGCATATTATCTCCTTTCCACAAACCTGTGAAGCAGGCAGTCTAGGCACTGTTATCTCCACTTTACAGATAAGGGAAACAAGGCTCAGCAAAAGGACTTACTTATGGTCATAGAGTTAACAAGTATCTAGCCCACAATGGTTGACTGGCATTTGTTCAGTGGGGGCACCATTGTCCCCATCCTAATTATTTATCTCAATCTTGTTTTAAAAACCCTGCTTGAGGATAACTTTATGCTATCTAGACCCAAAGTTCCTTCCCAGTACCTTTAGACCATATTGAACTGACCTCACAGACGCCTTTTTACTGATTCCCTAGTCATCAAAAGTTGCTGTCCCTTGAAAGGCCTGGTTTTACTTGGATCTATTCTTTGCCTAGGCTGGCTTGGCAAATACATAATCTTTAACCAGTTGTTAAGGCAAAATCTACGTTTGGTTGCGGCTTTGCGCTTTCATCTATTATTGTAAGTATATTCTAGGATTAGTTGACAATACTAATGACTGCCATTGCTCCTGGATCATTTCTTCATCAGGGAAGTTCTTGATATTTCTCAGAACATAACCTTTCTCTCTATACTTCCTCCAATAGCTCTTCCAAATAAGTATCTATTTCTGGTCTAAGGTAAACCTCAAATCCTAGGTCATTTTTGGAATGGAGAACAGCCTAGTGAGTGATCCTAACTGGGGAATCAGCTACATCCCCTTCCCCACCTTATCTTTTCATGAACAGCCTTTCAAGAGTTCTTCATACTCAGAACTCTATCTCTGAATTTAGCAATATGACAAATAGTCCTGGGCTTGGAGTCAAGAAGACTGGAGTTCAAATCTGGCCTCAGATACTTACTAGCTGTGAGACCCTGAGTAAGTCACTTAACCTTGTTTGCCTCATTTTCCTCATCTATCAAATGAGCTAAAGAAGGAAATGGCAAACCAGTCCAGTATATTTGCTAAGAAAACCCCAAAATGGGGTCACGAAGAGTCAGACACGAGTGAAACAACTGAATGACAACGACAAAAAACAATTTCCACTCCTAGAAGAGGAGCTACTTTACAGTATGAATATATAAATGGTGTGGTGTAGGTAGGGTAAAGAATGATGACTCTAAAATCAGAGGACCTTGGTTCAAAACTTGCCTATGTGACCCAAGGTCAGTCATTAACCTCTCTTGGCCTCAGTTTCTTCATCTGTAAAATGAGGGAGTTAGACTGGATAGCCTATGATGTCCCTTCCAGCTCAGAATAATGATACTATGAACTCCTAGAAGTCTCTCTTTCAATTTAACAATATGACAAATTCTATCTTATAATGCCCATTATGACTTATAATGACAATAATGATAATTTTATCTTATAATGACAAATGCTATCTTATAATTTAACAATATGACAAATTGAGACATACACTAAGTTGTTCATTTCTATCCTGAAGAAGATATTTGAGATATTAGGCTCTAAATGCAGAGCATCTGGGTTCAAATCTGACCTCAACTTCTTACTGTCCATGTAAGTTTGGGCAAGTCCCTCTATGTGCCCTTGGTTTCCTCATCTGTAATACAAAGGTATCAGACTAACAACTTCTAAGGATTTTGTTGTTTGTTCGCTTTTTCTCAATCTATGATTACAAGCTGTAAGGGTGTTTGACGCCATCAGCCACTGGGGGCGCACCACGACAGCCTGGGGACGGGGTAGAGGCCCGCGCATGTCTCAGTGAAGAAGGCATGATCACAGGAGATGTCTCCTTATCTTCGGGGCTGTACGTGAGTGGCTCACCGGGCAATGACTGCACTCGGAGGCGGGGATCAAAAGCTAGGGTGTAAAAAAGGGGAACCGCGTGCGTGTAGCTCTCTCTCTGTTCCTGTATATGCTGCAATAAACATCCTTACCGTTTGCCCGAGTCCTGGGTTGCTCTGTGGGGGGGTGCTAGTTCTTCAAGCTGGTCTTGAAGCCGGTGACGACCAAAGCCTGAGAGGAGGAAAGCACCTGGAAGAGGTAAGCAATAGAATAGGGTCCCCAGAGTCTGAGTTGGGGGACATTTATAGAGTAGGGTCCCCACAGTCCGAGTTGGGGGACATTTAGAGTAGGGTTCCCAGAGTCCAAGTTGGGGGACGTTTTACACAAGCAAATCGAAAATTTGGGAACAGAGGTTTCAGGTCCTCTAATCTTGAAGATTTCATTCCTGAATATAAATCCCAACAAAGAAACCCTTCAAGAGGAGAAAATGAGAGACTGGGACACAGGATCATTGTGGGACCACAGCCCTGGAAGAGATGAGAGGGGATGGGATCAAAAGCCCCAGCTGGCCATGCATGCTTGGCTTTTGTTGTCCTTGTCAAGGAAAGATACCCTCTCTCTAAAGCTGGAACTACAAAGAAAAGACCAGAAGATTATTGTAGGGAAAGCAAAGAAGAAACTACATTAGGGAGTTCAGTCAAAGATTGATTGCTGAAATATAAGGATGATTTGAAGTAACTTAGCATGGTTAGCTTGGAGAAAAGAAGAATCAGTGGGAACATGATCACCCTCTGCAAGTATCATGTGGAAAAGGGATTAGATTTGTTCTGTTGGCCTCAGAAGGCTGAACTAGCAGCAATGAGTGTTGAGTTACAAATTAAGGCTTGATGTCAGCAAAAAACTTCCTAATAATAATGCTTGTTCGAGAGTGGAATAGGCTAGGGAAGGAGTGGGTTCCTCTTGAAGGTCTTTAAGCAAATGATGAGGATGTTATCATGGGGATTCCTTTTGTTTGTGGCTTGTACTGGATGGCCACTGAGGTCCTTTGCAAATCTCAAATTCTGTGATACTCTACAAAAAAGGAAATGAGCTCATCCTCCCAGAGAATACAATGATTGAGGGTTTGAAAAGAGAAGGTATAAAATAACCATGATGAGGAGTGTAAGAGTAACAATGGAAGAGGAGGAAAATTGATGAAAAAGATTTATCCGGGACCACTGGTCTTCCAGCTACTCCACAAACAAAACACTCTTTCTCTGTTAATTATATTTATATATATAATACATTTTATATATATACACATATATATAGTTATGTTATCTCCCTCACTAGATTGTAAGCTCTTTGAGGGTAGGGACTGTCTTTTGCCCCTTTCTGTATTCTTTGGGCTTAGCAGAGTACCTGCTATATAGTAGGTACTTAATAAATGTTTAATGATTGATTGATTCCAGGCACAACTTTTTCCTCCTAGAGAGCTTTAAGCTCAGGAGTGAGGCTTCCTAACTGCAGCATCTTATTTATATATGTAACTCCTTTGTCCTTTCTGTTTCAACCTCT
The DNA here is from genome assembly GCA_028627135.1 of Pseudochirops cupreus. NCBI lineage: Eukaryota > Metazoa > Chordata > Mammalia > Diprotodontia > Pseudocheiridae > Pseudochirops > Pseudochirops cupreus. The sequence goes on from CM053581.1 coordinate 71,087,175, forward strand.
GCCTTTGTTTCTCTGTCTCCATCTTAGAGAGTGAGAGAGAGAGAGAGAGAGAGAGAGAGAGAGAGAGAGAGAGAGAGCCTGTGTTTCTGGTTCACTCTTTCTCTCTTGGTCCTGAGCTTGAAAGGCTGGGATTTAAAAGTTAAAGGGAGGGAGGCCTGAAGGTTGAAGGGGGGGGGGGGGTGGGCAGCTAGGTGGCACAATGGATAGAGCACATGCCCTGGAGGCAGGAGGACCCGAATCCAAATCCAGCCTGAGACACTTGACACTTATTAGCTGTGTGACCCTGGGCAAGTCACTTAACCTCATTGCCTGGTAGGGGTAGGGAGGAATTAAATAAGGCATTAAAAAAAAGCAGCAGAGTTGATGTGGAAACTATCACCGGGAAAAGGGGTGATATGGGAAGGCTTTATTGCAGTGGCTGATGAACTCCTTAGAGGCATAAAATGTCAGTATGTCTCAGCCTGTGAGAGGAAGTGCCAAATTCTCCTTCCAAATCCTAAAGTTGAGAGAGTGCTCTGAAGTTTCTAGATTTGTTCTCTCCAGCTGGTAGCAACATACAAGGTCTGTCCTGGCAGCCTCCTCCCTTCCAATCTGGTTCCAAACTGACTTCTCCCAATGCCGCCTGTAGGCGCAGCCTGTGTGGCAAGGCTTAATGCAGACCTGAGCTGGGAGGGCCTCTCTTCAACCCCAGAGGCTTACAGAAGGCAACCCTGAGGGATTCCAGGAAATGATTCTGTACAAAGTGTCTGTGATTATCGGGATTTCAGGGAGGGGGCAGGGATCTGAACTGATGTATGGAATGCTCAGAATAGCCATAGTCCTCTCCTAGATGACCCCAGGGAGAGGGGAATGGGTCAGTACCAATCTACAGAGGCTTCTCCAAAACAAGAAGTCTTTTTTTTTTTCTTAGTCAAACTGAAACATTTTTTCTGGTTTGAATTGACTAAAAATGTCTTCTCTGTGCCTTACTGTACTTGTTTGAGCTATATTTCAGGGAGCAAAGTGTTAGGTCCTCAAAGACATTAACTGAACATTGTTGAGTTAAAAATAAAATCTCCTTTAAAAAAAAAGCCAGCTGTTTCATCCAATTTATTTTGCCTTTCATTGTGATGTGAAACATTTCTCTTAGGGAGGTTTCCAAGAAAAGACTGTAGGTTCCCACCTATGAGACTCATGGGCATGGATTGTCAGAAATCAAGTCCTCACATCCCCTAATAGACTTAACCAGCCAGTCAGTCTTGTAAGTAAATGGGATCCTAAATTGGATCAAAACTCTATTTCAGGACTTTGTTTTAAACCAATGGGATAAGCTTGAAAGCTGTCAGTATACAAGAATATAGCACATCTGGAATGGCAACTATGACCTCCTGCTGGCTGATATAACTCAACATGTCTGTCAGATGTTTTTTTCCCCCTCAAATGGCCACAATTTATTTGGCTTCTGTCCCTTTTGTCCAACTCCTAAGTAAAGATGGTTGTTAAGCTCTATATTTTTACCTTCATGCTAATTACAAGCTATATTTTACCACTGAGTTGCTTTCTCTTTCCTTAGAAGTAAAAATGACAGAAAAAAGAAGCTAGAAACCAAAAGTTATGCTGATTACCAGACTCCCCCAGAAGACACTGAAAAAGTAGTAGCTTATAATTTTCTTAACTGTAGTTATATTTCCCCTGTATTCGGTCCTGGGAAGATTACCCTGAAGATGTTCAGACCAAGAGCAAACTTTGAGTTGGATTTAATCATGTTCTACCCATTGGAATGGGAGGCTGTTATCAACTGCTTTGCAGCAACTGTATAGGTTTGTAATATAGAAATGACCAATTCCATTCTTAAAGAGGCCAGGGAGAAAAATGAATGGCTAGGTCTGGAGGAATCAGATCCATGTTTTGACTGTGGTCTGACATCAGCTTTGACCATAACGTAATGTCTTTTTCATGGAAACCCACACTTTGAATTCACTCTGAAGTTAAAGGCGAGAGCAATATAGTAAACGTTTAGTAACAACTCCCCCCACACACACATACCTAGATTTATTAGCCAGTTAAAACTTTAATGGTTAAATCTGAAAACCTTTTATTTCAATGGCCCCAGGGATGTGCACAGCTGGAATGCTGAGTTTTAATATATTCAAATTGGAATAAAATACCACGGTAACTAGGAAGTTAACTTTCTTTCTTAGATGCTGTTCCCAAGAGACCAAAGTGGGTGTTGAAAGGAACATATACAGAATATTCACACAGACCCCTCCATCTGGCCCAGTGGTAATGGAGTGGCACAGGGAGGTCATGTTATAGGGAGCAGACAGAATGATTCCCTTTCCACTTGTATTGACTAGCTCCCTTTCCCTCCCTACAGGAAGGACTTTTTTGATGATGGGCGCAAGTAACATTCCTGCTAAAATTTAACCCATCGATGTTTACTTTGCCTTTTATTTCAAGAAAGAAAATTCTAACAATAGCAGCTCATATTTATGTAGTCCTTTGTTTTAACAAAGGGCTTTTTCATAATCTGATTAAAACAAAGGGCTACATAAATGTGAGCTGCTGTTACAATATTCATATCCTCACATATTCCAACAATAGCAATTGGGCTATATCCACACAATTCCCAAATCCAGACTCTCAGGTTTGAGGATAAAAGCAGCTCTCTGAAGATCATTTGTGAGTTGTGGGAGGTTTTTGGGGACGTGAGCTTAACAAAGATCATAAAAGAGACAAGGAGAAGGTGACAATGGAGAGAGATGTTCAGCATTTTCAGGTTTGGAAGCCCTATTTACCATTAGCCTGCAATGATATTAAGAGTAGATGTAATTCAGACATTGATGTGAGTGCTGAATGAATGAATGAATGAACGAACAAATGAATGAATAAAGTTCATATTAGGTACCAGACACTGGGGATACAAATGTAAAAGTAATGCAGTCCCTGACCCCAAGGGGCTTACAATCTAATGTGAAGAGACAACACATATGGGAGGTTGTGGCCAGGAAAAGAAGTTTTAGTCTGGTAAGTCACAGGAATAGTGAGTAGACCCATAAGGTTGTCACACACTCTCCTGAAACAATAATAGTATTGCTTTGATTGTTCTTCTCAGATGTAGCCTGGGAAAGACTAACACATATATCTACTATACACAGGATTCCAGGGCATATGGAGAGAAGGACATGAAACATGATCAAGGACAAGCTAGTTGGGGTAGTTTAGGTATGTTTGTACTCAGATCACTCCCTACTGAGAACAGCTCATCTTCAGGGTGCAATTCCAAAGCTTAGTGAATTAATTCCCTCAAGGAATGGGGGCATGGCCTCTGGAGATCTGATCTAACAGGGTTCTGTTCCAGGTAAGGAAAAGGGAAACAATGACAGGGCAGACAGCAAGATTCCCACATAGGTAGAGAGTTGGATGGGTTAAGGCATGGTGCCAGAAGATGGCAGATGAGGGAGGTAGATTCAAAGCTATAGCAATCACTTGAGCTAACAACTTGTCTGTGTCACTCTCCCTGTTGGTATATGGAGGTGGCCAGAAAAGACCAGGCTGGCTAATTTGGAGCTGATACCTAATGTAACCAATGTTGCTGTTGTAGATTTTTTTCTAATACCTTTCTAGAGTGACTTATTGAATCCTATTCTAGATGTGACATGGAAGCAATAACTAAGACAAGTGCTATTTCCTCCACCACCAGGAGACATATGTAGGAGGACTTAGCCATTTTGATGATGGGTGCAAGTAACATTCCTGTTAAAATTTTACCCACTGCTGTTTACTCAATCACCTTTACAGATAAGACTCGTAGGCTGTATCTGAATTCCCGTATCATCACAAACTCTTCCCTCTGGTGACTTGACCTACTCTTCTTGGTATTCACGTGTTTGAATCTCCAAGTTGCTTACTTCCATGGCAAACACAGTCACAGTCCAGGAGCTGCCAAGTCACAACCACCCTACAATTACTCCTCTGGCTGACTTCCCAGTGGATCAGCCCAGAACAATGATAGACTATACAAAATGCCGGTGTAAGATAGACTCCCAGGTTACCCACACAGCTGCAGCTGCACACTTCCCCAGGCACCAGAAGCTTCCCGAGGTCAGTTCCTCTCCCCACAGCTAAACCAATTTTGCCCTGAGACAAGGGTTGCAGCCAATTTTATATCACCAACAACAGTAACTTCCTTCCCATTTCCTCAAGTACTCCACTGGGTCCACATGCCAAAATGTTGAACTGAATGGCCACTGAACTCCCAACTCCATTGCCGTTCTGAAAATGGCAGTGCAATTACGTACAGCAGGCATTAACTCTTCCTCTTACAGCTGCTGTTCTGCTGAGAAGTTAGAGCTTTCCTCATCGTCGAAGTGGTCATAAGCATGTATTTTTTTTTTAAAGATGTGCTGCTGGGGTAAAGAGATCCATCTTGCCCTCCTGGAAAGTCAGAGGGATGATAGGGGAGGACATAGGAGAGAGCAGATTAGGGAAGGGGATATACAGTGGGATCACTGTTTGGGGTTGGTGGGCAGGGGAAGATGGGGAGAAAATTTTGTAAAATCTCATGGAAACAAGTGATGTAAACTAAAGATAAACAAAAGTTAATTTTAAAAAATGAAATAAAATATGACACAAAAAAATAAAATAAAAAAGATGTGCTGGCAGGATTATTATTATTATACCTAAGTCCATTTTTAGTGTTTGTGTAGATATACATATTTTTATATCTAAATTTACATATTTAAATTTACTTATTTGACTATAAATTAAATATATATTTATATTACTTATGAATGTATTTGACTACATTTATTTATATATAATTATTATAGCTAAGTTTATTTTTATGCTTTTATAGCTGTTTTATATAGTGCTTTAAGATTTATGAAGTACTTTACATGTGTTATCTCATTTGAGCCCCATAACAATTTTGTGAGATAGGTGCTAATATTATCTCCATTTTAGATGAAAAGACTGTGGCTGAAAGAGGTTCACTGAGAAGCCCAGGGTCATATAGCTAGGAAGTATCTGAGCCAGGATGTGTACTGAGGGCTTCCTGACTGCAGAACAAGCGTACTTTCTCCACCACACCAGCAAGTTGCCTTTGGCATGAATGATAGATAGGAGAAGAAGCTACCTGCCTGTTAGGATGCCATTACAAGAATTCAGTAAGGGGGCAATGTGAGCCTGTACTCAGGTGGTGACAATGGGAACAGGGAAGAAAGGATGGATGCTAGAAACATTGCCAAAGTAGCATGAGAATTGATAGTTGATTTCATGTGAAGGTTCATATGAGAGAAAAGAGTCAAAGATAACCCCAACGTTATGAACAGAGGAGACAGAGTGAATGGTACTACCATGGACAGAAGAAAAGTGAGAAAAAAGAGCAGATTCAAAAAGAATTATAGCATTCCATTTTGGATATATTAAGCTTGATCTCTCATGAAACAGCTAGGTGTAGATACCCTGTAGACAACTAGAGATTCCAATGATGAGGATGATGGGTCTATGGGAATGCAATGGAAGTAAAAGAATTAATGGAGGCAATGTGAAGCTAGAGGAATTAAAAGTAATAAGGGACTGGGATGTAAGTTAAGGAGGCTATTAGTAAGATGCAATTGAAAAAGAACCAATAAAGATAGATCCATATGTGTCAGAAAACCTGGAAGTGAGAAAAGAATTCCTTCCCATCACTCATACACACAGTTTCTTCCTTCTCCTACATCACGCACATACATGCACATACACATGCATACTACCATACACTACAGGAACACACACATCTATACAAATGCATACAGACACACCTATATACACACAGATTCATAAAATCTCATCATTGCAAGAGATATGCAGAGGAAGATGGCCATGGGCATGGAAATGGCAGGAAGATTATCTATGATATGGGTAATCAGTGTTCCCCAGTCCTATGCCAGATGCACAGGGTTCTCAGTCTAGGGATTGTCAACCCAACCTCCATCCATGGAATCACAAATCATAGGGTAAGGAGCTAAAACCAGAGTTATAATCCCAGAAAGCCCTCAATTCACACTGGCCATCACAGCCAGCATCTAACACACCATGGTTTGTGGCCATGGGAATTTTACGCATAGACACATAAGGGAAACATGATCAGAGCCTTAGGGGAGAGGAATCTCATAGGACCTGCAGGCTATGGGTGTATTTTCCATCTCTGAGTCACTAATATGTCTCATATGGAGGCACGTGGACCTTCACAGGGGTTTCAATTTCAAGGCCATTTTGGGTTTTTTTATGGGGTCTGACATTCTCTGAACAAACGTTTCAGAATTGACAAGCGGGCCCTGTAGCCCTGCCTTGGCCATGAGTGGGTCCTTTCCCAGGGGGCAGAATGGCCCTTCAGCTAATCTCACCCTCAAAGTCATGAATTTCAACTCCTTGGCATAGATACGTTACCAATTGCAGGAAGTTGGGAAATAAAAGGAACTTTTCAAATAAAAAGATGTCAATTTAATGGCTAGGGACCTGGAAACAGATGTTTCTCACACAGCTCAAGAGCTGCCCACCTTCCCATCCGTCCTCCAGGTTTTCAAAGTCACTTCTTGTCAGGTGCCCTGGTTAAGAGGCAAAATTAACGAGCTGTGCTCCATTTTACTGCTGCCGTCTGATGTGGGAGCCTCACTCCGGAGCCACTCTGAAGACGGGCGCTCAGCCCCCAGACCCTCCTCCCAGCAGCTCAGCAGGGATCAAAGCTGAAAGCAGCTCCGCTTTTATGGCAAAATGATTAAAACCACGTGAGGCTTGCTTCCTCACACGTGACCTCCCAACAAAGTGCAGGAGAGCAAGTAGATAAAAGGTGAACTGGGGGATACCCACGAGTTGGAGGCCTCTACACCCCTGGGCCAAGGGCAGTTCATTCTAGAGTTCCTAGACTGCCCTGCCCTGCCCTAGAGTGACCAAGGAATGCTGCACAAGGACAATGGTACATTACACATAGATGTGCAGGCACAGATATACATGTACATGTCCACACATGCATGTGCATTCGCATGCCTTCAAGCACAAGCCCACACATAAAATTCACTCTTCCTCTTGTCCATGATTCTTCTTTCCATCAAATTCAAATCCTGCTCCTAGCCGAAAATCCATCTGCCCACATTCTGGGTCCGTACAACACAGAGTAAAGTCCATTTGATCAATCTTGCAGTTAAATCAGCCGTGGTAGATGGTTCAACTGGATAACTCTAGTCCCTCAAATCCCGAGAACACACTTCCCTGGGGGACAATAATAACCAACATTTATATAGAGCTTTAAAGCTTTCAAAGCACTTAAGGTAACATTATCTCATTTGATCCTTTTAACACTGTGAGCTAAGTACTAAGGTACTATCTTAAAGTACAATAAGTACTATTATCCCCATTTTAAAGATGAGGAAATTGAGACACAGAGAAATTATAATTAGCTCCTATTCTCATAACTACCATCAGAGTCAGGATTCAGACCAAGATTTCTCCTGATTCCAATTTCAGCACTGTTTCCACTAACTGCTTTGCCTCTATATACTAGATCCCACCCTCAGATCTCTACTCCCCTCCCCCCATTGTAGTACACAGGCCACTGACCTAGGGAGCTCACCCTCAAGGTCATTTTTCTACCTCCTTTTGCACTCCAGGGGCCTGTACATCTGTCATTCCCATAAGTTCAAATGCCAGCCCCTTCTGGAGTGGAATGGGGGAGAGGCAAGAAAGAGGTTGTCCCTTCTTTGGGGCCAAGATCATTGATCATAGAATTAGAGATATAAAGCTGGAAGAATCATAGTTATCTTATGGGAAAGAATCCAACTCCCTCATTTTATCGATTACAAAACTGAGGCTCATGTTAAGTTACTTGGCCAAAGTTGCACAGACAGTCCATAACAAACATAGGATTTGAACTCAGATCCACTGACTACAAACCTGGCATTTTTTTCCACTGCACCACAATGCCTCCTATAGGTTCAATATAAATGTTGACATTAGTCAACTCTAATACGTATGTCAGTTATAGTCTGAGAGGTCACAGGCCACATCTAGAAGAGAGCAAAACCTTGTTCCCAAAGGGCTGGAGTATCTCTGGCCTAGGGGTGGGGAGCAGAGGGGAAATGAGGGGGAAAATCCCAATAGGGTGGCGAATGGTATTTGTAGTGATGGGAGGGGAGTAAGACAAGGAGAATACAGTTCAGAGCCAAAATCAGTCATTCCAAGGTTCTTTCTGGAGGATAGAATGTGCCCGGCCCTCTCTCAGCTTGGTGGTGAGCAATATAGAAGCTGCCATCTCCCACCCCAAGACTGTCTCACTGGTGAGGCAAAACTTAGAAACATGAAAAGATCGAGTTGAGTCTGTCTGTTAGTTCAGCGCCAGATGAGTGATTTAGATTATAGGGATGGAAGAGATCAGAGAAGGGATAGCTCAGTGTGTGCTGGGTGGTCAAGAAAAAAGACTCATTAAAAGGAGAAAGAGTTGGAACTGGACTCAAAGGCTGACTGGGATTCAGATGAGAGAGGGGGAGGGAATCTAATCAAGAGGAAGAGCATGCAGAAAGGTGCCAAGGCAAGGAAGCACCTAATGCATTTAAAAGAGAGTAAGCAGAATAGTTTGGCTGGGGTCAAAGGCACGTGGAGTAGACTAATGGGAGATACCACTGGAAAACCGGAGGGAGCAGCAGCCAAGAGCCCCACCTCCTGCCTCTGCTCCACTCAAACACTTTGCTCTCAACACATCCCCTGCTCTAAACTTCTCCACTCATTTCAAGATTTCAGGGGGCTGAGAATTCATTTCTCCTAATAAAGAGGTTGAGATGCCACTCTAAGAAGTCAATGAAAATCCTCAAACAAAGTGCCTAAGCAGTGTTAATTTGGAAAATGAGCCCCTGGTCAAAAGCACCTTTTTGTGAGGCACCCAGGCTATGTGGACTCTACAGAACACTTGATTTCCCTGGCAGTAGACAGTAGACTACCCCCACTCCCACTTTTAGGAACTCCATCTACCCACCCCCACTTCCCAGTTCTCCTTTATCTGCAGTCTCCACCACTCAAATATAAGTTTCTTGAGGATCAGAGCTACCTGTCTTATTTATGTTCCTGGAGCACTTAGTCCAGTGCTTAGCAAAGCACAAAGAAAGTGAGTTTAAAATGCTCTATTTATCTATCTATCTCTATTTCTTCCTCTCTATCCTTATATCCTTATCTCCAGGCTTTTTCCAATCTGTCTTTCTATATATCCTTCTGTCTATCTATGGGGTACAGAGGAAGGAGAGACCAGAAGCAGAGAGACCAGCTAAGAGACATGAGGTAACTCGAAGGAGGGTATAGATTAGAGGTGTATAAAAATCTCTATCAGGAGCAATTCTCTCTGTCCTTACCTTTGTACCTCTACCAAGCTCAGTCCACAGCACCTACAAACCAGGCAGTACCCTGGAGTGCCGCAGAATTGTAGGGTGAAGAACTGAAAGGCACCTTAGTGTTCATCCAATCCACATGCTAACAGGTACCCAAAGTAGTATATCTTAGAGACACAGCTGGTCACTTTCCCCAGGGTGTCAGCAATCCTAGAGCTGCCCTAGCCCTTGTGACCACCAGGACAACCAAGGCCTTGGAATTCAATCCTCCCAATAGCCATCTATGCCCTTGGATTTATTTGGTTACCAGGGAACTAGCTTTCTTTCGCTAAATCAAACTTTATCAGACAGTTTTACTGTCGGCAGTTAAACTGAAATGTGTTTGTGCAACAGTAAACACCTTGTTACTGTGGGGAAGGATTATATAAACAAAGGCCTCGGTGAGGCACTGACTCACTGTATCAGGAGGAAGCAGCAAGCTTGGACACGGGCCGGAGATTCCCTAGGGGTATCTCAGGGGCATCCCTAGAAGCATGGCTTGAGAGCATCTCTCTCCCTCATTACTGAGCCCCAGAGGATCATCTTCTGCTTGGACTGTCCTGCTCTCATCAAAAGGAAATTCCAGGCAAATTCACATCCGTGACAAGCCATTTCCACAAATGATCTCAGACAGTTCGCACAGGACCCAGGCTGTCTGGGAGTGACTCCAAGACAAGCCTGAGAGAATACACAGGAAAGATGAGGAAGATGGAGATCAGGGAATGAGTAAGTAAAGGAAGGATGAGGCTTGGGATTCAAGCTTCACTGGGATTGTGCATGAAGTGGGGGGAGGAGGGGAAAGAGGTGGTCAGACAAGTGGGGGCAGAAATAAGTATTCAATTCTTCTACAATGGGTTTAGCAGAACTAGGCTGATTCTGATAGAAGCCTTAGATGATAAGATCAAGCTGCCTGTTCAGAGCATGAGGGTGGAAGACAGAGAACAGCTGGAAAAAGAGAGATGGGAAGGAATCCTATGGGACCCCACTGTTATGAGTGCTAGAAGAGCTCAGTCAGGATAAGGACAGAGGGACAGGGAACCAGTTAAGCTACCCCTTTCTCAGTATCCAGTGAAAATCAAGGGAAACTGATCCCGGAGTGGAGAGAGGAACAGAAATCATTAAACAGAGCTTCTAGGCTCCTCAAAAAACTGAGAACTTGACTCAATTATTAAGCATCTACTGTGTACAGAGCATCATGCTAAGCAATGGGACTAGGAAAAATACCAAATTTCGATGGCATAATAGCCATAATACTTTTCCTTGTGGATTTTATAGTCCAGCCCATGAGGTTGGAAAGAAAACTTGAGACTGAAGAGGTTTCTGAGTGAGATGAGGCTCCCAGGCCTGCCACAAGTAAATTCTACCTCTATCACTCTTTGTCCCTTTGATGCCTCCATAGATAGAATTTGTGTCTCAGAGCTTTTCACAACAGGAAAGAAAGAGCTTTTATATCATAAAGATATCTGGTTAGAGGGAGGCTAAGAAGGAAGACTCATTCTGAGGAGGTGATGGGGGAAGGGAGTGTGGTAACAGATGGGTGAAGATAAGCAGAAGAACACTGAGGGGCAAAAGGCAATAGGAGAACAAGGGAATGAGGTGAGCTGAAGATTCCATACTAGACATGGGGCATTCAGAGCTCTCCCAGTAAGAGAAGAGAGTTCATGAAATAAGGTCGAAGGTCAGCAGTCTGGCTCCATTACCTAGACCCTTAGCTGTATTTCCCTCTTCTCTGTATGTTCACAGGCCCCCATCCCCTTGCCAAAGTCTGAAAAACCCTAAAACAAAGACTTCTGATCTCTCAATATTCCCAAAACTCCCTGTCCCTGAATAATAATAGTAATAATACTTTTATTATAGAATTTATATAGCACTCTAAGGTTGCAAAGTGCTTTACAAATATTATTTCATTTTATCCTCACAACAACCCTGGGAGGTAAATGCCGTTATTATCCACATTTTATAGATGAGGAAACCGAAGCTAAGATAGGTTAAGTTACTTGCCCAGGGTCACACAGCTTGTATATGTATGAAGCAGGATCTGAATTCAGGTCTTCCTGACTCCAAATCAAGCATGCAATCCACTGAGTCACCTGTCTCTGAATTCATGCCTTAAGGTTGTAGGACGCTACCAGCTATTCTCAGCAAAAGCCCCAAGAAGCAGGAACATCTAACTTTGCTCCAGGCCCCTGTTTTCAGAAAATATTCCTACTTAGGGACCCTTGCTTCTGCTTCCCTCCCCACAGCCATAGCTAAGAACCTGAGCCTCTTTCCATCCTGTGTCACTAGTCTTCACATATCCTCCCCAACCATCCCCGCCAGTTGGTCAAGAGGTTTCCCAGGATTTCTCTGGTCATGGAGAAGGAGGTCGTGAAGTGTAAAGAGACTGTGGCCACAATCCCCAGGGTAGCACAGCCATGGAACTATGTTGCCACAGTCACTTCCTGATGACCCCAATGCCCTCAGACTCCGCAGCTCATATAGAAGATCCCTCTCACCACAGGAAGACCAAGAGGTTAAGCAGAATCAAGCCATAGTCGTGGGCCATGAATCTGACTGTTCATTACAAGGGAATCATTGTCATACTCCTCCAACCTCTGACAGGCATTCCCAAGAGAATAGAGAAGGAGACAGAAGGTACCATCAAAGACGCTGTCTTACCTCACCATCCAAACTCTCCAATGTCCAAGACCTCAGGCAGCTTGCAGCATAACTTCATGCACAAGACTTTCCCAAGGCCACACAGAGTAGTTCAGAAGACCGCGGAGGCAGGCAGATTAGACCAAATTCTTTTTGGTTCATGCACAGGTAGAATAAGCTAGAATGGTTGATGGATCCACGGGCCCAACCCTTAATACCAACCCTTCTGTTTCTCTTTATCTGACTTAATTATGATTGGTGCATTCAGAGATGCCTTGCATCTGCTTACCCTAGATTGGTTCATTTGTAAAAGGCTCTCATTGTTTCCCTCTGTATAAAAGGCTCCCTTTGTCTGCCTCCATATAAGTCCCACAGACCTGGACCCCACATGGCCACTCTGAATGGATCTGTCTGGATAGAGCTGAGCTGATTGCCTGGCTTGTAGTTACATGGGTAGTTTCCTTTCCCAAACCTTGACCAAGACTAAAACCTAAGGATGACAGTGAGGAGGAAGCAGGTGTTTCCTTGATTCTTTATATGTGACTGAGTGGCGCATGCTATCAATAAAGGCTATAATTAGCTTAGAGAGGATGACAGTTGTGTTCCTATTCCTTGCTACTTAGAATCTGACTAATGAAACCCCCTAGGAACACCAGACCTTCCTTCCCCACTCCCATTCCCACTCCCACTCCACCCCAGAGATGAACTATTCTGCCACGAAAACATCTCACCTGATGTTGACATAATCAGTTTGTCAGCTACAGAAGAAGAGTCGGTTTAAGAATTCCATCTCAGGGGTCCTACATTTCCCACTTTCAGGAATGACTTTAGGCAGTCTCAGAGTAGGAGAGAGTCTAATAATTATTATAACAATAACAATAATCATAGCATCTATATTACATTTTGCCTTTTGCAGAGAGCTTTATATATTTCATTTGATACCCCAATAATCCTGTGAGGCAAGTATTGTTATTTTTTCCATTTTACACATTAAGGAACTGAGGCTAAGAAACAGTAAGTGACTTACCCAGGGTCCCACAGCCACAAAGACTCTGATGAAGCATTTAGACTCAGGTCCTCCCAATTCCAAGTCCAACAGTATGCACTGAACAGTACAGTACCCTCATTAGGGTTATTGAGAGTGGCTATTGTCTTCTTGTTCCCACAGCTCCACTATCCTGCCTCTGTGAGCATAGAGGGGGAAATAATAAAGTGGGATGATTCAGAAAATGTTGCTGACCAAAACTCAATGGGATCGGCTTTAATTCCTTTGGGCAGCTCCTCAGAGTTTAAGGACAGGGTCCAGGCTGGAGCATCCTGTGGCTAAGTGCCCAGAGACAGTCTTGTAGGTCAAGTGTACGGATGCACTGGAGCAAGGATAATAGCCATTCCGACAACAATAATGGAGGCTAAGAGCTGGGACTGGCGCCAGGTACCAGACAGCACTTGGTGGAGATTCTAGCATTTTGAGGATGACTGGAGTAAGGGGCCCTGAGCCCAGAAATACAGAGTGATGTAACTGAATCATAAGAGATTAAATTATATAAGAGAACCAGGAAGTTTTTCCACCTTTGTGTGCTTGCACTTGTATTGAACAATATTCCCTCTGGTTTGTATGAATTATGAATAATCAGTCACGCTATATCCTGGCCCTTCCAATTATCCATGAGATCTTAGGGAAATCACTTAGAGTCTCTGGGCAATGGATAGCATTGAAATAGAAGGTCTATAACATTCCTTTCAGCTCTAATTCTTATCATCTTGGGCTAGTCCTTGGGCCTCAGTTTCCTCATCAGTAAAAAAAGGCAATTGTACTAGATAGCCTCTGAAGTCTCTCCTAGTGACAGACTGATTGACAGAAAAGGTGATAAGCATTTTTACAACACCTACTGTGTGCCAGGCTCACTGCTAGGTTCTTTCTTGTTACTGTTTACAAATATTATCTCATTTGATCCTCACAACAACCGTGCATCCCCATTTTAGTTGAGGAAACTGAGGCAGAGGTTAAGTGACTTGTCCAGGGTCATACAGCTAGTAAGTGTGTGAGGCTAGAGTTGAACTCAGGACTTCCTAACTCAGGCCCAGCTCTCTATCTACTGCACCACTAGATAGATGATGATACATTAGAGAGATACATAGATGATATAGAACAATAAAGATGATCTAGATATAATTATAATAGCTAACATTTTTATAGAGTTTACTATGTGCCAAGTATTGTGCTAAGTAAGCACTTTACAATTATTTTCTTACTTGATCCTTTCAACAGCCATGGGAGGTAGGTGCTATTATTTTCCCTGTTTTACAGATGAGGAAAGTAAGGTTAAGTGGTTTGCCCAGGGTAAGTGTCCAAGTCCAGATCTGAACTCACATGTTCTGACTCCAGACCTGGTACTCTATCCACTGTGGCACCTAGCTGGTGAGAGAGAGAGAGACAGAGACAGAGAGAGAAAGGAGGAGAGAGACAGGAGAGAGAGAGAGAGACAGAGAGAGAGATAGAGAAAGAGGGAGGGGGAGGAGGGAAAGAGAGAGAGAAGGAGAAGGGGGAGAGAGAGGCAGAGACAGGGAGAAAGAAGAGAGGGAGAGAGAGAGAAAAGAAGGAGGAGGAGGAGAGGAAGAGGAAGAAGATATATTAAATCTCATGATTCTGTGATCCTATATAGAGTTTAATATTGTCATCAAATAAACTTACAAGAAAGTTAATAGATCTCCAAAATCTGGGAGATTTGGGGAATAGAAAGAGATGAGAAAGGATTAGAGTCAAGTGAGGGAAGATTGGGAGACTTGGTCTTGATGGCTAGCAATAGGATTGGTGGAGTCAAAAAGCAATAGATGAGAAAGGCAGGAGAGGAATGGGATAATCTAAGCATCATGTCTATGATGACCAAAGCTTAAAGGGACAAAATCTCCAGAAGCCATAGTTGAGCTGGCATAATCTTCCTAGGAGAACAAAAGGAAGGGATGAGGACATGGGGGAAGTTGCATTCTCTTTTTCACTCTTTCAGAACATGTATTTTCTTGTACCCCAAACTGCACCCCCTCCTCTCTCTCTGTCAAACAGGAGTGGGGAACCTGCAACCTGAAGGCCACATGTGATTGAATCCAACCTTCACAAATTTTTTCTGTGAAGTTTGGATTCAGCCAAAGGGCCCCACTTAAGGACCTAGAGGGCCACATGGGTAAGGAATCTTTTAATAAGGGAATTTGTTCTGAATGTTTGAATTCAGTCAGAAAATCACACTTGAGGACCTAAAGGGCCACATGTGGCCTCGAGGATGAAGATTCCCCACCCCTGACATTGAGTCTCAACCAACAAAGCCTACCTTTACCTCAGGGAATCACTCTAGCTCTCCCATCTCCCACCCCACCCCCACTCTTCCTATAACCAACGGCCTATGATCAAAAAACCACATGTGTAACTCTTTACTTAATTAAGAAAGGACCTCAACCAAACTGTAATTCTGGCTGTTTTAAAGTAGTGCCACTTCTTCTAGTGATATTTTCTAATACAGGGATGGCCACACCATGGTCCAGGAGTGACAGTCTTTTTTATATCCTACATCAAAAAGACTATATTTATAGCAAATAGCTATAAACACTTGGGAAAGAGTCAAAGAAGTACTACTCAGAGGAGGAAATGAATCTTTTTGAAGGTATTACTGTTTCAGCTCCTGAGCAAGATTTACCAAGATGTATGCCTCTCTGGTAGCACAGTCCATGAGGACATCTGTTTGTGGAATCCACTTTGGGTGGTCCACTGGCAAGGGCAGAGAAACCAACAATGAATGAAAGGTTCTTAGCCAGCTGGAGAAGACAAGCTTTTGAGGTGTTGGCTGCTTCATCTTCTAAAGAGATCAAACCCTGCCCAGGGCTTCTCTGACATCTCAGCCTGACTTCTGGTTGCAGAATCAGCCTAGGGTGGTCTCTCAGTGCAGGCACATGCCCAATCCCCGTAGCCATCAACCAATGTCATCTGTGATGCGTCTATTCCAATGTTATACTATATTTAACACTCTAGTGAGCCAACACAGTGTTTGTCAAAGTAAAGTCACTTATTGTGTTACTCAGAAGCTTTGTGATTAAATAATTACCTTCCCTGATCCTCTCAGCAAGGACTGCTTTTTCCCTCAGCTAATGTCATATCACTTCATATTCTCCCTTATCCATTTTTCATATTCTGCTATGGATTGCATTTACCTATAATATCCCTATCCTGTCTCCCCAGGTAAGAATGACTAGATCGTAAGCTTCTTTTTATTGTAACTGGCCCTGATCCTAACAGGGTGTATCATACATTGCAGGTGCTTTATAAATGACTTCTAAAAGCAAACAAGAAAATGGTGTAGAATTAGGCATTTCCATTCAACAGGCCTTTGGAACAAATTGTTCTCATCCACCCATTCTGCCAAAGGAAAGGCTTCACATGCTTGGGGTAGATACACCACTAACTCACCTAGGGGTTTGAGGCCTATCAGTTACCCTCAGCATGGTTTAGCCCATCTGCCAAGATGGTTTTACTGGGGTGTGGCTGTTGGGCATGCTACAGCTTCTCATAACCACAGGTGAGAGTGGGATGAGCAGTTGGACACCAAAGGTAGGTGAGTAGCCCTGAAAAGAGCTTAGCAAGCCCCCACATCAGAAATGCTAGTCCTCATATAGCTAGCATTAAAAGGACACCTCCCAATCTTGAAGAGCTATCCCTAGACTCCTGAGGGGAGATATAGCCAACATTTCTCTGGAAACAAAATTTGTCAGTGTGTACGGGAGATTAAGGGCCCCACTCCACCCACCCCAAGTCTATATGGCTCCCCTACAGGCTGCACTCCTACTCTGAATTCTCTTTGCCAAGCCCCTAGGTACAGCATCCTCATCTCTTCCCACCCCCTTCCTAGATTTTAGCTTCAGTGTTGTCTTCCCCCACTAGAATGTAAGTTCCCTGAGGGCAGGGCCTTTCTTTCTTACATTTGTAATGTTTTGTGTTTGTATTTCCAACTATTTTCACAGCAAAGAAGATCTAGCAGACAGTATATCTAAAATTAAAATAGTAGTTTCTTTTTCAAGTACAAATCAGGGTTTGATTTATAGCATGCTGGGCCTGGAATCAGGAAAATTGATCTTCCTGAGTTCAAATATGACCTCAGACACTTGCTAGCTGTGTAACCCTGGGCAAGCCACTTTACCCTGTTTGCCTCAGTTTCCTCGTCTGTAAAATGAGCTAGAGAAGGAAATGGCAAACCACTCCAGTATCTTTGCCAAGAAAACCCCAAATGGGGCAAGACATGTCAAGCATAATTCATGAAGAGTCAGACAGGACTGAAAATAAGTAAGTAACAATAAATTGTCTAGACTCAAGAAAATGATGGATAAAATGCGAATGCAAATTAAACTTTAAAATGTGTTGGGAGTATATTTCCCAAGCCCCTCAAGGACTGGTTATTAAACATTTACCAGCATGCTCCTGACTACAATGGTGTTCCCAAACCCAGGAGTCCCAGCAAATTCTTGATGATGCCCAGGCAAGCCAGAAGGATCAACAAATTCCAGTCTGCTTCAAGAGAACTTCATGAGAAAAACAACCCTGAAACCTAAATTATAAGCAACAGCTTCTGAAAGTGACTCTGTCCTTCTTCCTGGCGTTGTGCTAAATACTAGGGGTACACGAAAAGAAGAAGAAAGTCTGCTCTTACAGTCTAACGGGGAAGACAATTTGTAAACAACTCTGTACAGCAAAAAAAAAATTATACAGGCAGAATAAATTGGAGTTAATCAACAGAGGGAAGGCACTAGCATTAAGAAAGATTGGAAAAAATTTCTTAAAGAAGGTAGGACTTTAGCTGAAACTTGAAGAAAGTCAGGGAAGCTAGGAGGTAGAGGTAAGGAAGGAGAGAGTTGCAGGCATGGGGGACAGCCAGTGAAAATGCCCAGAGCTGAGAGACAGAGTGCTTTGTGCAGGCAAGAGCAAAGAGACCGATGTCATTGTATCATAGAGTAAGCATAGGGAATTAAGGTAGGAAGAGGCCAGGTGAAGAAGGGCTTTGAACACTAAACAGAGGTGTTTATATTTGATCCTAGAGGTGATAAAGAGCCATTGGAATATGTTGAGTAGGGGGTTATATGGTGAGACCTGAACTTTAGGAAGATCACTGACAGATGGATGGAGGATAGATTGAAATAGGGAGAGACTTGAGGCAGAAAGATCCACCAGCAAGCTATAGCAATAGTCTAGGCTCGAGGAGATTAGGGTCTGCGCTAGGATGGTGGCAATGTCAGGGAGAGAAGGGGGCTTACATGAGAAATGTTGCAAAAGTGAAACCAAGGGGCCTTGGCAATAGATTGGGTATGGGATGGTAGGGGTGGTCAGAGACAGTGAAGAGTCCAGAAGGATTCCTAAGATGTAAGCCTAGAAGACTGGGAGGACATTGTTGCCCTCTATAGTAACACAGAACATGGGAGGAGAGGACAGTTTGGGAGGAAAGATAATGAATTCTGTCTTAGACATAATGAGTTTAAGATGTCTACTAGACCTCTAGGTTGAGACTCCAATAGGCAGCTGGAGGCGAGTTCTTAGTTTTCAGAGGTTCTGTTTCACTCATTTTTGTCAAATGTCTAAATGAAGATGATGAAACTACTCAAGATGTCTTTTTTTCCTCTGCTAACTTTCAACTTTGGATACAGGTGTTGATATTTCTGAGTTGCTTAAGAGAGGTACTGTACTAAAAAAAAAATGAGAACAAGGGTGGAGAAACTCCAGTGAAATCGTCCAGATGGCATTTGTACCAATGGAACTCTTGGAATGGCAGAAGGAAGGAATGACTAGTTCATTGCTGGAGCAGCATTTAATTGTAAAAGTAAAAAAAAGTAAAGTGGTAAAATTCAGCTACATCACTGAACCCTGGGTAAGTCACTTAACCACTGTGGGCCTCAGTTCCTTCATTCACAAAATGAGAGGATTGGACGTGATGAGTTCTAAGGTTCATTCCATTGCTAAACCTGTGATCATGGCTATGATCCTGTAATTGAATCTGACTGTCTAAATATCAGGAAGATTCAAGCTCAGACACAGAGTCTTTTGATAATGCTCCAAGAATTCTTTTAGGAAGAAGCAAACTGTAGAAGATTTCTGCTGTACGGTTTTGATGATACAATAATAATAGTAACTATCACTCATGTAGTGGTTTAAGGTTTGCAAAGCACTTTACAAATATTATTTCATTTGATCCTCACAAAACCCTGGGAGGCAGATGCTATTATTATCCTCCCTTTACAGATGAGGAAAATGATGCCTCTTAAGTGACTCGCCCAGAATTACACAGCTAATAAGTGTCTGAGCAGGATTTGAACTCAAATCTTCATGACTTAAGGTCTAACGCACTATCCACTATACCATCTCAATGTTCTTTAATTACCTGAAGGACACAGACTTCATTAGGTTGAAGGATCAAGTTCCATAATTTGGGGCATGGGAAATGAAGTGAACAGGAGGATCAAAAAGTAGATTTGGATTTTAGTTTCATGGAAATCTTACTAACGTTATGCTCTGTGGCCTCATCACTTCATGGGAGTGACTCTGAGTTCTTAAAGGTTATGCAAGCAGAGTACGAGCTCCGACCAGTACCATGTATACCATAAACATCTCTATAACCATCATCATCATCATCACCATCATCATCATCACTATCATCATCATCTGTACCTAACATTGATCTGTGAAAATTAAAGAACAACATTTTAATAGATGCCAAATGTTCATTATGTCTGATTTACATGGAATGAAAAGCTTTCAAAATGCTTTTCAGAAAAGATCAAAATCATGTGGGAAGAGAACAAAGTTCATATCACTTTCATTGTCTTATCTGCAACTGGAGTTGTACCAAGGGTACTTTCAGCAAGCTTACATACTAACAATTTTATTCAACTACAAAAAGCAATTATACATCTGTGCAATAGTCCACAGAACAAAATAACAAAGGTAGATGGTAGCTTATTCCAGGACATGTCCTACCAAAACTACATCCAACAAGATAATAATAATAACAATAATAATAATAATAATAAAGAACTAGTGGAAGAAATCAAAATCACATGGGAACAGGATGAAGTACCAACTATTCCCATCATCCTGTCTGCTACTCGAGTTGTCCTAGGTGTGCTTTCAGTAAACCTACAGAGTATGAGCTTCAAGCCAAATCATTTTATTCAACAACAAAAAAGCAGGGGTTTTTTACCCACCCATGTAAGTCTGCAAAACATTATAAGTGAAAAAATAATGGCAGATAAACATTGCCTTTGAACTAATTTTATTTGATCCCCATCAAATGTACATAAGAGGAAAAATACTAACAAAACAATAATAACAAAATTAACATAACAAAAATAATAAGCTACTGGAGATAATAATATAAAATGAGATGAGGTGAGATGATATTGATAATAACGTGCCCTGAAGTTCTAATAAATCAGGTTCTAGAGATATATAACTTATTGATCTAGCACCGAGTAAGTTTGATGCAACTGTTCATAACAGTCAAAGCAAGAGAAAGGGTAACATAAGATTACAGACTTGCCCTTTTTGAAATTGTCATGATAATCAACTTAACACAGAATATAACAAAGTGAGTGGGGATTCTTCATATTCTAGTACCACAAGAAGGCTAAATGAATGGGAGAAAATCAAAAGTACCAATGCCCCACCCGATAGAAATGATTCGTTATATGTAGCACTGACCACTAAAGAAAAATGGGACTAAAAGACGGCAAGAAATTAAATGATAAGCAGAGAAGGCGGGCTGCTCAGATGGTAGGAGTGAGGTATGAAAGCCAAACAGTCAGAGTACCCCACTTGTACCCTCATAATATCAGGTGAAAGTGAAGAAGGTAAAAAACACATGTGGTAGGGCCCCCTAGCAATATATTTAAGTTCATCACAAACAAGAGCTGTATAGAATGGATAGCACTGACCACAAGTGCATAAAGGTGCATGAGATGGACTGAAGACATGCATAGTTTCCTTATATGACTGCAAAATATCATAAGAAAATTAGAAACAGATTTTCCTAGTTATAGGAAAAGGGAAAGGCTCATGGTAGGTATGAGCAGACTACAACATGTAAATTAGTTAGGACTAAAGAAAAATGGGACTAAAAGACGGCAAGAAATTAAATGATAAGCAGAGAAGGCAGGCTGCTCAGATGGTAGGAGTGAGGTATGAAAGCCAAACAGTCAGAGTACCCCACTTGTACCCTCATAATATCAAGTGAAAGTGAAGAAGGTCAAAAACACGTGGTATGGCCCCCTAGCAATACATTTAAGCTCATCACAAACAAGAGCTGTATAGGATGGATAGGCACAGAGAAGTTATAATTTGCATAATTGGAGAAAACTTCAGAATCAATGACACCACAGTGCAATGGAGTACTTTGGTACAGTACCAATGCTAGTATTTGATATCCACATGGAAAACTCTTCTCCATTTAAAATGTTTTGTCAAAATAACTTGATCAACAACAATTCATATAAAAATGGCATTTTTCAGGGATATAACATAAGCCTGTTATGATTCTACCAGGTGTTAAGAACATTATTATCTCTTTAAAATAGAACTAAGTATGGCTTCTAGGTTAAAGAAGAATTCAAACAAAAGCGTCTCATTCATCGCTTGATGTATGTGGATAACTTTGATCTATTTGGCTTCTCCAATAAGTCACCTTGACGACCAACAAATACATTAAATAGCTCTTTCATCTCATGGAATCTTTCTGCAATGACAATAGAATATCATCTGACTTGGTAAGCGCAAAATTCTTAACATATGCCAAGGAACTATAAAGACTAAAGGTTTCAAGTTTGAATCTAATAGTCAAATAGAACCAATGATAGACAAAGGTCATACTGCCAAACGTTTTGCTATTTTTCAGGCAAGATATGTCAAATATAAAGCCATCAAGGAGAAAGATGGGGTTGAAACATTAAAAGATTTACTAGCATCCTAAAATCAAAGCTCAATGGCAAGAACACGTTTAGAGCAATTTACACCTACATGATACAAGTCTTAATGTACACCTTTGAAACTATAAAATGGACCGTAACAGATTTGGAAAATATTCTGACAAAAGCCCACAAAATATCAATAAAATACAGGGTTTATCACCCGAAGGTAGCAATGAAAACATTCATACTTTCTCACCAAAAAAATAAGGAATGGGATTGATTGACATTCTTAGAACAGCTGGCAAGCAGGTAAAAAATCTACAGAAATATTTTTGGAATAAGCAGATATCACCGCTTCATCACTGAGAAATAGAAAAGGCTCACAGGTAGATACCACTGAATTTTTTTAATGTCACTAAGAATTATTTACCTCCAACTGAAGGTAAATATGAAATGCTTCCAAGAGTGGACTCAAAAAACCCTCAAAGAATGGCATGCTTATGAACCTGGTCATAAATGCATTGACAAAAAAAACGAAGAAAAGAGCTAAATCAAGTAGATTTGCTTATGGAAACAAGGAATTAAGATGGCAATTTGGAAGCCACTCATCACCACCTAAAATTATAGAAGAGTTATCTATAAAAATCCCAGACAGCAATCAACACAAAGTCTACAAAGAAATAAGCAAATAAATAAACCCTACCAAAAATTAGCAACTACTGAATATCTCACAACATATCACATGGGAGGTGGAATTTACATATCAGATGCTCACTTTCATAGATTGACAGATGAAAAATCCTCATGCGCAAATATAGATCACTAAACATCTTGAAAATACAACCAATAAACCATGCTATAATCAAATCAAATGGGAAGTTAGGTGGCACAGTGGATAGTGTGGAGCCTAAAGTCAGAAAGATGAATCTTCCTGAGTTCAAATCTGACTTCAGATACTTACTAGCTGTGTGACCCTGGGCAAATCACTTAAACCTGTTTGCCTCAGTTTCCTCATCTTTAAAGTAAGTTGGAGAAAGAGATGGAAAACCACTCTAGTATCTTTGCCAAGAAAGTCCCAGATGGGGTCACAGAGTCAGACATGGCTGAAACAACTGAATAACAACAAAAAGAATTAAATCATTATCACGGACTGAATTGTTTCCCCCAATTGCCCGGATGTAACTTTGATCCAAAGATGTCACGGTACCAAACACTCATAATTTCTAAGCCATATAGTATGAAAAATTTTCAAAACACAGAGACCTAGCAGAAGACATCAAAATTATGTGGGAACAGGATGAAGTGCATAATATCTCCATCATCCTGTCCACTGCTAGAGATATGTTGAGAATGCTCTCAGTCTACCTACAGAAGATGAGCCTATATCCAAATACTTTAATTCAACTACAGAAAGCTGTTCTCATACCCCCTTGTACAATGGACCATAGAATAATCTATATAAAAGTAATAATAGGATAAAGACTGGTCTCATGACTATTTCTATCAGAATTCAACTTTTTAAAATGAGAAGATAATAATAATAACCCTTTCAAATCCCCTATTTTTGAGTGGGGGGAGTAAGGGGGACGGCACAACATGAGACAATTAGAAGCAGAATTATGCACAATGAGGATTTGGAATACCATAATGGCCATGAAGGATGGCAAAAACCCCAAAACACTGTCCAATTAGGCTCTATCAATATCTCTAATTGGTTTAGCAACCCAGACAGTATGATGAAACTGTGAATCAAAGAAATAGACAGGGGCAAAAGGTTTCAAACTGACCCTACTAAATATCAGCCTTATGATCAACTTAACACAGAGAACAGCAGGGCAAGTGGTGTTTTTTCACATTCTAGTACCATAGGAAGGCAAAATACAACAGAATAAATTAGAAATACCAATGCTCTGCTGCTGGAAATTCTTCAGTGCAGACAGGGTTGCCTGCTAAGGAAGGCAAACCACAAATGCACATAAAACAACCTGAAGACATGAATACTTTCATTGTGCACCAGTACTATGTCCTAACAAAACTTAAAACAAATATTAAAAGCTATAGGCAAAAACTCCTTACTGCTTTTAATCAACACTATCCTCAGCTCCAAGTCACACAGCAACATATTGCTGACCATTTTTTAAATGTAACTTCAATCCTAAACCTAGATCAAAGGAAACGAGATGAAATTGAGGAACTACTGAAACCTAAGAATGGAAAGTTGAAGCCTTGAAGTCATTGAAAAATCTTCTCTTAATACAAACTCCAGAAGTTATAATGAATAATAAATAGAAGTCAAAACCAGCACCTTAGTCTCCATTGATTTTTGAAAGAAGATGGACATACTTAGACTGGAATTCCAGACAGTACTTTCTGAGTTTGAAGTCAAGAATTCAAACAGTAGACCAATAATACCATACAGAGTAATATTTAAAAACATATTTGCTATGGCCATCAGGAACAAACACGCTATTCCACAGTACTTAAAATAAAATATAAAAACATTTCAGGACCAGCATACATTATAGCCAACCCCTTTTTGCTGTGTAAGGAAGAAAAGTGGAGCTATTAAATATTCCCCAAGTGCAGATGTTAAGCACCATCCTAGCAGAAGTTTACTTGATAGAGTTATTGAAGACCTACAAAAAAGCATGGGAATATTACACCAAAATCCAGCTGATATATGAAGTAGAATACTTGAATGTCACATTGCCCAATTGAAGGCAACCAAAAAAAAGGTATAAAGAAAGGAAACTGAAAAAGAAAATCACGTCAGAAATTCAAGATTACTTTAATCAACAATTGAAAGCAAGACATAAAAGTTGAAGGAAATATTTTACAAGGAATAAAAGCAATGCAAGTAGCAAAATAAACAATTCAGCATTAATCTAAACATTTACTACAGAGGTTTGAGAGGAAAGAGGACCAACGAGTCAGGATAGAAGTGCCTTCTCTCTGAGAGTAGCTCCAAATTACTTTGTTGTTTGCAATGTTTGCATAGTTGTTGTCTCCCTCCTTGGAATGTGAACATCTTGAGGTCAAGGACTCCTTTTTTCCCCTTTTTATCTTTTGCACTTAGCACAGTGCCCGGCACATGCTAAGTGCTTAATAAATTCACGTGGGCTGAATGACTGACAAAACCACTGAAGGAGGATGTTGAAGATTTCTGGTCATCTATTGGTTACAAGATGTCCAACACAATGGAAACACAAATTGGGTCAAATAAGAAAGAGAAATCTTTTGCACAGTGAGTATAATTAAAAACAGAATAGTTACATCAAGGAAGATCATTGAAACAATAACCTTTCTCTAAAACTGCAAGGTGGCACAAATGAATGAAATATAAATATACTCAGGTGGTTCACAGTGACATCGGAATTACTAGATAGACCCTTCAACAACTTTCTCTCAAAAGAAAATCTGATCCTGCCATTCTTTACATCAGTTACTAAAGGATAAAAACTCCAGTGACAAATCAAAATGTATGCTTTATAAAGAAGGAAGAATATTCAATTGACATTCAAATCTCAAAAACATTCTTTGAGTTTATGACAGTCAAAAAAATTACAGAAATATTTTTAGAATAAGCAGACAACACTTTACTGAACAATAGTAAAAGCTCCCAACAGGCATGTGCTACTGAATTAGTTGAATACTAAGAAAAATCACTTGCCTCTAGATGGAGTCTATGAAATAACTAAGATCTAAAAGTGGAAACAAAACAGCCTCCATGGACATCCACATGAACTTAACCAACAATGTGTCAATAGAAGCCTCAAACAAATGGCTAAGTCAGGCAGATTTTTAATGAAAACAAAAGTATTTAACCAATGACAATTCAGACCCAGGTGACTACCACCAAAAATTATACTATAATTTTATCCTCAAGTTGCCTGGATTCAATGATCAATGCAGATTATGCAAGAAAATAGTGAAGACTGTGTAATACATAACTAGAGCCTACAAAAATTTAGCACCAACCAAATACCTAGCAACTCATGATCTGGTAGCTGGAGTTATACATCTGAAGTTTGTTATCTTTCATGGACCAACAAAAAGCAAAACCTCAAAACAACAAATATAGACCTCAAAACACCCTGGAGAATTCAAAACAACAAACCAGAACATTATTGCAGACTCAACTACTCCCCACAATCACCTAACTTTATTATTGTTTCATAAAAATGTATAAGCAAAATGGGGGGGGGGGGGGGCGAGCCAAAATGGCAGCATAGAAGCAGGAAAACTCCATGAGCTCCTCCCATAACCACCTCAAATACCTATAAAATATGACTATAAACAGATTTTAGGGCTACAGAACCCACAAAATGATAGAGAAAAACAAATCTCCCTCTTAAGGAAGCCTGGCAAGCAGACAGGAAGGATCCATCACAACTTGCTTGGAGCCAAGCCCAGCCCAGCGTGACCCTGTGATTTTAGCCCCAGGGTAGCCCTGACCAGCAGCAGCTGGAGCAGACTTCAGGAGAGTGGATCACCAGCAGCTGTGGCAGTTTCCAGAATTATCAACCCATAAATGCCAAAGACAAAGTAAAAGGTCAGTGTGGACTTTGTGGGAACAGTGGTCTGCCCACTGCCCCTGGGGCGAGAAGGCCAGAAGCAGTGGAGGTGCTGCGGTCATGCAGCTGCCTCCACCATGCAGCTGCCTCCATGTGGCTGCTTCAGAGCTCCTGGCCTGCAGATCATAGGGGGACCAAGCAACCATTCAGAGGGTAATTGCTCTTGCTTTAACCTGCCTGGATTTGTATTGCAGTCTTGGGTGGTGGTCCTGGGGTGTATGACCAATGAGCCAGAACTTGTAGGGGCTGCAACTAATAGCTCTGGCAGCTGCAAAAACCCCAGTGATTTGGGACAAAGATCACCTCTCTGGTAGCAGAGTTCTACTGTGGCAAAGAGCTCAAAAGTCAAGTAATTGAGTGGCAACATGAGCAAGCAAAGGAAGCAAAGCAAGCACAGCAGTCAAACCTTAGATTCCTTTTTTGAGGACAAAAAGGATCAAAGCATGGAACAGGAGGAAGACAATACAGTCAGAACTCCTGCACCAAAAACTTCCAAGAAAAATGTGAATTGGTTACAATCCATGGAGGAGCTCAAGAAGGATTTTGAAAATCAAGTAAGAGAAGTGGAGGAAAAATTGGGAAGAGAAATGAGAATGATGCAAGAAAATCATGAAAAGAGAGTCAACAACCTGACTGAACAAAATAACACCTTAAAAAATAAACTAACTCAAGTGGCAAAAGAGGCCTAAAAAGCCAAAGAAGAGAAGAATACCTTAAAAAGCCAAATTTGCCAGATGGAAAAAGAATCTCAAAAGCTCAC
>CM053581.1:71114946-71140465 GCA_028627135.1 Pseudochirops cupreus
GTGAGTATATATGTGTACAGGTATACATAGACAGAGGGCACAGGATCAATTGAATAGGAAGGGATGATTTTTTAAAAATAAAATTAAGAGGGGAGAGAGGAATATAATGAGAGGAGATAGGGAGAGACAGAATAGGGTAAATTATCTCATATAAAAGAGGCAAGGGAAAACTGTTACAATGGAGGCGAAGAACAGGAAGACAAAAGGGAATGGGTCAACCTTACTCTCATTGAATTTGGCTTAAGGAGGGAATAACATACACACTGAATTGGGTATCTTATCCTACAGGAAAGGAAGAGGGAAGAGAATAAGAGTAGTGATGACAGAAGGGAGGGCAGATTTCAGGAAGGGTAGTTAGAAGCACACACTTTTGAAAAGGGACAGGGTCAAAGTAGAAAATAGAACAAGTAGGGGGTGGGATAGGATGGAGGGAAATATAGTCAGTCTTTCACAATATATCCACTATGGAAATGTTTTGCATAATTACACATGTACAACCTATATTTAATTGCTTATCTTCCCAGTAAAGGTAGGTGACGAGGAAAGAAGGGAAAGAATCTGGAATTCAAAGTTTCAAAATCAAATTTTTTTTTTAAATTTATTATCATTGTTGTTATTATTATTAATATTATTATTATCATTATTATTTTACATGCAACTGCAAAATAAGATATACAGGCACTGGGGTATGGAGGTCCATCTTGCTCTACTAGAAAGTCCAAGGGTTGATGGGGGAGGATATAGGAGACAGCGGATTGGGGGAGGGGATATTCAGTGGGATCACTGTTTTGGGGTGGTAGGCAGGGGAAAGGTGGGGAGAAAATTTGTAACTCAAAATCTTGTGGAAATGAATGTTGTAAACTGAAAATAAACATAAAATTTATCATAAAAATAAATAAAAATTTATAAGCAATATTTTAATAGATGTTTCCATACCAAACACCAATAACCTCTAAGCTACATACAATGGAAAGCTTTTAAAGTGTATAGACCTAGCTAGGGAAATCAAAATCACTCAGAAACAGATTAAAGTACAAGTAAGATCTGTCGCTGTGTCTACTAGCATTGTACTGAGGATGCTTTCAATGAGCCAGCAAAAGATGGACTCATAGCCTGATACTGTTATTCAATTGTAAAAAGCAGTTATTTTATTCACCTGTTCAATAGTCCATAGAGCATTGACTATAAAAGAAAAACAGCAGGCAAGCAACTTGTCATGGGATTATTCTATCTGAACCTCATAAAAAAAGATATGAAAAATGAGGTAATAATACCTGTATTGGAACCATAGCATTTTTTACAAACCAAACTGTTATCTGAAATCACCAGATATAAAAATGATACATAAAAATTTAAGAATATATTTTTAATATATATATATATCACTCTATGAATACTCATTGGAATGCAATGAAAAGCTTTCAAAATTTAGACAGCAGAAGAAATCAATGCCATTTTCTCTTATCACTGTTGGGCTTTCATCTGTGTATGTGATACCACCAATTGTAGAAATATTCAAGTAAATAGATATTAGGAGTGATCTCAAAGTCAAACAGAGTCTGCAATAACTGAGAGATGACCAAGGAACTCAGAAAAAAGAGAGCTGGATTGCTAGAATAATATTATAGGATCATAGCTGTAACTGAATCCAGAAGAGCAGTCGATGCCAACAGAAGTAACTGGAAGCGGATGTGAGGATACCAAAGCCAAGCAGATCATCAGTAATGGTTGTCACGAACACCAACACTGGGTCAAAGGGCCGAGGGGGCAGTCAGAGATGTAGACCAGAGGAGAGGAAGAACTAGGATCAAAGTGGAAACCAGATACCAGGAAGCAAATAAGCTTTGAAAAACCTTCAACAGGATAAGGGGAAAGTAACAGTTAGTGCATAATAAAGAGGGATTCCTTTAGCTATTCCCCAGTTAAACACATTCTATTTTCCAGGTTGGTTACAAACACCTAGCACAATGCTTGATATACACTAGACACTCAATAAATATTTATGAATCATCTGTTCATGAATGCATTTCAATAAAGGACTTTTGAAGCTGCATAGATTTGTTTCTTCTAGCATGTGTGTTCCCTAATAACCCTGCCCTTAGTTCGAGTGTATGGGATCAAGTCAATAAGCATTTATTAGATGCCTCGTGCCAAGCACTGTACTAAGTACTGAGGGGATAGGCTAAAAAAAAAAGTCACTTCCCCCAAGGAGTTCAGTCTGATGGAGGAGACAATATGCAAACAACTATTCGAGAATTAGAACAACTATGCATGAATAAGATAAAGATAGTTTGGGATACTCCCCAGAGGGGAGGCACCGGTCTTAAAGAGAACTAGGAAAGACTTCATGAACAAGATAGGACTTCAGCTGAGACTTGAAGGCAGCCAAGGAAACTGGAGATAAAGAGGGAGAAAATTACAGGGTTATTGGATCATAGATTTAGAGCTGGTCAGTGCCTTAGAGGTCATCCAATTCAACCCCCTTATTTTATAAATGTGGAAACTCAGGCTTAAAGTGACTTGCCCAAGACCACATCTCTAGTACCTGATGCAGGATTCCAACCCAGATCTTCTGGAACTATGTCCAGCATTCTGTCTACTACATCATATCATATATTTTAAGAGAAAGAATAATTTATCATCATCTCTCACTCTCAAACTTCCTGGGATATTTCCAACAAAAATTCCAAAACAGAAAAGATAAATGACTGACCACAATGAGCTTCTTAGAGCTAGGACCAGAACCCAGCCAGAAACCTGACAAGCAATTTTTATTCCTAGATCTGCACAAACTTATGGGACAAGCAATGTGAAATGTGTCCTCAAGCCAGTACACCATTTCCTAGGATGCCTCAAGTCTGCTGGAGAAGAGTTTACCCTGAGATAGAGCCCCAGAAGGAAAAGTAGGTCATTGAGAAGCTTCCAATTCTAATTCCTCTTGCTAGCCCAGGATCAACCTCTGTAGTTTTTGGTTTTTTGGGTTTTTTTGCAGAAGGAATCCAAATGCTTTCACAACCTTCTACATTTGGTGCCCTAAGGGAAATCCCTTATCACTCCACCTAAATAATTATTGCTTTGCACCCAGGCAGTCTGAACAACCCTGAGTTCCTCAATCATATGTACCTGAGGAGCAAATAAATAGTAAAAGGTTCCAAACCCAACCAGGTGGCAAATAAAAAGAGAAACCAGGTATGCAGGATAAAGAAAAACAAAAATTAGCAAAATAAAGAGAAGCAAGTATTGTCTTTTAATTAGTTTGGTCAAGTCATTTTTCCTTTCTGGGTCCCACTTTCCTCATCTGTAAGATAAGGGGGTTGAGCTGGCCTCTAAATTCTCTCTCAGGTCTATATTTATGAGCCAATATCCAGGGACCAGGAAACCCTAAAGTTCAGAGTCAAGATAGCTCAATCCAGTTAGAGGAGGGACCTGAGGCTGAGGAGCTCAAAGAAAACCTAACTAGGTCTAGGAAGTAGGAGGTGGAAAGGAGAAGAGCCAAGTACCAGAGGAAATTGATATAGAATCCAATCCAGACCTGTCGGGGAGCTGGGGAGAGATCTGGGCCAGGAAGGAGTGAGCTGGACTCAGTGATTGGATGGCATCCTTCATGGAAGGAGTTGAGCAAAACTGAATTCTGGGTCTTCTCTCTGTCCCCATGATACTGACCTATAAAGTCTATGAAATAACTGTATTCAAACAGGAATACAAAGAGGGAGAGGGCATTGGTTGCCTCAGGACGTCCAGTCTGGGAGTGTAGGGGTTCAAGATTCATTTACTGGAGGGGTCTGTTTTGTAAACCCCAAGGTGTCTCCAGTGTGTGTTTGTGTGTGTGCGAGTGTGTGTGTGTGTGTGTGTGTGTCCATACTGAAATTAGCCCACTTTCCCCACAGAGAAAACCTTCCCTTCCCCAGCAGACTGGCAAAGATTCATTTTTGTTTCTATTTTTAGTGGGGGGTGGGGGGTGGGGGGGTGCTTACAGAGGGTTTTATACTTAAGGATGAGAGCAGTGGGGTGGGGTGGGGAGAGAAAGGTAAGGGACTTGGACAAGACTGGGAGCCCCCCATTTCACACCCATCTTACCTCTACCCCCCCAACCCCCTCCCCTATCACCCCCCCACCATGTACTGGAGGCTCCAGAGGGAAATATGACACCAAGGCTAGGGCTGGGGCCAGGGCGGAGGAGGGAGTAAAAACGTCTTCCCGAGGCAGGAAGTGAGGGAGAGAGAGCGAGAGTGAGAGCAAGTGGGGGGTTGGGGGGAGAGCTCTCTGTTTTCTTTGGCCTCTTCCAGCCCCGGGAGGGAAAGGAGAGAGAGGCTGAGGAAAAAGAATGGGGCTGGGTATGGAAGATCCTGCCTCCCCCCTTACCCCCAGGAGATGTGAACCAGAAGTAGGGGGGATGGGAAGGTCTGGGTATAGGCATGATGGATCCAGCTTTTGAGGTCTGCTGGGAGATATTGGCATTTAGGGATTGGGATCCCTAGTTGGGGGATCCAGGTGTCTAGGACAAGACTGAAAGGCAAGTGGATTAGGGACTGGGAAGACTGAAGTAGGAACAGCCCTGAATCAATCCCTAGGGATCCACCCCCAAAACATTTTCAAGCACAATCCTTTAGAATTCCTTCTTCCTCCAGGGTCACATCAAAAATAATTTATCAAGCATCTACTATACGGCAGGCACCATGTTAAGATGAGCTGGAAACCTTAGAGAGTGCTAGATGGCCCCAAAGTTGTGTCACTTGGGGACATGACTGTTCCGGCTTAGATTTATCTCCTTAACATCATAGCCAGTTTGCTTATTTTAACCCTAACCTAAACTTTTATTCCAATCTCTCACCCCTAGCCTCCTAAATTCAACCTCCACCTTAACCAAAATCCTGTTTCTCATCTTTGTCTGAATCCAAAACCTAGCCCACATACAAAATCTAGCCCTAACTAGCCCCAAGCTCCAGGGAGACAAAGTGTAGGAAACCTTTCAGGGGTCACAAATGTTTCCCCATAACCCTCTTGGATCACACCCTCAGCACGTAGTTCCTCCCAGCAGGCAAAGACCAAGGAGAATGGTAGAGTTTAGGAAATGGTTTGGGGTGAGAGGGGTGAAGGATTCCAAACTTGATGTCATGCATCCCTGAATGGCATCCATCAGCTTCTGTGGACACTAACATCTTTGCTTAGATCTGATCTAGGTGACCTTGCAGGGTCTTTTGCCTTTCACTATTTTTTTAAACCTTCACTGTCAAATAATCAATCAATCAGCAAGCATTTATTAATTACTTTTTATGTGCTAGGCACTGTACTTAAACTCTGGTGATACAAGGGAAAAGAAAAAGAAAGAAAGAAAACAGTCCCTGTCCTCCAGGAGTTTACCTTCTAAGAGGGATAAAATCCCACATTGAGCTTTTGAGCCTTCTGGTCCTTCCTAGTCCTTATGGTTATTTGGATCTTTGAGTTCAGAGATCCATCACGCTCAAATGCGGATTACTCCTACTTCTTCTTTATAGCTACCACCATAACTTGGGTTGGTCTCTACTCCAGAACATAAGAATTAGTTTTCTACAGTTGGGTTTGGGGTTTTTGTTTGCTTTTCACAAGGTAAAAGAACATACATGTTCAGAAATAATGCAGCAAGGTAGAGTGATTAGAATATAAAAACTACCTAATCTCAGACTAGGTGGCCTATAAACTTCTTAAGCAATTCTATCTGGCCACATTTCTGTTAACCTAGAATGGCCTACCTGATTGCCCCTAGGCCAGAACACCTGGTTTCCACTACAGTCAGTCAGTCAACAAATGTTTATTAAGCACCTACTATGTGCCAGGTATATAGTAGTACTGGGGATATAGATACAAGTTTGTTTGAGGTTTTTGGTTTATGAGTCCCTACCCTCAATGAGCTTATAGTCTAATAGAGGAAGCTGAAAAGTGAAGGGAGGAGGAAGGGGTTAGAGATACTCTTTCTGGGAGTATGATGGAAAAGTCCAAAGAAGTTCAAAAGCAGAGTAACTGTTAGGAAATGGGGAGAAGACTGTGCTAAGCCCCTCTCTTAAACAGAAGGCCTGGAGCTCAGGGCCCCGCCCCCCAGCCAGAGGGTCCATTCAGAGGGCTAAGACTAAATAAGACTGGAGTTTTTTGTCCTAAAAACCTGCCAGCTAATTCTCCTATGGACACTATAGAGTTCATTGGCTCACTCTACAATCCGGCTCCCTCTCAGCCAATCAGGAAACCTTCTGATTAAATGGTAGGATAACCATTTACAGAATCACTCAGCCAATTAAATATTTCCCTCATCCTCTTCAAAGGAAAACAAGGAAATAAAACCAGGGCAGGCCTGTGTCCCAGTTAGCTCAAAATCCAAAATGATTCAGCTCAACACAGGCTACCCTCAAAGGTCAAGGTCTGGAGTGGGCTAAGGCCCAGGATGGGATTCTACTGCAGTGACAGACAGCTCCCATCAACAGCATCACTGAGGGTGAGGTTAGGGCTCGAGCTCCGATGTTTTCTGTCTGCACTGGGACGTCATGGCTATTAGGGAAGCCAAACCAAACCCCTTCAGATGAGATCCATATGGATTTCTGTGCAGATCTTTGGTGAGAGCTCAGAAGTGGGCTCAAGCTTCTCTGAACTGTGTGGGACAGCTCTGTTCTGAGTGACAAGACAGTCACAGTTTGAATGAGATGTGCTAATTCCAGTAAGATAAACCCAAGGCTTATTAACTCCAAGTTCCCCTAGACCACCATGGGCCTATCCCTCCCTAAGACCTCTAGACCACAGGGTGATGCCCATGAAAATCAATATGACTACTGTTCCAGGTCAGACACTAGAATCCTTGAGAAATGATTGAGAGACATCTTTTGAATTCAAAGACAAGTATAGTCTGGCAACATGAGAACGGCAAGAAAATTAATACATTAATTAAAAACCTTCAACCAGAAGATGGTCCTCCAAAGGCACATGGGTCAGACAGGACCCCCACACACATACACACACACATACCCCAACTCTCCAAGTTACCCAGGGAAATATCCAAATGCCCTGGAGCAGCCATAGGCAGTGAGAAGAGCCAGGTCTGGCAGTGGTTTATATCATGAAGAAGCCCATCTACTAACATGCAAAAAGACAGCAGTTAACCTTCAGTGAGTTTTATTCTTCACTGCCCAGCAGGCTGAAAGCATGCAGGGCTTACAAAAACTTGCATGCCAATAGTTGCATTCAGAGACATGCACACACAAAGTTATGGCCTCCTCTGCTCCTTACTCCTAAAGCAGGGGTTCTTAAACCCCTAAGGGGTCTATCAATAGATATTAAGGGATCCATGATCTTGAATGGGGGAAAAATTGCATATTTTTTCACTAGCCTCTAACTGAAATTTAGCTTTTCCTTCAATTACTTAAAAATAGTATTCTGGGAAGGCATCCATAAGTTTCACTTGACTGTTGAAGAGGTCTCTGACACCAAAATAGATTAAGAATCCTTGTCCTAAAGCATCCTGGGACAGTTTCTCAAGCCCATGTTAATGGACTGCACCTAAGTTTAGCTGCCATCATAGCTGTGTGGCATGCCATATAGCTGACCCCCACACTCTCCCCTGGCATCACTTCTCTCTCCCAAAGAAGGGACATCAGATAGAATAACTGTCCTGAAACATTCTATCCAAGTTAGCTGCTCTCTTCCCCCTCCTATTCCACTTTGGGTCATAGCCTGCAACAGGGTCCTTGTGATGAAGACTTCTGCCTAATCTTTCAATGGACAATAGCAGAAATTAGAAGACCAGAAGTCCCAGTCTTGCATATCTCCTCTGAGTTTCCTGGAATAACTGGAGAAAAATCCCTGCCATGATGTATTGACAGAGAGAGCCTGGTCAGAGATCAGCAAGAACCCTTTAAATTCAGAGGGTCTGGTCGGGTAGGACAGAATTTAAAAAGTAGGCCTGAGCTTTCATAGTTTTAGAAACAGCCCTTAGGCCACTACCTGAACAACTATTTCCAAAGACCTCTCCTAGCTGGTATGACCTGACCAGCAGGTTCCAAGGAGCCCTGCATTAACCCTGCAGGCCCAGTTCCTAGTACTACCCAATGGACCTGCTGGTCAAACCATGGATTAGTCTGAAAGATTCTCCCAGACTACTTCAACTGCACTTCAACAGAACTGTTCAACAACATCACTCTCACTACCATAGCCCAAATAGCTAATTGAGCCTTTTATTAACCATTTAAGACTCCAAGTTACAAGCTCACAAATGACTAAAATGTGTGTGGGAGGTGAGATATGAGGAGCCTTAGGGTATTCCCAGCACAATTTGCAGGGATCCTGTCTTCTGGTCAGAAGCTGGAACCCAAGCTGCAGAGAGCACAGAGAGGTGGAAGAATGGAGTGAGGGAAAGAGGACCACTTAGAGAAGACCCAGGGACTGTCTCAGGCTTTGGATTCCCCCTCAGTTTCCCAGGACTCTGAGTGTCATTGTCCTCATAGCACAAGTGAGTAGAGGCAGCCCCTCTTCTCTGCCACCCCCAACTACCATACATACCCAATCCCCACATTGTTGAGTAACAACTAGAGCCAAGGACTACAAGAGAATCAGTCTCCCCTGTGGCTAGGAATCTGCCATCCACAGATTCTACCCACACACACACACGCACACACTACAGATGCAGATAAAAGTAGGAACAGAAATAGTTGGCTTTGGGTGGGGGAGGATGCAGATGTGGCCGTCAGGCCCCCAGATGTGGTTGGGCCCCAGCGCTGCTGTTGCGAATAGGAATGTGGACACAGATGGGGATAGAGGGTTTCTGGATAATGGTTTCCTAGAATCCACTCTTCTTCAGCAAATTGTCCCAGCCTCAGCCCAGGGGATCAAGAGCCTGCATTCAGTGGGACTCTTCCTTGTTGGTGGCCTGAGCAGTTTTCAACCTGAGATCACCTCCGCTGGGGGCACCATGGAGATGGAGATGGGGTTGTGAGGCCATACTCTTACTTCAGGAAAACAGATGAAAATGTAATTCACAGCCGGGACCCTGGGCTCTACCCTAAGCCCTGATAATACCTGGTACTCAGGGATGCCGTAAAGATGAATGGGTTCGTGGCTGTGCTCAGGGGAACCCTGCACATAAACACCCCCAATGATAAAACACCAAGTGCCATAGCAAGTCCCACTTACTTTTAACTTTGTTTTGAATTTTCAACTTGGGAAAAGTTTGCAAATCACTAACAGCAGGAACTTTCCAGAAGTTGCAGAATATAATCGGCACATTCTCAGCCTTGCCATGCTCAGAGAGAATTCCCCAGGGACCCACATACCAGTGGGCTGAGGAGGCAGACAGAAAGCAGACTGAGGCTCCAGGGTTGGAGGGAAACATGGAAGGCAATTTCATCCATCCCCCTGCCTCCAAGCTGGTCTTTTTGTCACCCAGCCCCTGTTCAGAATAAGTTTTTAAAGACAAGGATTCAGGAGGGTCTTCCTTAAATATAACCTAAATCCCTCCCACTGGAGCCTTAACCATTTCCTCTTATTTAGGCCTCAAGAGATATAGAAAACAGCTGTTAGCCTCCCCTGTCAGAGTTCTCTGAAGAGGAACTGAGGACAGGTTTGAATGTGACTATCAAGTCTCCAAACACCTCTTCTTCTCTTTGCTAGGCTAAATATTCCCAATGGGTGTGTGGATGTATGTGGGTGGGAGGGTGGGTGTAGTGTGTGTGTAGTGTGTGTGTATGTGTGTGTGTGTGTGTGTATAGTGTGTGTCTGTGTATCTGTGTGTCTGTGTGTGTACTGGGGTAGGGATATTATAATCAGCAAACCCTGAGATAAAGATTTCATCTTCATCCAAACCTTTGTATAGAAATCTTTGGGGATCAGCCAGGTCCTCAAAAAGGAATCGCTGAGTTAAGGCATATTGCATTCCCGGAAGGGAAAAATCCCTCTGCTTTCTTTATTCATTCTCTTTTTCCAAGTCTCTATTCTCATCCCCAGCCCTTCACTCCCATGGAGAAGCCTGGGCTACACTCTGGGCCAGGAAGCCCAGAGGTTCTCCTCCCTGGGCTGAACAGAGCCTGTGGACAGACACAGCGTGTAACTTCATCCCCCTGTCACTCCGCACATCTCATCCCCACATCATGCTCCAACTGCTGCACATCTGTTCAGCAAGGCAAATACTTCATCATCCAATCCTGGGAAGAGATACTTAGGAGTATTATGCCATCAGATGCACACTCTGGTACCAGGCAAGGGAAGACAGGGTTCCAAGTAGACAAGCAAGGCCATTAAATTCTTACAGATCCCAAGGGAAGAGAGACTAATTATCCCTGGCCTCTGCCTCCATCCAGAACCATCTCTCAAGACTTCTTCTAAGCTGTCTTTCCATCCTCTTAGCTACTATCCTCCATTGTTCAACTCCTAAAATAGTGCCTCTTTTAGGCAAAGAGCTCAGCCCTTCCTGAAGGGCTAATTCCTATGACTGTCTCCCCAAGAAGGAGGAATGGGACGGGAGTGGGGATCAAGGCTGAATGAGGTTAAACAGGGAAGGTCCACTGAATGAGGTGGGTCCTGAACCAAATTTTGGAAGAGGGAAGAACACGGAGGTAGAGATGATCAGGAAGCCAGACAGAAGACCCAAGAGAACCAAACCCATTATATGAGAGGAAGGACAAGAGTGAAGCTTCTGTTTTAGGATGTGACATTCATATAATGCTACAGATACATACACTTGAGAAGTCACTAGCCTATCTGTGGGCCCTCAAAACCAGAATCCTGAATCCCTGATGCCCAGGGGGAGCTGATGCAGTCCCTGCTCCCAGACTCAGCTCCACATTCCACACATTCTTTACGCTCAATTAAGGAGAAATAATCAGGGGGACTAGGCAGAGTGCAGTGGGGCTGCCATGACCCGTATAACCGGGATCACGTGC
Organism: Pseudochirops cupreus; assembly: GCA_028627135.1. NCBI lineage: Eukaryota > Metazoa > Chordata > Mammalia > Diprotodontia > Pseudocheiridae > Pseudochirops > Pseudochirops cupreus. The sequence continues at coordinate 71,125,839 of CM053581.1, forward strand.
TAAGGAAACTGCCTTGGTCAAAATGTACCAGGCCAGAGACTTCAGGGGTAGGGAGAACAAACTACAGGGACAAGCACTTTGGGGTTCTTCTCTGGAATAATAGAAAAGGGAAGGAAGTAGCACTGGCACATTGGGGCAGAGGGGGCCAAGGGCATTACATACAGTCAGGACAGAGGGAAAAAAGTGTATGGGAGAGAGGGTTCTGTGTGTACCTGTGCCTGTGTCTGTGTTCAGCAGCAGCAGCATCAAGTATTTTCTGAGTCCGCAGTACACTGTATGCAAGATAAGGCTTCCCCATCCTCTGATGGCAAACCAAACCTCAGAAAATTAGGGAGGGGTATCTTCTTTCCCTGCTGACTCCACTGTCCAAAGCTGCCCTGCCCAGCTGAGTTAATACTAATTTATGACCACCAAGTAAGAAGGGAATGCCTATATCAGTGAATATAACACTGGACATGGAGTCAGGAAGACCTGAGTCCTCTTTAAAAAAATAAATAAAGGCAGAAGGGTAAGGATGGGACCAAAATAAGCCTCAAATCAGGTAGCAAGTCTCTTTAGCACCTTCTTATGCCACCCTATGCCTAATCCAAATTCCAGTCTTTGTAGATTCTTTGCCCAGACTATGGATCAGGTACCAAGGAGAATGGAAAGACAGAGTAAGGTAAGGAGGGTAGTGGGTGGTCACTCGTTAGGGATGGTATCATCTACTGGAGCAGCCCGCTCGACTGTGGAGGATGGAAGGGGCAGGGCAATGAGGTGAACAGCATCTATATAAGAGACATTGTAGCACAGTGGAAAGAATGCCAGTATTGAGGCAGCTAGGTGGCACAGTGGATAGAATGCTAGATCTGGAGTCAGAAAAACCTGAGTTCAAATCCTACCTCAGACCCTTCCTTTGCTATGTGGTCCATGGCAAGTCACTTACCCTCTATCTGCCTGTTTCCTCAACTATAAAGGAGGGGTAAGAATGGCACCTACGTCCCAGGGTTGCTATGAGGATAAAATGAGATAATATTTGTAAAAGTGCTTTGCACATTTTAAAGATATATATATATATATTTATATTTATATAAATATATATATTTATATATATTAGCTATTAGTACTAGTACAAATAACTAGTGGTAGTAGTAGCAGTGGCAGTAATAGTGGTAGTAGTAGCAGTGGCAGTAATAGTGGTGGTGGTAGTAGTAGTAGCACTAGTAGTAGCGGTAGTAGTAGTAGTAGCAGCAGCGGTAGTAGTAGCAATTGTAGTTATTGTTGCTCTTCATTTTGAGGAGGAACAATGACATCATGGGGTGATTTACAAGTGAACTAGATTTAAGTAAGGTATTCTTTAGTGGATATAGTTTAGCCGTAGTAGTAATAGTAGTGGCAGTGGTAGCAGTAGCAGCAGCAGCAGCAATAGTAGTAGTAGTAGTAGTAATAGTAGTAGTAGTAGTTGTAGTAGTAGTAGTAGTAGTAGTAGTAGTAGTAGTAGTAGTAATGGTAGTAGTAATAGTGGTAGTAGTAGTAGTGGTAGTAGTTGTGGTAGTAGTTGTGGTAGGAATTAGAATTGGAGTTGGAGTCAGAGAACCTGGGTTCAAATCCTACCTCTGTATCCTATAGGTGTGACCTTGGGTGAGTCACTTTGCTCATTTGGGCCTCTTTTTCCCCATCTGTAAATTGAGAGGTCTAGATGAGGTAACCTCTAAGGTCCTTCATAGCCCCAGATCTAGAACTCCATGTTCCTTCAATAGATGCTATCTAAGATCCCTTCCAAATTCTAACTCTATGACCATCTGGCAACCAAATGTGAGACTTCACAGTACATTGTGAATACCTTTGTGAGAGTTCCTTCCAGAGGGAGCCATCATCTGTATACCAATATGACACCCATGGGTGGGACATGGATTCTGAGCTGTCACCAGTAGTGAAGATGGGCTCTGCAGAAGCATCCACTCTCTAACAAAGTCTCTATTTGTGAAATCAGTGGTGTGATCAGCGAATTGGCTTGTGGCCAGCGTCAGGGGCTTAGTCAATGGCAGGATTATGAGGTCCACTGGGGGCTATGTTGAGGGGGCAAGCTATAGCTCTGGTTAGGGGCCCTGTGTGACTGGGGAACATAGGGAGGCTAACTGACCTACCCAGCTTAGCTGAACCACCTGAAGGCAGAACAAAGGATGGACACTCCCTGCTAGATAGAGGAAATGGAGATAGTGGTATAAGGGGGACTTGACCCAGAGTCCCCAGAAATCTGAGCTTTACAGGGCAATGAGAAGGAGAGGAGGGAATGGATATGTATTTTGAGGGAAGGGTGGATGGTATGTCCATGTGTGCTATCGGTAGAGGAGCAAAAGGGCTATATATGGTCTGTTGTCTGTGCTATAAAATGCAGAGATATAAATTGTGTGTGAAGTGCACGTATGACAAATATGTACATATGTGTCTGTGTGTATGTGGCATGTGTGTAATAGGTATATTGTGTGTAACATACCAGTGCATTGTATGTACATGATATATGTGAGCTAGGTGGTATGTAAGCATATGATAATATGTAGTATACAGTATTATGATGTGGGTGTCTTGTGTGGGTGTGTGAGCACACACCTGTAATAACACTGGCTTCAGTCTCTGGAAGAGAAGAAATTCCCTTGACTGTTTTATCAGGGCCGAAGTTACCAAATTACGTTGTTGTTTTAAATTTGAGCTTCTCTCCCAGCAAACAGGAGGCTCTCAGGTTCACGGACTTAATGCTTGGCTGGTCCTAGAGCTCTGCTTCCCCAGCCCAGGGCTCCCTGGCTCCCAGGCTCCCAGGGCAGGGGGAACAAAAGTCCCCTCTCTCCGAGCTTTGAAGTGGAAACACTAACTGTTCCCTTTAATTAGAAAGAAACCCCCTATTGTTCCTGCTTTATTACTTATAGCTGAAGACATCAAGGGGGAAGGGAAGGGGCTGAAGGGGTTGGGGCCCCAAGAGTCTCTCTATCCAAAATAATCTCAATTCAGTCTCCCTTCCCTCTCCTGGCTACTCCTATATCATGTCTCATCCACCGATCAATCAAAGTTTGTACTGAGCCCAATTCTGTGCCATACCAAGCTTGAATGGGGGTGGTGGGGGATGGGGGTGGGGTAAGGAATAGATCTAGTCTCTGCCTTCAGGGAGTTTACAGCCTACTTGAGAAGACAAGATTCACACGCACAAAATGGAGGATGATTAAGAGTTGAACTGTGTAGTACTATCACTGCCTATTGCCACTTTCTGAAGTCGGAAAGTCTAGGTTTGAGTCGGGACACTGCCACTAACAACCTAGGCATCTTTGACCAAGTCAAAGATATGACCAAGGTTTGACCAAGTCTCACTGAGTCTCAATTAATAATAATAGTTGACATTTATATAATGCTTTACAACAATACATTGTCCTATTTGAGCCACAACAAGCCCATAGTACAATGGTTCTCAACCTCAACCCCTTTGGGGGCCACCTAAGGCCATTGGAAAACATATTTCCGATGGTATTAGGAACCTAGACACTGCTCCTCTGTCTCCAGGCGAGTCTGCCCACATGCAGATATGCCCACATATGAATATTAAAGGGTCGCGGCAGGTTGGTTGGCAGGAAGGTTGAGAACCACTGCCATAGCAGAAGTACAACAAGTATTATAATCCCCACTTTACAGATGAGGGAACTGATGCTCAGTAAATTGAGGTGATTTGTCCATGGTCACACAGCTAGTGTGAAAGGTGGAATCTAAACCTGTATCTCCATGACTACAAGTCCAGTACTCTCTCTATCATGCAACACTGCCTCATTTGTCCTTGGTCAAATGAGAGGATTGGACTACCTGATCTCTGGGGTCTCTTCCAGCTTTAATTCCTCTGCTTTTGACTATACCAGTAGCCATGGGAACAGAAAGAAAATAAATGACGGAGATATTTGGAAGGAAAGAACAACAGGATTCGCTGACATATGGAGGAGCCAAAAGAGAGGGGAAAATCAAAGATAACACCAAGATGTCTATCCTGAACAAGCAGGAGAATATTGATAAAGAAATGAGATAGTTAGAAAAGGGAACTGGTTTGTAAAGCAAATTATATTTTGTTTTAAACATATCCATCTACATAGGATTCCTCTGTAAGTTAGAAATGGGGACAGCTCAGGCCCAGAGATAGAGATCTGTGAGTCATCTGAGAAAAGGTATAACCTTCAGAGCGTAATGAGGTCACCAAGTGAGAGAATCTAAAGCAGAGGACCAAGGATTAAACTTTGGAAAATAGTGTGGCATCATAGAAATCAGGACAGGAGAAAGTTTCTAGAAAAAAAACAGGTCATCAACATTGTCACATGCTACAAAAGGGTCAAGGACAATTAGTTCTGAGGAGAAGCCATTAAATTTGACAATGCAAAAGTCATTGTTAAGCAGAGCAGATTCAGTAGAATAATGGGGACAGAAGAAATTTCAAGGTATTGAAGAACTGGGATTAGGGGGAGGAACTAGAGACAGTGTGGCAAAGTAGAAAGAGCGTCCATTCTGTAGTTAGTGTACCCGAGTTCAGATCCTATCTCTAACTACCCATATAACCTTGGAAAAAGTATTTTTTCTCCCTGAACCACAATTTCCTCATGTAAAAAAGAGGGGATTGGGACGGCTAGGTGGCACAGTGGATAGAGCATTGGCCCTGGAATCAGGGGGACCTGAGTTCAAATCTGCCCTCAGACACTTAACACTTACTAGTCGTGTGACCTTGGGCAAGTCACCCAACTGCCCGGTCTTCCACCTTCCAAAAAGGAAAAAAAAAACAAAAAAGAGGGGATTGAACTAGCTGGCTTCTGAGTTCTCTTCTAGCTCAGCAACTATGATCCTAGAGAGTGAACGTAGCAAATTCATACAAGTAGTTGGTGTAGGCAACATGAGCGGTGATTGATGGGAGAATTAGCGTTAGTGCAGGGACTTTTCAAGATGGGAGAGATCTATGCATCTTTGTGGACAGCAGAAAAGGAGCAGATGAAGAGCGATAAATTAGAAAGATGTAGAAAAGGGGGAATTGAGGTCCTGAATGAATAGAAGAAGAATGGTTATAGGCTGGGAATTTGTTATATTTTCCTACGTATATTTGTGATAGGGATTTTATTCTACTTTTTTTTTCAGTTGGAGGGAGGAAGAGAAGGCAGATTTTAATTAGAAATAAAACTAGATTTAAAAAGAAAGGATCTTTTTATCTTTTATCATCCTTTTTATTTGTTATCTATTTAGCTGTGTTCATCACCTATCTGTTCCCTGAATATCCAAGCCTCCTATTGCTAGAGGAAGAATCTCTGCATTGGATTTGTTTGGTAAGGCTTGATTTTGTACCCAGATGGATGTTAGGGAGCTGCTGGGGAGGCAAAAAGAAAAAAAAATGGTTCCTAGCCTCTTTAGATTAAAGAAGTTTAGTCCAACTGGATATCTAAGCCCATGAAACAGTTAAGTAGGTAACAATATAATGTAGCAGATAATTAAGTGACAAATTGTGTGGTTCAAATAAAAAATGCCTCAGGAATTCAGAGAAGGGGAAAATTAGCTAGGCAGTAGTATCCAGCGCAGACTTCAAGGAGGAGGGAGAAGTTGAATATGGGCTGGAAGAACGCATACACTTGGCTAGGTGGAGAGGAGAGGGAAAAGTGTTCTGAATAACACTGGACAGAAGGGAAGGCAACCACAGGACCAGCATCTCTCAAGCTCTTCCTCCATGCCACTAAGAGAAGTTGTGTTTCCACTGGAATCCAATCATAAATCAACCCTTCTCTCTTCACCTCCTCTGATTTTAAACACTAACACTAACCCCTCTTCATTCTTACCCTGGGCAGAAGTTCAGCCCCTGAACTCTAGAGATGGCAGTGGACAATAACTCTTACAACAGACCTTTTCCCCTACACTGGAAAGACCTTTAGAATAAGAACAGCAAAAGTAATAGCCTTTCCACATGCTCTCTTTATACTCTGCAAAGTGCTTACACAGATAGGGTCTTATCTGATTCTTGTAACAAACCTGTGATATGCAGTTCAGCCTATGATATTATCCTTTGTACAAGAGGGAAGGGAGGCTTAGAGAGGCAGACTGACTTGCTCAAAGTTCCACTGGCATACTGAGAAAAACTTTTAAAAGTGAATGGAAATGGTCCTTTGTGTTCAGAAATATTTAGAGCAGCAATTTTTGTGGTAGCAAAAAAAGAAGGAAACTAAAGGAATGTCCATCAACTGAGGAATGACTGAATAAATTGTGGTATATGAATGGATGGAGTACTATTATGAGTGGATCATTTCAAAAAGACATGGGAACACACAGAAACAGATGCAAAAAGGAAGGGACCAGGACCAGAAGAACAATGTGTACTTTAACACCAATATCATAAAAATGAACAATTTTGAGAATTGGTTTGAAGAATGAAAATGAGCAGAACCAAGAGAAAAACCAATATGATAATAACAACACTGTGAAAACAAGCTTTGAAAGCTATAAGATGTTACAATGAACAGTAAAGATGAATGATTCCAGAAGATCAATGGTGAAGCCTGCTAGCCACCTCCCCCTAGATTTAGTGTGCAGAGACATACACATATACACATACATACACATGAGTATGTGTGTGTGTGTGTCCCTCTTTCCGCCCCACCAAAAAATTAATTCTTTTTAACAAATAGCCATAGTCAAGCACAACAAATTTCCTCATTGGCTATGTTAAAATATTTATAATAAATACATATGTATATACATATTTATAATGTACAAGATAATGTGTGTAATAACTACATAAAATATGCTATATGTAATATATACTTTATGTGAATATAATAAATACATAAATATGTTTAAATATATAATATATTAATATTTAAATATTTATAATAAATATATAAATATACATGTGTATTCCTCTTTGCAAGATATAAGCTATGTGTGTAATAACTACATGAAATATGCTACAAGTAATTATATATACTTTATGTATATATAATAAATATACAAAATATGTTAAAATATATAATGTATACATATATTAACCTAGCCAGTGAGGAAATTTGTCGTGCTTGATCATGGCTATTTGTTACAAGGATTTATATTTTAGTGGGGTTGGGAGTGGGAAGAAGAAAAAATAGATTTCTACTAATTGAAAAATATACTTAAAATAGAGGAATTAGGTGGGGGCTAGTTATGGAATGATGCATGCCCTTTCAGACGAGGGTCACTATATTGTGAGTTTTGCCTAAATGTTTTACTTTGTTACAAGAGAGCTCTTACAGGGTAGCGTAATCCAGAAATATTTGTAATGTAAAAATGAAACACATCAATAAAATTTAAAAATAAATAGTGAAAAAGAGAGTGGACTAGAGACAGGTCTCAAAACTTTGGGCACAGAAAGGCCGCCTCCTACAGACAACACTGCCTGCTAGTAGAGCCCAGGGAGAGAAGGAAGGAGTAGGGGCTGCCTTGGGCTCCAGTTATTGGGAGCAGAGGGGAGGCCCAGGGCTCAGAAGAAGGGAGCTCCCTCCCCCCAATCCAGCACCCCCACCACACCCCCTCACATTTGTGTCAGGCGTAATGCAGGAGCACAAGGCTGAAACGCCAAGTCCAATCAGGCCTCACAAGCCCACAGATGGTTTGAATAAAAATGCTACCTTGATAGGAATAATGAGGCATCCTGAAGACAGTCTTAGCTGCCTCCATCTGAATGGGGAACTGTCTCTCTTTCGCAAGTTCATTTCTTCCTCCGGCCAGTGTCTCCTCTCCAGATTTCCCACAAGTCCTTTGTCAAGGAGTCTGAAGGCTCTCATCTCTGCACACATGTGTCCCCCCAGGAGGCAAGGTAAAGGGGGTGGGAGCTGAATGTAAGTGCTTCCAAGATTCCCCTTTGATTTTCTGATTCAGTCATCTCTGACCTCTGGTACCTTCCCAAAACTAGAAAAACCTAGTCCTTAATGACTAATGGAAAGGGTGGAGGGAAGCTGGGAGTGAGCCAATGAGGTGGAAAAGGGTGAAGCAGATTTCCTGAGGGCCAGTTTTATAGAAAAAGAGTTTCTAAATATGGTATTCTCTTCACAGTAGCAGAAGAGTCCTTACATGGGACATATGGCTCAGGTAATGCTAGGAAGTTAATAGCTCCATGAGCCATAGGAAAACTCCTATGGCAGCCTATACTTCTACCTCTCTGACTACTCCTCAGTGTTCCTTGGAGAATCATCAGACATGTTATGTCCACTAACTGTGAGTGTCTTCAAGGCAATGAGACTAACATATATGCAACAGTTAGAAATCAAGCCCTTAGGCTGCAATGATAAGGAATATTCTCATTAGAAAAAAATATTCCCATTGATCTAAAGGGCAGTCACCCAGCCCTGACTAGAATTCCTTAGAAGAAAGTCACCCTCCTAAGAATATAGAAACCGAGAACTGAGCTCACAAGTCACAGCCAGAAAGTTAGCTTTCAGGGACCTGCTTTAATGACTTATCTCACCTATGAAGATGAGATTTATGGAAAGGCTCCAGTCTAAAGAAGCCATATACTCTGGAAACTTGTATGTAGGGGACTTGATTATAGTCACAGAAAAGTTTGATTTCTGTTTTAAAAGAAACAATTTAAAAATATTTTTTTAAGCTTTGAGCTTAATTAGGTTTTTATAAACTTTGTTTTTGTTTTTGATACACAACATTTTGTGTTTGTTTCTTGTCTACAGAAGACTCCTGAGAAAAATTCGTGAAAATTACCTGGGGAGAGAAGGAGCTAGAGCTTCCACGTTTCCCATTAGCACATTAGCAAAATTATGTTAAGAGATTAGTCAACTGTCACCCTGGAAGGCCCAAGGAAGGCTGAAATAGAGTTAACTTTGGTACAGAAAGTATTCTCCAGTGGGATGACTGCCACAAAGGAAACTAGGTATCTACATGTGGGACAGCACTAGAGCTGAGCGGAAAAGGATATTGGGGCTGAGGCAGGGTTAAGGGGCTAAGGGACACCATAATGCTAAGGGAGAATAGGCTACCCTAGACTAACTTAGCAAGACTCATAATATGGAGCAAGCAAACAACTATCCCATCATCAGGGTCTCTGAAAAAAAAAAAGGCAAAGACATGCTCTCCCTCATCTAGAAACTCACTGTCTGAGACAATAAAACTAATACATGTAAACCAAGTGCTAAATTGTATGGCACAGAGAATTAGTGCTATATGAGTTTAATGGGGGGAGTAGATTTGTATAGGGCTATAGCAGTCAGGAGAGGCTTCCTGAAGGAGGCTGGGTTCGAACAGGCAGAGAGGAGAGAGGAGAATATTTCTAGAGATGGGAAAAGCATAAGCCAAGACACAGAGGAGGGTGCAGGAAAGCATGGCACATGTAAGAGACAATGAGAAAAAAGCAGGCTAACTAGAACTGAGTATCCATATTGACCAATAATGAATAGGACACAGAGTTAGAGGAGAAGATTGAGGCCAATTTGGGAAAGATTCTGAATACTGGATTAAATTTATCATCCAAGCTTTGGGGAGCCCCTGAACATTTCTTAGGTAGAAAAATGACATGATCATAGAATCGTAAAATCTCAGTTGAAAGATATTTGGGAGATCAACTTGTCCAACAGGAACTGGTTACAACAGCCTTGATCAATAACCATCTAGCCTATGCTTGATAAGCACCAGGGATGGAAAACTCCTATGGCAGTTTATTCTACTTTCCCTCTGACCCATTCCTTCCTGGAGAATCAATCATCAGACATGTTATATCTGATGGAGTATCTCACAAGGCTCTATCTTGGGCTCTCTTCTCATTATTCTCTACACTCTCCTACTTGGCAACCTCCTCAGATCCCATGGGTTCAATTATCAGCTCCATGCAAATGATCCTCAAATTTTATATCTAGTCCTCTATTTCCCAAGTTCCAATCCTTCATCATGAATTGTCTATTGGACATTTCAAACAAGATGTTCTGTAGGCATCTCAAGTTCAAAAGGTCCAAAATACAACTCATTGTTTCCCACAAAATGTATGCCTCTTCAGAACTTCCCTGTTACTATCAATGGTACAACTGTACTTCTAGTCATCTAGGTTGGCAACCTCAGTATCATCCTCAACTCCCCACTCACATACCCCTACTTGCCAAATTTGTCTTTTGTACCTCCACAACATTTCTCTCATACAACCCTTCCTCTCCAAGCACAAATCTACCACCTTGGATGAGTTCTTCATCAGCTTTCACATGAACTAATTGTAATAGTTTTCTGTTTGATTTCCCTACCTCAAGCCTTTTCCCACTCTAATCCATCCTCCCTACAGGCATCAAAGTGATTTTCCCTAAAGCACAGGTCTGATCCCATCAACTCCCACTTCTCAATAAATTCCAGCTGGACCTATTGTCTCCAGGATCAAAGACATAAACTTTATTTGACATTTGAATCTCTCCACAGCCTAACCCCTTCCTACCTTTCTGGTCTTAAATACTACATCTCTGCACACTCTACAGTATAACTATATTGACTTCTTACTCACTGTTCCATACTCAAGATGCTTTAACTCCCATCTCTGTGTCTTTGCATTGACTGTTGCCTGTGCCAAGGAACCCTTCCCTCCTCACCCGTGCCTTTGAATTCTCTGCTTTCCTTCAGGACTCAGTTCAGGTGCCAATTTCTAAATGAAGTGTCTCCTTATACCCTCAGATGCTAGTGAACACCCTCCCTAAACTACACTGTATTCATTTTGTACATATTATGTACAAAATAATATACTTACATAACACTGTGATAATAACTAGCTTATTTGAACCCTATAAGCAATGGCCTCTATTTTCCCTATGGATCCTTCCCATACAATTTTAGGGGAGGTTATTTGAGATTGAAAATTACGAATAGAATCATAATTGCTCTGAGCCCCCAGTTTAAAAAACTCCTAACATTTCGGCAGAGTTTCGGCTATTTGCCTTATTTTATATTATATACATGTGTTTATGTGTATACACGTGTGTATACACACGTGTATACATGTGTATACACGTGTGTATACGCACATGTGTATATCATGTGTTTTATGAGTGTGGTTAACCCCTGGCCTTTTTGTGATTGAGGCAAGATTCAGGTTGCTGGAAACATCTGGAAAATGAAAGAGCAGATTGCAGTACAGTGTCTGTGGATAGACAGGCACCAGGATGGGAAGTTGGACAAAGAGTTATTCAGGTGTGGGGTTTTGTGGGGAGTTGGAGGGAAGGGGGGGAGAGTAAGGTTGGAACTTCTCTTAATCCTTTAGTTAGGTGGATGTGATTGGTGACATTAAATCAAGTCTTCTATTCCAAGATGCCTTTAAGGTTAGTGGCCCTCCTAAATTTCTTCCTTCTCTCACACAACTCAAGCTCTACCTTCTCTTTCTCCTTTACTGGTTAGCTCTAGAGCTGCTGGTTCTTTCTGTTTCATCTCTGTGGGATCCCAATCTTCCTTTCTGCATCTCAGGCTGGTTCTGAGATAGTTCCTCTGATTTATACAAATGCCTCAGGGCACAACTCAAGTATCTCACATAACGGATTTGAGTGATTCAAGAAATTGTTCGTGCCCAGTTTATACTCTGTTCTATTAGATGAGTCTGATCAAAAAGTGTTTTTATTTAACAAAGGTCATGACTTTTAAATGCAGTTCAGTGAAATAATTGAAGTAGCCCTGCCCATCAGCAGACATGTTTTCTCCTCTATTAGTAAGCTCCTTGAGGGCAGTAAATATCTCACTTTTGTCTCCATATTCCCAGAACACAGCATTAATTCCTGGCACATATTAATTACTTAATAAATACTTGTCTTATGTAACCTATACCAAGTGGGCCACAGCTCTATGATGGATTCAGGTATACCTTTGGGAGGTGGCAGAAGGCCACTGGGTAAAGATGGCTGAGTGAGAAGTAATTATGTCTGAAAGAGTGGGAGAATCTCTAGTATGAGAAGGCCCTGAGGGTGGGAGTGGGAAAGTAGCCTGCGAAGTCAGGAGCTAAGCCAAGTTACAAGTATACATATTGTCTCCAACAAGGAAATGTAATAATAATAATAACTAGCTCTTTAAAGAGGGATGTACTAATAAATGTTTAACATTTACTGGAGGTATGGGTGGGTATGAACACATTACACACTTTTAAGTTGAATCTTCATTATTAACATTTTCTCCATTACCTTCTTAAGTTTAGATCTAGACAATCAACAAAACAATAATTTAAGCCCTGATTTGTTTGTTGACTTCTGTGGTATAAATGTTCACTCTGAAAATTTAACAATAGGTTTTCAACGACCTTTTGAAGCTGGTCCCAGCATATCTCTGGCCAGGAGGTTTGCATAATACTTTATATATATTATCTCACTTAATTCTCACAACACTCTTGGGAGGTAGGTGCTAGAATTACTCCCATTTTATAGTTAAGAAAACTGAAGCAGAAATTAAGTGACTTGCCCAGGGTCACACAGCTAGTGTCTAAGGCTGGAATTGAATTCAGTTCTTCCTGACTCTAGGCCCAACATGCGAGCTCAATACCTCTGTTAACTTCTTTGTCTTTGTAATTTTCTTGAGGGCAGAGGTTGTTTCATTTTTGTCTTTATCTTGCCAGTGCCTAGCTCAGAGCCTGCACACGGTAGGCATTTAATAAATTTTTCATTGATTCATTAATTGATTTTTTTAATTGTTGGTTCATCTCTCTACCCAAAAAAATAATAACATCAACTGGCTCATTTTGCTTTCCCAATAAGGATCCTCAGAGCCCCTTCAAGCCATCAAATGAATGAAATTGACGAAAGGACAAGGTTTTATTTACCCCACACACACTCACCAAAAATTTTCAGAATAAGCTTGAATTTCAGCCCTTCAACCATCAGGAAAACTCCCTTCCCTTTCCAGAATTAAAATGGTCCTTCTGACTTAGATGACTGCACTGAGTGGCCCAGGGTCAATGGAGACTCAACCTTTCTCCCCAGACTTGCCCAGCTGACATGACTCAAAGTAACCATGAAGGAATAGTTCCTCTGTGTATGTGTTTCCCTGTTGGGCTAAGCTCTCCAGCTCTCACAAGGGCCAGGTGCACAGGTTTATTCCTCCCCATTGTGACTCTGTCACCATTTCAGCAACTCCATCTGGAACAAGCTCCTCAGTGCTCATGGTTCCCTCTAGGGGTTGCATGAATGTGCACTTCTTTCTCTCTCCCATGCAGCTCAACATTCATGCCTCCTCTCTTCACAGAGCTTATATTCACTCTCCTATCTATAAGCAGATGTCATCTGGGGCACATGCTCCAGAAGTGACTTAATAAATAAGGAAGGAGTGGTTTAATTGCATCCCTGCCATAGTTACATGAAGCTGGAACTTCCAATCATTGGTCCCAGTTCTTCTATGCCCAGGCAAACAAAACAGGCCAAATTTCTCTCCCACAAGGCAGCCCTCCCGTATTTGAAAATAGCAAAGAGTAATAAGCAAGACAAACTGAAGCTCCTAACGGAGGGAAATTTAAGTTCATAGATGTCATTGAGACTGTAATATAGTTCTAAAACAGGGGTTCTTAATCTCTAGATAGAATTCAAAAATTGCATCTTTAATTTCAATATTCCCTAAATGAAATTTAGCATTTCCTTCTATTTATTTTACGCGTTTAAAACATTATTCTGAGAAAGGGTCTGTAGGCTTTACCAGAATACCAAAGGGGTTCATGACACACAAAAGGGTAAGAACCCCTAATCTAGAAGGATATGTTATTGCTCTTGTTGTTGAGTCATTTTCCAGTCAAGTCTAACTCTTCATGACCCCTTTTGGGGTTTTCTCAGCGAAGATATTGGAGTGGTTTGCCATTTCCTTCTCCAGCTCATTTTATAGATGAGGAAACTGAAGCAAACAGGGTTTAAGTCACTTGCCCAAGATCACATAGCTAGTGAGTGTCTGAGACTGGATTTAAACTCAGGTCTTCCTGAGTCCAGGCTCAGCACTTTATCCACTGCACCACCTACCTAGCTGCCCCCTAGAAGGTTATACTTTTTTCAAAAGAAACAGGATGAGGTTGGGGGAAAGATCATGGTAGCACTGTATAGTAAAAGATAATTAAATGAGGAAAACAGGGAATGCAAGAAGGAAAGTAAGATAGAGAACACATCAGTGAAGATGAATGGATGCAAAAATAGAAATAATATTATCACTGCAAACTATTACAGACCACCTAGACCAAAGGAAGAGATATGTAGTATAAAAAATATCACAACCCTGGCACAGAGAGGCCTGTCATAGTAGTGACTAGAGACTTCCATTAGCCGGAAATCTATTAAAGACAGCATGCTCTCAGTCAAAAGCAGAGATGTAAATGATTTATTGATTCACTTTGATAATTTAATCCTTCAAAAGGTAGAGGAATCAAGGAGGAGAAATGCACCTGATTGTCATGAACAAGGAAGACCTGTTTGCTGAGATGGAAATTTGGAAAACTATAAGTAGGAGTGACCACTCTATCTTAAAATGTAAGATAAAGGAAAAGAAAACTGGAAATCATCTGTAACGATACTGGGATTTGAAGATCTTCCACGCCCCTTGAGCTTGCTGATGTAGCAGGAAGGGGTGGAGCAAGAGAACGCCGGAACCAAGCTAGTCTCCGTGCGGTGCTGACTGGAAGCGGCGTCAGAGGC
>CM053581.1:71140965-71212818 GCA_028627135.1 Pseudochirops cupreus
TTTGGGACTCAGTTTTCTGGTATTTAAATGAATGCACTATCTATATTTCTTATGTAGAGAGCCTGTTCCATTTTGTGATTAATAACTATATCAGCATATTTATAGTTACTGTAGGCATTGTGAATACTGCATTGCTGATACATCATCTGACATCTATCCTAGATCTGGGAAGAGCAAATTTCAAAGCATTCAAAAAAAGGCTAGGAAGTATCTCATGCACTAAAATTTTATGGGGGAAGACTTCTCAAGAGAAGGAGAAAACAGGCAAGAATAAAATATGTACTCAAACAAAAAAAAATAAAATAAGAAACAATGTTAATGCAGAAAAGAGAAAAATAGTATTTATATATAACTTAATTTGTTCCAGGCACTGTGCTATCTCATTTGATCTAAAGAGATCAATGTGGATGCACAGGGAGCTCACTAGCCAATTTAGGTTATAAAACAATATATACCTAAGATGGAAGCAATGATAAGGAATAAAAAGATGACTACAAAATCACAGCTGCTACTGGTACAATGTTTACAATGCAAAAACCTGGAATGAACTGAAGCTGGCAGACAAAGTATGGGAAGAGGTAGTTAAGCTATATTGGAAAAAAAGGGGTGGGAGATAAAAGAAGGGATGGGAATTCTGCTCATGACAGATGGAATAACGGAAAGCAGAAAGATGGCAGGGCCGCCTACCTTTCATTTTGTTCTGGTTTGTTTGTTCATTTTCTGCCAAGGAGAATGTTTTTTGAATTAGAAAGGACATATCAAAAAATGGCTCATAAAGATTTTATAACCAGAATAAGAAAGGAAAGAGCGGTAAAGCACCTAGCTGCCTTTGATGAATTCAGATCACCTAGCAAAAAAATGGGTACTGAAAGAAGCTGCTTGATTTTTAGAAAATATTGTTAAATGAATGGATGGTAGACATCTAGAATTGGAAATAAGGATCACTAAAAGGCCACATGACATCATTCTGAATAGGTCCTGTGGGATAGACCTCAGGTCCCTTTTTGACAGAACTACTAGACTGATAGAGCTGTGTAATGTTATAAATACAGTTACTCAGAGTTTAGCAAAGTCTTTGACAAAATCTATAATCCTTTCTGTGGAAAAGATAGAAATGGGGGCTAGATGACAGTACAATTCGTGATTTGATGCTGCTGACATGTTTAGGCCTAAAGTGTGTTTCTAAGTGTTTCTTTGCCAGTTTGAAAGGAGGTCTCTAGTGAAGGCTGTGTGCTTGGGTCAACATTGTTAAGCATTTTTCTCTGTGACTTGGACTGACGCTTATTACATTTATAGATGACACCAATCTGGGATAACTTACATTATGGAGGACAGAATGAAAATTCCAAAAGATCTCAAGTTAGAATGTTGGATGGAATTGAATCAATTAATCAATCAAGGCACAGTAGATAGAGCACTGGGCCTGGAGTCAGGAAGACCTGAGTTCAAATCCAGCCTCAGACATTCACTTGCTGTATGGACCTGGGCAAGTCACTTAACCCTGTTTGCCTCAGTTTCTCCATCTGTCAAATGAGCTGGATAAGGAAATGACAAACCACTCCAGTATTTTTGCCAAGAAAACCCCCAATGGGGTCATGAAGAGTCAGATTCAACTGAAAAATGACTCAACAGCAACAAGTGTTCCAGGCACTGCATCATGTAATGGGGATACAAATATAAAGAATTTTTTTAATCCCTACTCCCCAAAAGCTTATATCCTAACGAGGGAAACAAATGTATAGGCAACTATAAAAATCAGAAATATGTGATGAATAAGTAGAAGTAAGTACGAAATAATTCGGTACAAGACACTTGAGGAGGAAAGGCACTAGCAATTAGGTAGATCAAAAAAGGCTTTGTGAAGAAGGTGGTGCTTGAACCGAATCCTAAAGCAAGAAAGGAGTTCTATGAGGTGGAGGTAAGGAGGTGTGTATTTGGGAAGCCACTACAAAGGCATGGTGAAGGGGGATGGAGTGTCATGTGGGAGGAACAAAGAGGTCAGTCCGACCAGATCACAGAGTCAGGGAAGGAGAAATCATTCCCAATGAGGTTGGAAAGATAGCTTGAAGCCAGCTAGTATACAGCTTTAAAAATTAAACGGAGAAGTTTATATTATATCCTAAAGGCAACAAGAAGCATTGGAATTTACTGAGCAGGAAAATCACACTGTCAGATCTGTGCTTATAAGGGAAATTATTTTGGCAGCAGGGTGCACTGAGAGATTCGAGGCAAGGAGACCCATTGGGAAGCTGTTGCAGTAATCTAGGTGAGAGGTGATGGAGGGGTGGTGGCTGAACTAAAGTGGTGACTGTGCATGGAGAGAAGTCAGATGAGAAATGTTGTGGCAGCAATATATAGCAACTGAGTGGATATGTAGAGTGGGAGGGAGAGAGAGGAATTGATGATAATGCCAAGGTTACAAACATGTGAGATTGGAAAGATAGCAGTGGCGTTAAGAGAAATAATGAAATCAGAAAAAGGGGGAGGGTTTGGGGAGGAAGATTACTAAATTAAGTTTTAGAAATGTTAAGTTGGAGATGTCTTGGGGACATACAGTGTGAAAGGTCCAATGGGCAATTGCTAAGGCCAGGACTGAAATTTAAGAGAGAGACTGAGGCTGTGTGTCTGTGTGTGTGTGTGTGTGTGTGTGTGTGTGTGTGTGTGTGTGTATTCAAACCTGTATATAGTCCCTTATACATATAGATGGCAGCTTCTTAGAGGTGATAAGTAAATACACGGGCACTGAAGAAGTTACTCAGAGAATATAGAGGGTGAAGAGGAGACCTTTGGGAACACCCATAGTTATATGAACAGGATATCTATAATATCATTTGTGGCCAGGAAAGGAAACTAAAAAGAGTTAGTCAGACAAGAAGAAGGAGAACCAGCAGAGGAGTGCCACAAAAGCCCCAAAAGAAGAGAGCATCCAGGAAGAAAGGGTAGTCAACAGTGTGAAGAACAGCAGATCAGTGGGAAAGGATAAAGACTGAGAAAAGACCAGGAGATTTATCAATTGAGAGATCACTGGTAACTTGGGAGATAGCTATCTGGGTTGAATATGTGATCAGGAAAAGGGAGTTAAGGAGGGGAAAGGAAATAGGGGCAATAGTGGAAGATTTTTTTTTCAAGGAGTTTGGCTAAGAAAGGAAGGAGAGATACAGAATGACAGCTTGAAGGGAGTGTATAATATAGTGATTTTTTTTTAAGGCTGGGGAGACTTAGGAATGTTTATAGGCAGTAAGGAAGGAACCAAGAGATAGGGAGAAGTTAAAAATTTAAGAAAGATATGATTTATGATACAATCTGCCAGAGAAGAAGAAAGTAATTGGCTCAAGAACACATGCAAAGGAGTTGACCTTGGCAAAAATAAGGACCTCATCTTTGTCAGAGACTAGAGAAAAAGAGGAGATTATTTCACAGGGTTTGGGGATGAAGAGAATCAGAGAAGAATGTTCTTTTTCTCAGTAAAGAGGCAAAGTCTTCAGGTCAGAGATATGAAGCACATGGAGTGTGTGTGAGACTCAAGGAGAAAAAGAATACCAAAATAAAATGAAATGAAATTTAATTGACATAAATGTAAATTCATAATTGGTTTCAAAAATAAATTCACAAGCACATGATGGGGAAGAGATGACCAGACAGCAGTTACCCAAAACAGTTCTTTGACTAAACTGGATGTCCAGTGGACATCTTAAACCCAACATGTCCAAAACTTCACTCAATACCTTTCCCTCTAAACCCTCTGCCCTTTCTAACTTCTCCCCTGCTGTCAAGGATACCACCATCTTCCCAGTTCCCAAGGTTCAAAACCTAGGTGTCATCTTCAACTCTGCACTTTCTCCCACACACTCACATATCCAATCTATTGCTGAGGCCTGTCAATTTTACCTTTGCAGCATCACTCCAATACACCTTCTTTTCTCCTCTGATACTGATAAGGCAGGCCCTCATCTCTTCTTGTGGGACTTTTGCAAAAGTCATAAGGCAGGTGGGTCTGCCTAACTCAGATCTCTCCCCACTCCAATCCATCCTTCGTTCAATCACCAAAGTGATTCTCCTAAAACCTAAGTCCAACCATGTCACACATACTCCCTACTAAATAAACATCACTGGTTCCCTATCACCACCAGGATCAAATAAGAAATTCTCTGTTTGGTATCCAAAGCCTTTCATAACTTAGCCCTCTTCTACCTTTCCACCTTACACATTACTCCCTGTGATACTGGCTTCCTAACTCTTCTAAGAATAAGGTACTCCCTCTCTCAGCTCTGGGCACTTTCTCTAACTGTTCCCCCTGCCTAGAATGTCTAGAAAGTTCTCTATCCTCATCACCACTTCCTCACTTTCCTGGCTTTTTTCAAGTCCCAGCTAAAATCCTTTCTTCTATAGGAAACCTTTCCCAAACTCTCTTAATTTCTAGTGCCTCTTCTCTTTTAATTACATGCTATTTATCCTGCATAGAGCTTGTTTGTACATGATTTTTGCATGTTGTCTTCCCCATTAGATAGTAAGCTCCTTGAGGGCAAGGAATGTCATTTGTCTCTTTTTGTATCCCCATTTCTTAGCATAGTTCTTGGCTCATAGAAGGTATTTAGCAGATGTTTATCGGCTGGGTCAATAAGGCTGGGTGAGGAAGAGCTAGTGGAAGATAAGCTCAATATGAGTTAAATGTGATATGACAATGAGCAAAATAGATGGAATGAGTACATTGCATAGTGTCCAGTACTAAGGAGGTAACCATTCATTATATCATGACATTAGATCACAGCCTGGAGCACTGAGCTTAGTTCTAGGCACCACATTTTTGAAAGGTCTAGAACTTCCTAAAGCTAAAGAAAGTCCCAAGGAGGTAAATTAGGATGGGAACAAGTCTCAAGTTTAGCCCAAATGACAGACTGAAGGAACTAAAGGATGTTTATCTTAAAGAAGAAAAAGACTGGGGCAGAGAGTAAGAAAGAGGGAAATGTGATAGTGGCCTTCAAGTGTTTGAAGGGCTATCATGTAGAAGATAGATCAGACATGTTTTCATTGCCCCCAGAGGCCAGAACTAGAAATAACAAGTAGAAGTTGCAAAGAGGTAAATTTAGACGTGATACAAGGAAAAACATTCTTAATTAAAAAGTAGAATGGAGCGCCCCTCCCCCCAGGGGTCTTCAACCAAAGGTTAGGTGACCATTTGTCCGGTGTACTGTAAAGGACGTAGTTCAGGTAAGAGTCAGACAAGATGGCCTCTGAAGCCCCGTCCAACTCTGTGATTCTGCTGTCACCCCTACCTAATTCATCTTCAACAGTACTTCATAGAACACGATTTTGAGTCCCCTTGCTATCCTAGTCTTCCTCCTCCGGACTTGCAGTGATGTCCTTCCTAAAATGTTATGATTAGCCCAGTGTTCCAAATGTGGTCTCACCAGCTCAGAATATAACAACAAAAACAACACCACCAAAAAGGCTTGCAAAGAAAGTGCTTAACAAACATTCTCTCATTTTATCTTCACAAGCAACCTTTAGAGGTAGGTGCTATTATTTTTCCCATTTTACAGATGAGAAAACTGAGGTATACAGAGGATAAGAGACTTGCCCAGCATCACACAGTCAATAAGTTTCTACGGCTAGAATTAAAGTCATGGTTCCAAATAAAGTGCTTTATCCACTGTGCTAACTAGCTGCCTAGCTGCCTCTTTACCTTCATGTATCAGGACCGTCGCTTCCCTTGTTCTAAACACTAGGTATTAACTATATCTATATTATAGTATTGACTCACACTGAGCTTATGGTCCACTAGCATCCTCCTACTTTTTTCCACATCAATTTTCTAACCTGTTTTCCCATTCAGTCTCTGTACAGCTGACGTTTTCAACCCAAGTATAAGATTTTTCCACCCTAATATAGCAACACCCTACTAGGTACAGAAAGGCTCATCCTCAGCAGGATAGCTATTTATTATAAATTCTTTAGCAATGGCAACCTATGAAATGAAGAAGATTCTCAGTCCTATGTGGTCCTCTTTTGATTTAACAGTGACAGTGGTATAATCTTCACATGCATCAAGGTCATCCTTGTTGAAGGTTGAAGAAAGGACCAGGCAATCTTTGACAAATGACATTCTTCCTCTATTAATCAGCAAGCATTTATTAAGCACCTACATAGATACAATATACATATATGATAGAGTACAATATACATATATACACACATATATAATGTATGTAGATATATATGCAAATATATAATAATTATAACAATTTTATTTATATATATGTGTGCATGCACACACACACACACACACACACACACACACACACACGGCTTCTTTCTGTTAGATACAGAAGATCCAAAGACAAAAATGGAACAATCTCTTATCATTAAGGAACTTACATTCCATTAGAGGGGACAAGATGAACATTAATAACTATATAATATATACAAAATAAATATAAAGTAATTGGGGATGTGGGAGAATAGCAGCTGGGTAGATAAGGAAAACTGTCAGAGGTGGGGCTTGAGTTTAGTTTAAAGAAAACTAGGACTTCCAGGGGCAAAGGTGTTCTGGGGTCAGTTCTAATAGACTTTGAGAGCTGATTGTTAAATTTTTGATGTAAAGTAATGGAGAAAATGTTAACAGCACAAATTAAACTTGAAGGTTTGCCAGTCATTCTTTTTTCTTCCAGACAATTAGTTGTTAAAGCATTTCTCAGCATACCTCTGGGTAAGGGTGCTTTATGTGTGAAAGAGCCTTTGCAAAGGCATAGAGATAGCCTCTAGGTCTAGAACATCATATGTGGAAATGGCATGAAGGCTGCTTTGGCTGGACTCTAGAGAAGTGATGACAACCTCAAATAGAGACAGGGGCCTCTAAACCATAAACAAGGGTCACATTGTGACTTAGAAAACCACATATTAGCATTATCTATGCTCTATTGTATTTTTATTCATTTTGTTAAATATTTCTCAATTACATTTTGAGGTTGAGGTCTCACTTGGGGAATGTTACCCCTCTGATTGGACCCCTCTACTCTACTGTATAAAGGTCATTAATTTAAAGAAATCTGGAAAGGTAGTTTGGAGTTGGGTTGTAAAAGGCTTTTAATGCCAAAAGAGGAGATTTGATATTTGATCTAGAAGGGCATAGGAAGCATCTGGAGTTTACTGAGCAGATGAAAGGAGTAGTCACATTTGTGTTTTAGAAACATCACTTTTGAACTATATAGAGTATTAGGATGCAGAGGAGAGAGATGAGGCAGGGAAACCCTTTAGGAGGGTATTACAATAGTCCAGGTGAGAGGTGATGAGGGCCTAAATTACTCAGGTGGTGGCCATGTGAATGAAGATAAGGAGATATGTGTGAAAGATGTTGAAGAGTTACAATCAACAAGGCTTGGTACTTGATTAGACATAAGGACAACTTCAAGGTTGTAAACCCATAAGTCAGTGAAAAGATAGGAGTAACCTCTACAGAAATAGGGAAGTCTGAAAGAAGGGTGGGTATAAGGAAAAGACAATGAGTTCTATTTTAGAAATGTTGATTTTTGAGATACCTATAGGATATTAAGTTCAAAATATCCAATAGCCCATTCAAGAATCAGGATTGGTATGTATGTATGTATGTATGTATGTATATACATATATATATATGGAGAGAGAGAGAGAGAAAGAGAGAGAGAGGGAAGAGCATACAAGGTAAATCTTGGGGGTATATCTACAGTCATAAAGCATCAGACCACATCTTTAGTGCCCAAAAATTGACCAAAGGGTTTAGACAATACACATTTCAACGTGCTTATTGTGTGTTGACCCTAAAAACTCACCTCAGTCAAACAGTATGCTACTTTAAAGACTTCTCACATTTAATAGCTGTGTAACCTTTGGCAAATTGTTTAACTGATGTCTACCTCAGTTTCCTCAACTGTAAAGTGGGATCATAATAGCACTTACCTCACAAGGTTGTTGTGGGGACCAAATGAGATAATATTTGTAAAGTACTTAGCATAGCATTTAATTTTTCCTCTTCCCTTTCCCCAATGAGATGTTCCTATATGTAGAAAAAGCATATAGCTTATAAAAGCACATGGGATTATATTCCTTGAAAGATGTAACAACTGAAATAACATTGTTAAATGGTCTTTTGGTTGTTAATATCAAATGAAGCACAATACAGTATGCTTGCCAAAAGTGTTTGCCCCTATCATAGAGGATAACCAACAGATTCCAACTGAAAGAGGGATTCCCTATACATAGTGAGGTCCTCCAGACATTCTTTTTAGCAGATGACATTGTACTAGTTGCAAAGTACTGGGACATTTCAGGGATTTCTAAAAGAAATCAACATAACTATACACACAGGAAAAGCCAAGTGGATGAAGAAGGCCTATGATCCAGAATATGATATATGTAGTTGGGTGGATGACAAATAATAGGCACGGGCAATCTGTGGGACACAGAATTGAACAGGAAGTAAAACGCAGGCTGGATTGCTTTTGGGAAATTGCAAAGTGCTTTTAATTACTTGAAACGAAGGGCAGTCTTTTTCCAATAAGTGTATATGGCTGTGAGTCACGGAGTACCACAGTCTCCAAAGAATAAAAGTTGGTGATTCCCCCAAAGAACAAAGAAAAGGTGCATGAGGACATGAGTAGGCTATGTGGCATATTATCCAGAAAGAATAAATATGCAGGAGAAGTATCATAGACAATAACAACAGGGAGATACAAGTAGAAAGGAAGCATGCAGGACTAGCACCTTTGACATCTACCTCTTACCCAGCTCTCACCTGTTGCTCCAAGAAACTGTAGCATGCTCAGCAGCCACACTCCAGTAAAACCATCTTGGGCAACGTAAACCAGGTTGAGGGTAATCAACAGGCCTCAACTCATTGGTGAGTTAGGGAGATGTCTACTCCAAGCATGTGAAGACATCCCCTAGTGGAACAGGCAGATAAGAATAATTTTTTTCCAACAGCCATGAAGGTGGCTGAAGCAGGCATCGTGGAACACCTAGAGATTGGTCAGACATCGAAGACACCAAGGTCATCCACTGCATCTTGGGCCACTGCCAGTCATCCTGACTTTTATCTTGCCACTGGAATTTGGGGACTCTGGAAGAAACTGTGAGACTGATGACTTTGTGTAACTCTGCCTCACTTAATCCAATTCACGCAAAAGTCAAGACATCACCTCTGATGTCACTGGTCCTCTTTGAAAGGAAGGATGAACATCTACATGCTCCACTAGTGTCCATTCAAGTCAAGTCATCTAGAAGAAAATCTTCAGAATATTGAGTGCCGTCCAACCCCTTTAGAGGGTTTATGGGATGACATGTAGAAGAATCATAAAGAATATGGAGGTATGGATGGATTTCATTCTCCACCACTTCATGCCAATTGCACATTGAAGAGATCACAAAATGAATGAAGTTCTAAAGCACAAGCATAATAATTTAAATTTATTCCTATGAAATCTAATCTTCAATTAAGACAAATTCTAGACTATTAAGAGCTTTTTGGATTTTAATTGCCATCCAATATTTTAGCTACCTCCCAATTGCATGATAGCTACAAATTTAATAAGTTATTTGTGGCTCCATTCAAATCAGTGATAAAAACGTTGACAAGAACAGAGTGAATGGCCAAGCTTTGTGATACTTCACCAGAGACCTTCTTCGAGTTGACATCTAACCTTTAATCACCGATTTGAAAATTTTTTTCAACCAGTTCTGAATCCACTGTGACATTTAATGGACATCTCTACATCCCAAACCAATGGTAAAAGTAGAACCTGAGGCTAAGTCATCTGGAAGCACTATGCAAGATGGATGGGAAGGGAGAGACAGCCTAGGAAGCGAAGTGATGAGGACATGTACTACAGTGATAGACATGAGAGTTCAGAGAAAGGGTGAATGTGGAAGAGCTGTTTAGAAGGAAGAAACAGTAGGACTTGGTGACAAATGGTATGTTGGGAACTAAAGAGCTGGAAAAGCCAAGGATTTTGTATTAAGAAAATCAAAGAATAGTGGCATAGAAGGAAAAAGATTGGATTTGGTCTTAGAGTCCAACTGCGTAGGTCTGAGTCCTAAGTTTTCTTAGCTGTGTGACCTGAAGCAAGTTACTTAACCTCTATGAATTTACTGCATTTCCATATTTGTTTAATCGAACTAATAATACTTGTACTACCTGCTTCACAGGGTTTGGTGAGGAAAGTGCTTAAGAGACCTTAAAGGTCCATAAAATGTGAGCTGCTATAGAAACTGGGCTAGTTAGTACAAAGAATCTATATGTAGAAATGATGCCATTTTGGATATGTGACCTTTTCAGTGTTGATTAACATCACTTATTCACACAGAGAAACCTGGAGTTGTACTGACCCTTTAAATCTCATGAAGTTTCTTTCCTGAGGGTCAGTGGGGCTTTAAAGGCCCTATTGCACAAAGGATTGGCTGGATTGTGTTGCCTGCCCTCAGGGCAAGGGTTGTCTCCCTTTCCACTGAATTTATATACACACATATGCCCACTCCAGCCTCCTCCCTTATCCATTCTGCTCCCTCTCATCCTCCTTCCCAGAGCCAGGATTGGGTAACCAGAGTTTTGCCCCAGGGCAAGAAATGAAACAGGCACAAAAATCCAACCCTTGCCTTCCTTTGGCAGAGTAGAAGGAAGTGCAGGGTGTGAGAGGTCAGATACTTTCCAAAAAGGAATCAAGACAAAGTTCTAATTTTTGAATTGCTGTGGGGATAACAAGCCTGTTTGCTCCCACCATTCCAACAAAGAAATTGGATCCACTCAATCCCATCACTTCAACAGGTTTTGCTCTCTTTGTCCTTCCATCCAAAAACAGTGAAATTTCTCCCTAGAAAGGGTCAATACTTTCCTTAGTGTTCTGTGGGAAGGTATCACTGCAACCTCTGTTGAATTACCAGTGGTACCCAAGATGACCTCTGAGATTCCTGCCCCTTACTCACCATAACTCATTCCCCATCCCATTCAACTAAATTTGTTTTAATTCCTTCTATTATTTTTCACATCATGAATTCCAGAGATGATCTGAGGGCGGCATTTTGAGCCACTTGGTCATCTTCAGTAAGGAAATGGCTAGTCATGGCTTGATTTTCTTCTTACAGAGAAGAACTCATCTCTACACGTCTTCAAAGGCTCACAGGTCTAGGTTAGTAGGTCACTTCAGTTCTCAGTAATCATTTCTCATAACCTGTACCTGGCGGCTGATGAGAAGGGAAAGAGAAATGACTTTAGGATTGACATAGCCATGAAATCTTCAAAGGGCAAATCTCCCCTATCACACTGAGGACTTCTAGAGTTGCTCCCCCACTTCATCCCACCACACCTCAGAAAGAGAATAATTCAACAAATTTTCCTGACTCTTGTTTGTTCTGATTTCTTGTTAGAAACAGGGGAATGAAGGCAATGACCTATTCTGGCTGCCACAGTTAAAAAAATCTTTGCTTCTCTGTGACTATGACTTTCATTTTTTTTTCCCCAAACCAGCCTTTCCAATAGTGTGGGGAACCACTCCCTTGCAGTAAACTTAGACAAGCCCAGTCCTCTACCTCCTCTTAATTGCATATAGACAGAATGGGGAGGAGACAACTCTGAATCCCTGAAGGGAAAAAAAGGATCTGGGGTTGGGAGTAGGGGGTGGAAGGGAGGAAGAAGAGAGAAGAAGGCAATGGACTCCTTAAAGTGGGGGAGCTAGAAATAAGACAGCTTATCCCAACTACCCCACTCTCTACTACCCCCAGGTAGGAAGTAAAGCTGACGTCCCAAATATAAAAAACAGATGATGAAGGTCGGGTTTCCTGAGCAAGAGCCTGAGTCCCCAGGAAATTCTCAGACATGGAGAGAACTGAGGACCAAGAAAATGAGAGACTCAGGAACATGGGCACAGAGACAGATTTGGAGGGTTATAAACAGCTAGAAGAACAGGGCCCCATACTAACATAAAAGACTAAATTCAACAGAGACAGAACCAGCGACAGAGATTGAGACATATAGAGACACATACAGAGACAGGGAAGGAGAAATTCCACTGGTTACTGGAAAAGAGCTTAGTTCCTCTCCGTGGGGTCTCAGGATGGGAACATGAGACATTTCTTTCCCAAATGGGCTATCAGAGGGTGAGGCCTTCCCAGAGCCTAGGAACTTTGGAGATCACCAAATCTCTGAGCTCATTCTGTTTTTGTCACTTCGTCTCTCACTCTCTGTGTCTCTGTCTCTGTGGCCTCATCTCAGCCTTTCACATTTCAGCTACACACACACACACACACACACACACACACACACACACACACACACACACACACACACTCACTCACTCACTCACTCACTCACTCACTCCCTGCTCTCCTTCCTCCTTCCTCCTTTCATCAATGTTCACATACCAATACAGATACATTCTCTTACATTGTTCCTATTTCTCAGCCCATTTCCTGGCTCCCTGAGATGTTCCCCTCTCCCCCTTTCCCTTTCTTCCCCTTAACTGTATCCTTACATCCTTTGAGGAAGGAGGACCCTTTGGAGCTGGTAAAGCCAGGTCCACAGAGGGGGAAGGATCTGTTTAAGGGGGTTGAGAGGGTAGGCTCAGGTTCCCCAGGAAAGGAGACAGAAGCCTGGGTGGGGGAGCCTGCCCTATTAGTCTCTTTGCAAAGGGCATTATAAAAGAGGCCTGAACCACTAGACACATAGTTAGGGGAGGAGCCAATCTAGCTTTAACTCTAGGGGAGAGAGGAGAGCCCCTCACCCCTACTAAGGTGTAAATTAAGGCCCTAGGGTTTCTAGATTAGTAATGTGACCTCCACCACCCCCCTCCATCTTCAATGTTCCAGAGAGATCTATCCCCTGCATGCCCCAACACACGATTTAAAACTTCCAAGACTATCTCCTTCTTGGTAAGATAGGGGGCTGGGGATCCCTAGGATTGGACAGAAAGATGGACAGATGGATGAATAGATTCACTAGGATGGAGCTCAGAGGATTCAGCAGAGTCAAAGGGGCTCCTGGTATCTCAAAGAGACCTTTGGCCTAGGAAGAAGGCGGAGGGGGAAATGGAGATAGATGACACATCAGAACTCATCCAAAGGGGACTGGACAACTTCTCTTCCAGTCAAAGGTCAAGAATGAAGAATTGGCTCTCTGTGAACGGCCTCCAGGCTAAAATTCAGAGAGTGGAGAGAAAAAAGAGAAGGGATATATGCAAGGAGTTGACAAATACAGCCTGGCTTGTGCCCCTTGGGGTGGGGGGAGAGGCTTACCTTCTCTTTCTCCTCCAGCATGCCAAATAAACACTTATTAAGAACCTACTGTTAGCAGGTACTATACTAACTGCTGGAGATACAAAGAAAAGTAAAAGACAGTCCTTCCTCTCAAGGAATTCCTCTAATATTTTTCATAGAATTGAACACAGAAGTGCGGAAATAGGGGAACTTGAAGTAGAATTTCTGAACTGACTTACTCCACCCAGCCCCCAATTACTTTGCATTTTTTTTGCATATATTTACACTATATTTGCTGTCTCTCCTAATGGACTGTAAGCTTTGTAAGGACAGTGACCGTGTTGACTTTGTCATTGTAACCTCAGGAGTTAGTGAAGTACCTGGGGCATAGTAGGTATTTTAATAAAATCTTGTTAATTGATAAAGTTGAGGATGAGACAGGAGAAACAAAAGACTGAGGCTTAGAGTCATGCTGGGAAGATTCTTGGACAACCAACACCAACAGGAAAATTGTGTGATAAGTAATTTAGTAGGAAGCTCCAAGAAGGGACAGAGAATAAGGGAAGCATCTAGTCAGAAACTGAAGGCTTCATAAATGGGCCTGATCTTCAATTTAATTCAAATCAAATGCTTGTTAATCTGGAATCTTGAAATTCCCATTGGACCTCTCTTCACTTCCACCAAGGGAATAACTCTTTACTCGGCTCCAAAGTTGAAAGTCGCTTCTTGCTGAGATGACATGTAGCAGATGTCTTATGCTAGCTTATCAACAGCTCGAACTGGCATGACTTCAGCAAGCTGAATAAAGTATTAAGTGTCTACTATTCCGTCAGCATTAATTCAATAAACATGTATTAAGCACCTACTTAATGCAATGTACTCTCCTGGATAAGGGAGATATGGAGAGAAATGACAGGCTAGTTCCCTGCCTTCAGATTCTGAAAGGGGAGAGAGAAAATAATTATGATACAAATTAGAATAAATGCAAGGCAGCCTGATCTAGTGGACGGAGTGTTGCGCTTGGAGTTAGACCCAGGTTCAAATTCCACCTCGGGCAATATTACCAGTGAGACCCTGGGCAAGTCAACTAACTTCTTCCTTGTAACAGGTGATTCTTCAGAATTTATATGTTAAATCACAGATCTCACCAGAGACAAGGATGAGTACAACATGTTGAGATAATTAAGAGTACAGGGAACATACCAGCTGGGACATAAAAGCAGGAGAATTAATTTGGTACCAGATTAAATGCCAAAATTCTTACTGGAAATAGGAAAACAGTGGAGGCTTTTGACAGAACAATGACAATAATAGTGGCTTTTTGGTAAGATTAATCTATTAAGGCCACAGGTTACACTGAGTCTCAGGGAGCATGAACAACAAGGAACCAGTTAGGAGGCTGTTTTAATCAATGATCAAAGTCACAGTGGGGGTGGGGGGGAGCTAAATTAGGACTGCAGCAGGAGAATCAGAAAGGAGGTAAATTAGAGACTTTTTTAAAATTAATAAATATTCATAAAATACCTATTATGTACTGGCACTGTGCGAAGCACTAGAAAGACAAAAAGAGGCAAAAGATATTCCCTATCCTCAAGGATAATGCATCATATTAATTGCATTACAGTCTAATGGAGGAGACAACATTCAAGCAAATATATACAAAGCACGCTAGGATAAATAAGAAAGAATTAACAGAGAGACAGCACTAGAATTGCAAAATTGGAGATATTTTGAGGGGAAAAAAGAATTATGGCATATATCTCTTCTTCTCCCCCTTTCCATTGGGACTCTCTATGCCCCTTCCCATTGGGGCATTCTCAGTAACAGGTATAGCATTGGACTCATCTGAGCAAAGCACAGAATCTCATCAACCCTTTCTTCCAGCAGTTTGCAGCTCATGGAACCCTTGGCCCAGTCTGCCTTCATATTAATTTACAGATGTTCTGACCTGAGGGCTTCAAATCTGAGGATTCTAATTCCAATCCATTCCACTCAGTCCCACATAGTTATTAAACACCTACTATGTGCAGGGCATTATGCTCTGCTAACAAAATACACCATTTTAAAACACACTGCACAATACAAGGTGCAATGTTCTCTTAGAGCTAGTAGATACATTATTCAGATGTGTTCAACTGTTGTGGGGGGAAAGGGAAAAAAGCCTGAGGACTTTAAGTTGGAGGGTTTCAGTCTAAGAATTCCCTGTCGAAGAGATGTGTGCCTGTAAAGTTTCAATTCCTTCAATTCTTTGAAATGTCTTTCTCCCTGGGTGGCAAAAGCAAGCAAGCAAAATTCAGTTAAGAGCTCAGTCACCAATTCAGAGCCTCTAAATTGTTCAAAGTTCAAACGTCTGCTTTCTGAGCCCAAAGACCCATTTGCCCTCTTGGGTGTGCTCGCTCTTGCACACATCTGTGTGTATCTTCATGCCTAAATTCGTCTTCGAAGACAAAAATCTCAATGTGGGTAGGGAGGGGTATAATACGTCTGTTGGCCTGTATGTGTGTGCATGTACGTGTGTCTGTTCCTCAATGTGCACTGAAGTTTCATAACCATAACAGAAACACTGTATCTTGGCAAAGATATCATAGGAATAATTATCTAATTTTGGAACATGTTATTATAATACCTACATGATGTGTAAGGAACATAACAATGTTCAAGTTGTGCTCACAGTCTTGGAGCTGGAGACCCACAAAGTCAGGAAAGAAAAGTCTGAGTCTTCATTTCGAAGGCAGTCCCCAAACTTCCAGGTTGAGCTGACCCTTAGGAGGATTCCTCACTGACTCTTTACTCAGAATAGTTTCTCCTAGGAGTGAGAGTTTTATGCACATCTATAGAAAAGGCTGGGAACAGGACAGCTGAATACTTAAAGGTAAGCAGAATCCCTTCTGCTTTCCCTTCCTTCCCCTCAACTCCAGGTTAGATGAGACAGTGGGAACTAAAAAGGAAAAAAAAAGGACTTGGGTTCTAATTCCCCTTCCTCCATCAACTAGCTAATCAACCTTGGACAATTCATTTTAGGTCTCTGGGCCTATTAACCTCATCTATCAAAAGAGTGGGAAGGTGGGAGGAGGTAGAACAGATCTCTAAGAATCATCCTACTTGGAACACTAACATTCTGTGATCCTGATTCGTTGAGGGGAAAGAGGTGTCAGAATTTTGCTGACCCTGCATAATCTACTGTATATGAACCATAGGCTTTGGGAGCCCTGGCATCAAACAGTTTCTCATTACCACCACCACCCCAGGCCAATTCACACTGAATTGGACTGAGGCCTGAGTGTGAGGAGTATATTTGCTGTTTGCCGCTGCTCGGTGTTGACTTTAGCCAGTAGCTCTGTTTACAAACCCAGGTTGGTTTTCCCAGCACAGTTAATTAGACAGACCAAAGACATCTGGTGAGAGGGCCAGGGAGGGCATCTGCTCCTTCCCCTCTTTCTCTTCACTACCCACCCCACCCCCATTCCCCTACCCCCACTGCAGTCAAGGGGCTCAGACTGGACAGAATAGTCCTAATCAGGACCAGACCCCAATCCTAACCAGACCCTAGGCCTCCATTGGAAGCCTGCCTCTCCGATCCTGTCATTTCCTATCCTCCAAAAATGGGAATCCAAAGGGCTAGAGTTCTTAGAATCGGTAAAGTCTGGGTTCTTGGGTTCTCTGAATCTAGGAAGTCTCAGGGAATCAGTGCTGGGAATGGTATTTTGAGGATCACATGCTGGGAGAGCATTGAGAGAGAATCTGATACAGCTTTTTTCCTTTCCTCTCCCATCCCTTCTTCACCCACCCCCCAACCAAAGAGAGCAAGAGAAGTAGGAAATCTTGTTCCATATTCCCATAGTTAAAAGCAATGATTGTGCAGGTTTACCAGCTCCCAATACCCCTAAGGGAGTTTGTAGCAAATTCAAATCCACCCCCACCCTCTGGACATTCCAACAAGAACTTTGAGGGAGGGAACCCTCCCCAATATTGTCACCAAAAAAAGACCCCTCATCCTTCTACCTTAAACTCCTTTATCCTACCCTCTCAGTGGTGGAGGCCAGGACCTGTCACCTTGTAGTGGGGCGGAGTGCAGATGAGAAAGGAGGTTGGCCAGACAAGGCTCAGGAGGGAGGCAGGAAGGTGACCAGAAAGATGATGGGGGCTGGGTGGATAGACCCAGGGTGGTCGGGAAGTGGAGTGCCAGAGCGGAGGAGGGGGAGGGGCAACGGCTTATCTCTCTCAGGAGGGGGGAAGCTCACTCCAAACAGCTAATGCACTGGGGTGTGAAAGCCCCTCAATTAGCGCTAATGATGCAATCAAGGAGGGAGGGGAGAAACTGGGCATCTCAGTAGAGTTAGCTCTCAGGCACACACGCGCGCGCGCACACACACACACACACACACACACACACACAGAGTGTTAAACACACAAACTCATATACATTGACACCCAGAAAAGACTCGGACTATCACAGAAAAACGACTCTAAATAGGCGTTAATATGCGCTCACACACCTGTAGCAGTTGCATATACACTAAGCAACTCACACAAGTACACGTTCTTCTGCACATACAGGTGTGCATGCACACACACACACACACACACACACACACGACAGGCGTGCACACACAGCTCGTGTTCAACTCCCTGAGTCCTCCAGATAGCCAAAAGATATTCATGCGGGACGTAGAAGCGCTCATAATAGGAGTGCTTTAAAGAGGGGGCCTCCCTTAGTTCGGGTGGGTTTAGTGGGGCCGAGGGAAGGCCTTGTATAAGGGAGGTGGGTGGAAAGATTCAAATGCGGCGGTTTTCATGGGACCCAGCCTCAAACACCTGAACAATCCGCACCCCCTCTACTCCCCAACCTCACACGCAGGTGCTTGGGTCCCTATCCTGAGCTCGCTCGAGTCTTCACCGAGGGTCCCAGTACTCTCACAGTACTCACACCCCCACCGCAGGCGGGAGGATGGATGGAATGCTGAGTTAACAGCGCTGAGTATTGTCTGGGGCCTTCCCCTCCCAAAAGGGGAACTCCAGCTCCCGCGCCCAATAACTTTTAAAGTGTCCTACCTTCACCACCAACCAGTTAAGTAACTTCCTGCCCTCTACACCTTTCTGTGACCTTTCCCTGTTATCCGCGGCTCCCCCTCCCCCACTCCCAGCCCCGTTACCCGCCTCCCGCCCAAGTCCCGTTATCCGCCCGCCTCCGCTCCGTTATCCACCCTCCAACTCTACTCCACAGACCCTGCTCACTGCCGGGTCAGAGAGTCATACGCTGCCCTTCTGTCCCTCTCCCCCGGGCCCTCTGCCCGGTCCCCCGCGTCCCGGGGCCACAGAGCTGGGAAGGGCCAAAGCTGCCTCAGCTCCGCTTCCCAGGCCGGGGAAGGGGGGGGGGCGGAGGTCCCGCTGTCAGTCAGCGGGAGAAGGCCGGGCCGGGCGGCCGGAGGGGGCGGTGCCGGGAAGCGGACTCGGGCCCTGGGAGGAGGGAGGCGGGGGCGGGGGCGGGGTGGAGGCGGGGGCAGCTCCGGGCCTTATAAGCAGCTGGGGGGAGCGGGGGGAGCAAGCGGGAGGCAAGTGTCAGGCTGATGCGCCTCCTGCGAGGGGCCAGAAGCTGGACCGGGACCGGCGGGGCCATGCTCGCGGGCTGGGCGGGGGTCCGGCAGGACGCCGAGCAGAGCCGCCTCGGAGCCTGAGCGAGCAGAGAACGGGGCCGGGGGGAGAGCGGAGCTGAGCAGAACAGAGCCGGGAGGAGAGGGGGGCGGGAGCGGTGATGCGGCGCCGGCGGGCCGCCGTGGCCGCGGGCTTCTGCGCCTCCTTCCTGCTTGGCTCTGTCCTCAATGTGCTCTTCGTGCCGGGATCGGAGCCGCCTCGGCCAGGCCAGCCCCCCGGCCCCTCCCCAGCCCCGGCCCCGGGCCGTCGCGGGGGCCGCGGGGAGTTGGCGCGCCAGATCCGGGCGCGCTATGAGGAGGTGCAGCGCTACACTCGGGGAGGACCCGGGCCCGGCGCGGGCCGACCGGAACGGCGGCGCCTCATGGACCTGGCCCGAGGCGGCCCGGGCCTGCAGCGTCCCCGGCCCCCTCGAGTTCCCCGGCCCCGAACCCCGCCCGACGGCTCCCTGGGCTGGCCCCCAGCCCCTGACCCCCCGCGCCTGGGCTGCGCCGCGCTCCGCAACGTGTCCGGGGCGCAGTACGTGGGCTCGGGCTACACCAAGGCAGTGTATCGGGTCCGCCTGCCTGGCGGCGTCGCCGTAGCGCTCAAGGCCGTGGACTTCAGTGGCCACGACCTGGGCAGCTGCGTCCGAGAATTCGGGGCTCGGCGGGGCTGTTACCGGCTGGCAGCGCACAAGCTGCTCAAGGAGATGGTGCTGCTGGAGAGGCTGAGACACCCCAACGTGCTACAGGTATTTGGCCTCAGGGGACAGGGCACCCTAGTGGGCGTTGGGTACTAGAGGAATACCCACCCAATGGACTGTGACAGGAGACACCCCAGCGTGCCGCGGTAGGACACTCCTAGTGGGCTGTGAGTCCTGGGCGAGACCCATGACCAATAGACTTCCGACAGGAGACACTGCATTTACTAACGAGAGCCATACCCCAACGTGCCGCAGGTAGCTAGGCGTCGGCCTGGCATAGCTAGGATCTGAAGGAAGGGTATAGTGTTGCTCTGCCATGCCTCCTACCTGGGGCTGTTCCCTGGTTGCTATGTGACCCCTCTCAGGCTGAATCCATGAGCTTCTTAGGTCCTGATCTACCAAGTCCTTGCCAGCTCTGAAATTCTTGGTAGAGGAAGTACCAGGCTACACCAAGTTTCCAGGGATTTAAGGATTTAAGGCTATGTGCCCCACCCCCAGTCAGGGTCAAAGAGCCTTGAGCTCTGGGAATGACCCGTAAACAAAAAAAACCTCAAAGGAAAGCTCAATCTTAATGGGCATACCAACTCCATTAATGGAGTTGGCAGTGGGGGAAGAGTATGCCCTTCTTGGGACCTGAGTCCTTATCCCTCTGCCAGTGACCTTGTCAAAGCTACGAAGCAGTCAGGTGTTAGGAGCAGTGATTGAATCTGGAAGAGCTAGAAGGGGGCCTCAATGCCAGGGCTAGTTCCAGAAGTGACCTTAGATCACTTTCAGTTTCTGCCTGAGGAGCCAAATTCCTTGTCCTTGTGTGGATCTATGGAGCCCCTAAGATTTAAGGGAATTTGGGAGGAGGAAATCATGTAGCTCCTAGACTTAAGGGAATTGTGGAGGGTTTATTTAGAGCCTTTAGAAGCCTGCCCCGTGCCTGACTGTGACAGAAGCAGCAACACTGAGGGTCTTGTGTCCAGAGCTCAGGGTGCTCTTCGAGCTGAGCTTTGAGAACTCCAAGAGTACAAACATCCACAGCTCATGTCTCCTCCCAAGAACTGAATGGGAGAGGGGGGACAACCTGGGAGTCCAGGGATAACTGGCTATATGTCTAAGTGGCCAGAAAAAAAAGACCAGGTCTGATTCCCAAGCCTACATATTTTGTCTGCTACACCCAGCTAGGTGCAAGGAAAGAGGGGAGAGAGAGAGAGACAGGGAACTAGGTAAGATAGAGACAGGGGAAGCCTCAGATTAGAGGCTCCTTATAACCTCCTTTAGGCCACCCTATGCCATCTACCTCTCCCGCAGGTCATGCCTCCCCTTAAAGCTTCAAATCAACGTTCATAGTTCACCCAAGTCTCAGTCAGCCCAGAGCTACCAACAGACTATGTGTTTCATAAGTGCTTGTTGAATTAAATTGAGAACTATTTATCTCTGACTCCTGGGGTGTTTCAGATTGGAACAGATTCCTCAGCTGAGAAAATCCCCACCCTAGGTGATTGCCCAGCTCCCAGGGACACAAGCGAATGCCCTTCCCAAAGGTCCTGTTATCTCCTTCCTCTTCTACAGGGGCTCCAGTTGGAGTCTGAAGAGGGGGGAGCTTGGGGCCCCTGGGTCTAAGTAACCCAATTTTCTACTGAGACACAGGAGTCTTCTCACATTCACTGGAGTAAACTGAAAAGGAAGGGAAGGGAAACAGAACCCAACTAGGGGTGTGAGGAGAGAGTAAAGGGGGAAAGGAAGATACCGATAGCAATGGTTTAAACTTGGATGAGTTAGAGTTACAAGGGCCTTAGAGAGCTCATCCAAAATCTTCCTTTGTCTACCTTGAGGTGTGGCCAGATTGATCGTCCATGGATCGGGTGGCTGGGCTTTTGGGTTGTCGCTGGCACTCTATTCTGGTGTATGGCCTGTTTCATCTGGGTGTGTCCCACTCCCTTAACTTCCAAGGAATCTTTTTGTAAACTCTCAGGTATAACCAGCTGGATCGTGGTGTAGCAGATTGTTGTTGTTTTCCCCCCTTATACTTTTAGTGGAAGGAACTCTTGTTTTGAGCTTTGATCTGTTTTCCTGTTACAAAGATGAATTGGAGAGAAAGGGAAAGATCAGGACTTTTTTTTTTAAGGAGCTTACCTCCTCTCTACCCCACCCCCACCCCAGGCAAGATGATTAGAAGCCGAATTAACCCTCTGCTCTCTTAATTTCTCCATGGTTCTTCATTAGTCTTTGGTGTTAAACTTTTGGGAGATTTTCCCATCCCACCTCTTAGGAGCAGTTCTTAAACTGGGACTTCCAAGGCATCCTTGGTTAGATTTCAGGGGAATTCTAAGAATTTGGATGGGGAGAAAAAATCTCATCTTTATTTTCACTAACTTTTAGTTTCCTTTATAATTTCATGGGTTTTTTTTTTAATTTAAAAATATCCTTCTGAGAAGAGGTCCATAGGCTTTACCAGGCTGCCCGAGGGATCCAAGACACAAAAAAAAGTTAAGAACCCCTTCTCTGAGAAATCTAAAGGTCTCAAAATTTCAACTAGGAGCCTCCTGTCTCTGTCTCTTGAGCCCATCATAAAAGATCTACCTAGGCAGGCTTTGGAGTTTTTTTTAATCCTTAAATTAAATTAAACCCTTAAATAATTTAATTTGAATAGTTTAAAACTAAAAACAAACTTTGATTGTTTGCTGACTCCTGAGGGCCAGGAAATAATAAAAACTAAACTTTATGCAGAATATTAAGGTTTATAAAACAGATCTGTTGTAAATCTATGAGGTTGCTAATAGTTATTTATTGGATGCTTCCTGTGGACAGCTTACTAGGCTAAGCACTTGAGAATACAAAGACAGGCAAAAATGTAGTAAGTATTATGATCTCCATTATATAAATGAGGCCACTAAAGCTTTTATGAAGTGACTTATCCAGGATCATACTGCAGGTAAGTGTTAGAGCAGGACCAGACTTCTCTAGGCCCCCAAGACTGAGTCTTTAAAACTGAGGAAATATTGGGAATGGGAGGTCCAGTGACTCAAGGGATTCCCACCTTTCTTCCTCCCCACCTCTCCCCCTTTCCCCTACTAGCTTAGCTCTGGTCAGCTCTCATCTCCCTGACCACACTTGCCAAGGAAGCAAGAAGGGGGGGAGGGGCTCCTACCACGTGACAGATGCTGCTTCAGCCCAGGGTCAGAGGGCAAAAGGCTGTCTCTCTCCTTCTCTCCCTCCCTCCCTTTCTCTTCTCTGTTGCCCCTGGGGCCTCAGCCCCCTGCTCTGGGTCAGCCTGTGCTCTTCACCGACTCTTACCCCTAGTCGTGTGTGTGTGTGTGTGTGTGTGTGTGTGTGTGTGTGTGTGTGTGTGTGTGTGTGTGTGTGTGTGTGTGCCTGCCTGCTGGTCCTGGATGTCTTCCTTTTTCGAAAGGAACAAAAGATGTGACTTAACTGGCCATCCTTATGCTTCCTGGGGGGGAGTTTGGGGGTTGGGGGGAGGGTTAATAGCATCTTTTTATTTTTTCCTGAGGGGTGTTGATTAATACCTCGTTAACAGCACATTTAACGACCTCCGGGTGTTTAATAACCTTCAGAAGTTTCCCCACAAAGACTCAGATGCTGGGCAGGAAAATGAGAACCAGGCCCAGGCTGTTCACCCAACTCAAATCCTCCCTTCCCAGTGCTGTGTCTTCCCTGGTTGATTGGGGGGAGGAAGGGGGAGGGGTGACTGGTAGCTGGCCCAAGCTTCTCAGTAGGCTCAACTTCTCCCTTCAGGCCCAACATGAAGACAGTCTAACTGGGCTCAAGAATTTCAGTCTGGGGAAAATCAGGAGACAGTGGTGAGAGGAATCTTGGTTGGACAGGAAAATTCTGGACTGGAAATAAGGCTAGCTAGTACCTGGGACTTGAACGATCCAACCAGGATAGCCTCATGCAAGTCTCTGTGCCACTGTATAGCTCAGGGTATGAATGTGTGCCTGTGGTTGTGGGATTGTTGAGAGCCATGTATGGGATTGTGTAATTCAGCTCTGTGTGTGTGTGTCTGTGTGAGATAATGCTACTAACTGTTCTGACAAGTCTCTGACTTGGGCGGTTATCCCACTGAGGGGCCGCTTGTAATGGAAAGAACTGCAGATTTGGAGTCTAAGAATGTCAGAATCGAAGTTGGAAAGGGACCTCAGAGGCCTTCTAGTCCAGCCAGTACCTAAAAAAAGGATTCCCTCTATAGGCGTTGCTTAAAGCTCTCCCCAGGGAGCAGGAACCAACTACCTCCGAGGCAGTCCATTGTACTCATAGATCTAATTACTAGGACATTTTTCCTTATACCAACCTCAAAATCTGCCTCTTCTGCTTCTATCCATATAATACTCCCAGTTTAGCCTTCTGGAACCAGACAAAAAGGAGGTAGCTCCTTATTCTTGAAGGCTAGATTTGAACCCTGGCTCTGTCCCTTGTTATCTGATCCAAAGAACTTTGGGCAGGACACCTGTTGGCCTCAGTTTCTTAATCTGTAAAGCTGATATCTCAAAGATCTCTTCTCAGAGCTATGATTGCCATGCTAAGGAACCTAAATGTTCTGTCTTCATACTTATACTCCACGTATTCAAGAGCAAATAACTAGCAACATCAACCTACTTCATCTGTCTACGCCAAGCCTAATTGTCAGGTGTCTTAGGGAAGGAGCATTGCTTCCTGGGACTTGCTGGTTTGGTCAGAAAAGCATAGAATTTAGAGCTGGAAGATGCCCTGGAGAAGTACAACCTCCAGTTTTTACTGAAGAGGAAACTGAGGCCCAGAGATCAGATTTTTCTTCCTAATATTTCAAGGCAGCTGAATCTCAAACCTGCTGTGAAAGGACCATCTACTCCAAAGTTGAAGCCCCCAGGAATCCAGATGAAGATTTCCTTAAGTCCTTATCTTCCTCTCCCCTTACTCTTGCACTTGTAATGGCCACCACTCAGAAATATTTTGTTTTGTCTTGCTCACACATTAACACATCCCATTTTCATTCCATTCAAAAATCATTTATTAGTTACCTACTCTGTGTTGGATCAGGGAGTGTTCCTCACTTTTTTGGACACTGGCCTCCTTTGGCTGTCTGATAAAAGCTGTGTACCTTTTTCTAGAGTAATATTTTAAACTGCATAAAACAAAAGTACATAGGATTACAAAAGAAACCAGTTATATTGAAATAGTTATAAAAATAGTTTTTTTTTTAAATTCACAAACTGGAGGTGAAGAATTCCAGGGTAAGAATGGAGCCCAGCAAGATGTTGGAAATTGGAGTAGAGGGTGTAACAAGGAGTTAGGCCGTGGGGAATAAAAGTACCTGCATAGGGTTGGGGATGGAGGACAGACAGGGCTTTGAGGGGAGGGTTTACTTTAGAGAAGTGTGTATAAATTCGAAGCCTGATCATCCTGCCAGGTGAGTTTAGGTTAGTCCTTAGGTTTAGGGTTGAAGATTAGAATCTCGAGGTCCAGAGTAGGGGAAGGTTAGCACCTACTTTAGCATCTGGCCTAAAGAAAACAAGGAAAGCATCATAGAACTACTCTCCCCAGGCTGCTCAGAAAACTGAAGCCACCTGATACTCCACTCTGACGGGTCACCCTTGTCTTTCTCATCGAATGGTGACTGGAACGAGCATTGCTCAAGGTTGAGGCTTTGGGATGACAGCTGAAGGGATCTGTGCTTGCTCCTCCTGACCCCACCCACTGTTTCTCCTCCAGCTCTATGGATATTGTTACCAGGACAGTGAGGACATCCCAGATACGCTAACCACCATCACAGAGCTTGGCTCCCCTGTAGAGATGATCCAGTTACTACAGACCTCCTGGGAGGACCGATTCCGAGTGAGTGGGCATGAAAAAGGGGGCACCTCGGCTAAGATGTTTTTCTCTTAAAAGAAAGTTCACTAGGTATAGTCTTGGCACATCCAAGGGAAGGAAGCTATTCTTTGCTGCTGATGGCCAAAGAGATTTTTTGGTTTGTTTGTTAAAGGCAACAAAGAAAATGTCCTGATCTCTCTAATAAATACATTCATTCTGAGCTGAAGAGGACTGGCATCCCAGAGCTGGAAGAGATCTCAAAACCATCCTCTTCACTCCCTTAACACATAATTCTGAAGCCATTCATTGTTAGAAAAGACTTCAAAGAAGTCCTTTACCCCACTACCACCCTGTGTCCCCATTTCTTTCCCTCCCAACACCACCTCCTCCTGACCCCACCCAGCCCTGTGCCTGCTGTTGGTGCTTTTAGTGCAGGGACAGAAGAGTAAGCAAAGAGTGAATGGAAAGTCTCTGGTCCTCATGGACAGAGTTGAGTAGAGTGACTAGAGCCTCCCCTATGTCTCTTCAGATCTGCCTGAGCCTTGGCCGTCTGCTTCACCATCTTGCCCATTCACCCCTGGGCTCAGTGACCCTGCTGGACTTCCGGCCTAGGCAGTTTGTACTTGTGGATGGGGAGTTGAAAGTGACTGACCTGGATGATGCCCGGGTGGATGAGACACCATGTGAAAGTCCTGGGGATTGTGTTCTTGAGTTTCCAGCCAGAAACTTCACCTTGCCCTGCTCAGCTCAGGGCTGGTGCCAGGGTATGAATGAGAAGAGGAACCTATACAATGCCTACAGGTAAGGCCCCCTCCCCTGACTTCCATACTCCTCCTCATATCTACAGTCTGCCTCTCCTCCTCCAAAATTTGCATCCCTTGCCCACTACAACTGCCTTTCAGTTACTTAGATTTGGGCATGAAAGGGAGGGCAGGGAGCTGGGAGACTGAAAAACCCATTCAGAAACTATAGTGACTTCCTCATCCCCCCTCTTATTCCTTTATAATCTTTTTTCTTCTTTTTAGAAGTTGCTAAACTTTGCTAGTTTTGAGGGTTAGAAATTTTAGGCTCTCAGGGTCCATGAATCCATACAGATATGACCTGTTACCCCAGGTCGAGGAGCAGAGAGGCCCAGGTAGAATTCCCATGAATTTATGTAAGAGAGAGAAAATAATAATGAGAGTTTGGGGAATAGAGTGAAAATCAGTATAGATATCCAGGATGGGAAATCTGGGAATGGAAGGGGGACATATTTCTGAGCAGGGATGGGATGGGACAGGATGGGGCTGGGGTCATGTCTCCTTTCATATCAGGGAACTGTTCCAGCCCCTGGACAGTGAAACTAAAAATAGATCCATGAGTTCCAAGAAAGATCATCTGATCAGAGGAGAAGCCAGACTGGAGACTTCTTAAAATAGTCTCCAGATTTGGGGAGGGTGAAGGAAGGGAAGTAAAGCTGCATGGAGGAGTGCTGCCAGCATCAACACTCCCCACCACTTGGGCCACCGTTCTCCTGGTCTCTGTGGATTTTGGCGTCAGATATTTGCCACTTGGAAGCCACAAGGTTGGCTCAGCTGGTAGAGCCTCCCAAGTCTGGTGATTATTGTCAAGCAGGAGGGAGCGGAAAAGCAGAGGGGACACAGTGGGGAGAATTCTCCTGTTTGACACAAGGCACGTTACTTTAGCATGTGTCTGAATAGATTCCTTGATTTACTTTGACCATTGAGCCTGAAGGTCTGGCCTCCCCCCGCAGAGATGACTCAGTCCTTGTGTCTTTAAGGAGTAAGTCCCTGGAGGAGACCAATCCTCAAAGCCCATTCTGCTGACCAGTGTGCTGGTTTCTCTTTGGCAGGTTTTTCTTCACATACCTCTTACCCCACAGTGCCCCACCTTCCCTTCGGCCACTGCTGGACAGCATCGTCAATGCTACAGGTGATGTCTTGGGGAATTTCTGTACTCTAACTCCTCAGTGGGATTTGCCCCCTCCCTTGTGACCTCTGACTACCCACTTACCTGCATCAGTGCAATGGATCAGTAACACAAATAACTCAGAATAAATAGATTATCCTCAAAGCACTCTACGTGCATCGTAGGATTCTTTTGTAGCAACCTTGCTAACCTGCCACGCCCTCCCCCCACTAATCATGCTCTCCCTCTTAGTGATAAAACACTAAGGGTATGATCTCAGAAAGGGTTCAGTCACCTTCTAAGGGAAGTAACTGGGTATATATCCTTAGGGTTCCCTCCCCATCTCAGATAAAACTGTGTTAATAGCTTCTACTAGCACCCTCTTAAGGCCACAGTCTGCCCCACAGGAGAGCTCACCTGGGGAGTCGATGAAACACTGGCCCATTTAGAGAAGGTTCTGCATCTCTACCAGAGTGGGCGGTACCTGCAGAACTCAACTACATCCCCTCGAGCCGGTGAGTAATGCCAGTTGGGAGTAGGTGCCAGGGTTGAGGGGAGAGTACAGCATCTTCTAGAAGGCTTTGGAGAAGTAGTTTTCAGAGATTATGCAGAAAGCGTGGCATTAGCAGGGAGGAGAGAAGTGGTAAGGCTGGGGGTCAAAATTGGACGAAAATGTGTAGATGACTACATATGTGCCAGTGTAGGGAGGCTGAGTGGTCCAATGACCATTACTGGTTGATCTCTGGTATCTGTATGTCTGCTACTGGCCAGAGCAGGGAACAAGGCTCCTTCTCTGAGCTAAGCCAGGATAGACTCATAAGCAGGGTTAAATTTCCTTCTACCCAAGCTTTCATCTCTGGAGCTAAAACACTGGGGCTAGCAGGGAGTAAACCCTCTTAGATGAGAAATCAGTGAAGCCCCAGAGTGCTTCCACAGGTGAAAAACAAAAAAAAGGAAGAAAAAAAATAAGCACTGGTAACCTTTGACCTGTAGTCACACCTGGTCAAAGACAGCTGGACCTGTCTCTCACAACTCCTTTTCTCTCCTGACCCCTCCAAGAAATCAGGCTGGGGTCTATTTGGAAGGACAGATTAAGTCATGGACCTCAGCTGCCTACCCAGATCTTGGTCACTTAAATCCACTGAATATTTGGCCAGGGCTACATGGAACAGGGAGCAAAATTCTGGGATCTCTGGCCTATCTTAAGGATGGCAGAGGGGGAGGGGCTCATTAGCCCTGTAAATAAAGTTTAACGAGGTGAACAATAGCCAGCTCTGTCCCCAGGGACTCAGTTTATGGGGTTGTAAATCACAGCAAACCCTGGACTTTGGTCCTGTCCCATCCATGGAGGAAGAAGAGTTAGTCCAAGAAAGAGAAGAAAGGAATGAATTTCGAGAAGTTTCTAACTCATAGGTTCCAGAAATGGGATCCTCCAAGCTCTGAGAAAAAGAGAGAAAAGAGAGAAAGAAAGAGAGGGGAAAACTCAATGAATTATTACAAGAATTGTAAAGCTCTAAGGATGAGCCTAGTGGCAGTGGAGGAAATTTTTCTTTACATCAAGAAAATAGGACAGATTCTAACATATACACCTTTGTTAAATGCCCAGGCTGTTGCTTCCAAAATAAATGTTGATTAGCATGTTTTGCCCATCATATGTTTCTTGACCTCAGAATTCTTGCCCATCCTCCTGACCTTTGGACCAACCTGGAACCACCTCCCCATTACTTTCTTGATAATCCAGCCTACAGCCCAAATTTCAGTTGTGGGATGAGAGGAGAGAGGGCAGGCCCCAAACAGTCCTAAGTAATTTAATCTCAGCCACAAATCTGTCAGACCTCTGGATGGAGTGGGACCTGTATCCAGCTAACTCAGCATGTGTATGTATGTCCCTTCATATATGTGAGCCATCTTGTGTTACTGTGAATATGCTATCAGCCCCAGGGGTTTGGGGGACTGCATCCATTGATTGCTTTGTTTACTGGTTCCCAACATCCCAAGTCTGGACTTTGAAGGAGTTTTGACCTTTCTGTGACTTAACTTTATGGCTTAAACCCTCAGCCTCACTTCAGCGGAGATTCAGATACTGTCATCCCTGCACTGGGGAGAAGGCTATAGTTTGGCCTCAGTTTTCCAATCTGGGCATAAGACTTTTTCGTCCTCTTTCTTCATTCTCAGCCTGGGGAAAAACTGTGCCCTTGGCATTTTGGCTTATTCATGCCCAAGAATGTGACATGGGGCTAGCTGGACAGGAGCAGTGAAGGGAGCTGGTGGACCTACCCTCCGGAGTGATAGACCTTCATTGAGTCCGTCCTCCCCCTCCTCTCTAGCCCTCCTTTCCTTATGTCTTTCTAAACCTTATATTATTCTTCCCTAGAACAGGTCTAGCGGAAAGAGCGTGAGATTTGGAGTCAGGGGACACCA
This sequence comes from Pseudochirops cupreus, assembly GCA_028627135.1. NCBI lineage: Eukaryota > Metazoa > Chordata > Mammalia > Diprotodontia > Pseudocheiridae > Pseudochirops > Pseudochirops cupreus. Next base: position 71,170,637 of record CM053581.1, read on the forward strand.
GTTCTAGTCTTGCCTCTCACTTCCTGTGTGTATGACTTTGACCAAATTTGTTCTTTTTACACCCCAGTTTGTACATCTGTGAAACAGAGACATTGAACTATATAATTCCTGTTAGATCTTAATCCTATGATCCTAATTCAATTCAATAAGCATATATTGTCTGTGCCAGTCACTGTGCTAAGGGATGGGGATACAAATAAGAAAAGGGCAGTCCCTGCCCTCAAGGAGCTTACAATCTAACGGGGGAAGACCACACATAAAAGGAAGTTGAAGTAGGAAGTGAACACAAGGGGATACCTCACCGAGGCAGGGCATAGTGTCCCACAGATTAGAAGCCAGGTTTGGATGGTGCTGGAAAATTGAGTTATCAGAAAGGTTGTGAACCTCCTACAAAGGAAGGCTTTGGATGGAGGTTAATGCTCCAATCCTCCAGCCTTCAAGTCGAAGGCAAATTGAGAAGGTGTTAGGTATCAAAATCTGAGTCATTCTACACAGTGGTGAGATTTCAGGTGATCAGCTTATCCTGGAAGTGGGATTGATGGGAAGAACCAAGCACAGTATTCTGTGGAGCTGAAGCCAGGCAGCCCTGCTGATGGAAAATGCTTATAAATGCTTATCTTAGAGTACCGACGGGTCCCAGACACTACTATCCCACAAGAGAATTACCATTGCTGGCCTTCTTATCACCATGGTGGTTGCCTCCTCTCTGTGTTCAGCCTGGCTGAGGCAATGGATGTCTGTGAAAGTCATTCCCAGTGCCGGGCCTTTGTGGTCACCAACCAGACTACCTGGACAGGTAAGACTGGCAGCAAATTCAGTTAAATTCCAAAAAACCCCTGTTAAGTACCTACTGAATACAAGGGGCTGTGCAGGGCACTAAGGAGATGACAAAAATGACAGCCCATGTCTTTGAGAAGTTTATATTCTAATGGGGTTGGGGGAAAGGAATACAACATAAAGACAGAAAAGGCAATGTAGTACAGTGGAAAAAAGCCTGGCCCTGGAGTGTGGGGACCCAGGTTTCAAATCTTGCCTCTGAAACTTGGTGAGACTTTAAGCAACTCACTTAATTTTTCTTGGCCTCAGTTTCCCCCTCTGTACAATAAGTGAGGTCCCTTTGAGCTTTAGATCCATGATCCTGTAAGTAAATATACAGTAAATTGAAGAAGAGAATACTAACTGGGGGGATCAGAGAAGACTCTTCTGAAAGAGGAGACCCCTAAGTGGAGCTTTGAAGGAATGTGGAAATGCTGGAAGGTAGAGATGAAAAGAGATGGTAGACAATGCCTCTGCAGATGCACGGAGGAAGATCATGCTGCATCTGGAGCTACGTCAAGACAAGGCTCCTTTTCTGGTGGGGACAATCAGTCAATAAGATTTATTAAGCACCTACTATGTACAGAGTACTGCATTAGGAGCTGGGATACCAAAGAAAGGTGGAAAACCAGTCCCTGTTCTCAAGAAGCTCACACTGCAAAGAGGGAGACAGTATGCAAACAACTATATACAGACAAGCTTTGATTAAAAAGACTGGGAAAGGTATTTCCCTTCCTTCCTCTCCCCTAATTTGATGGGAATATAAAGAGCTTCCTTCCCTCTCCTCAGTCTGTCTCCACCATTTCTGTTCTTGCCCTTTAGGTAGACAGCTTGTCTTCTTCAAGACTGGTTGGAGCCAAATAGTCTCGGATCCCGACAAGATCACCTATGTGAGGGCGTCTGCTTGACCAGCTGGAGGGCTTAACTAACCTTGGCCGTCAGCCCCAGAGCCGACAGTGAGTGGGGAGGACTGTGATGTGGTGAAGACCCAAAGGACCAGGATACAGTGCAATAAATCAAAATGTAAAAATGTGAGTTTAACAGACTGATGATGGTGATGGCGGCAATCCCTGCCAGGAGCCCTGTGCACAGACTGTTGGGGGTGGGGAGAAAGACACAGGCAATCCTGGAATGACCCTTGGGGCCGAAATCAGGGGGATGGGCCGGCCTGCTAGGACCTTGGGAGAGAGCCTTCTCCCTTTGCTGAGACAATCCTGTGGGTGGCGCTGTTCCTCCAGTCTTGCCATGGTGTCACAGTCACTGCCTTTATAACCCAAGAATGTAGGTGGAGGCCATGCTGCTTCCCCCCTTCTGACTGGTTGCCTGCCCCACGTAGGGGTTGTGTGTGGACAATCAGCCACCTCACTTGCTCTCTGTGAGTTGAGATTTGGCCGTGAGAGGTGGGCCATAAATAAATAAGTATGTGAGCTATTTCCTAAGGGGATGCTGTGGGAGCCCGATATGACCTCCTGAGGTTAGGGGTGGGGGAAACGTCCCAGTATGAGCCGAAACGTGGGGGGTTGGGGAATGGGGTTGCAGCATGAGCCACGAGCCAGACATGGGACTAGAGCTTGCCTCATTTTGCTTTCAGTGAAAGCAGCAGAGCAGCAGTGCCCTGTCTTGGAGTTTCTACATCCAGAAGCTTTTGTACTTCTTGTTAATTAAATTGTTTATTTTTGTAAGAAAAAAATAAATAAAAATAAAACAAGATGATGCAGGTGTTTCTTCTGAAGCTGTGCTTTCCCCCCATGTACTTTTCTCCATTTTCTTTTCAAGGGGAGAAGAGAGCGAAACATCACTGACAGGGCTTGCCCAGGGCAGAACTGAAGACCTTACACATTTCATTGTCAACTTTCCCTTTTGGTTCCTGGAATTGAGTGTTCTGTTAAGCACTGGAGATGCAAAGAGAAAAGAAAGAGAGAGGGAGGGAGGGAGGAAGGAAGGAAGACCGACCTTAGGTAGCCCAAATTCCATTGAAAGACGCAACATCTTCATGTATAAGTATGCACAGATGGAATACAGAGTAATTAAATACAAGGCATTTTGAGAAGGTGCTAACAGTTGTGGGGAATCAAGCAAAGGCTTAATGTAGACAGTGCTACTTGAGCTGTGTCTTGAAGGACAGGAGAGACCCTGTGACTGGAAGGTACAGAGGGAGTACATTCTAGGCATGAGAGAAAGGCAATTCAAAGGACTGGGAGATTGTCCTATGTGAGAAGAGCAGAAAGGAGAGCAACGTGCAACGAGGCTGGAAAGATAGATTAAAGCCAGGTTGTGAATGGCTTTAAAAAAAACAGACAGAGTAGATTGAATACTCAAGAGGTCAGGAAGGCATTAGTCCAGATCCTACCTCAGACATTAGCTATGTAAACACCTACTATGTGCCAGGCACTATGCTTGGGATATAAAAAAAAGCAAAAGACTTCCCCTGCTTTCAAGGAGCTCATAGTCTAAAGGGGAAGACGACCTGCAAATTACTTTATACAAACAAGCCTTAGACAGGATAAATAGGCAATAATCAACAGAGGGAAGGTACTAGAATTAAGAGATATGAAGCAAGGTTTCTTTTAAAAGGTGGGAATTTGAAAGAATTAGGAGGTAGAAATGAGGCCAGGAAGTATTCCAGGTTTGGGGGACAGCAAGTGAAAATGCCCAGAGTCAGGAGATAGAGTATCTCATTCAAGAAACAGCAAAGAGGCCAGTGTGAGTACATCAGGGAGGAAGGGCATGTACATATAAGAAGACCAGAAAGGTGGCAGGGGGACTCCTCTTCAATTATTTATAGCCCCCAGTGACAACATGGTATTTCTGTGTGAGTTTCCTCCCTGTCCTCCACCCCCAACCTAATGACAGACTTGGAGTCAAGAGCTTTGGATTTGTGTTCTACCTCTGATGTCAGTGTGTGATGTTGGACAAGTCACTCCATCTTTCTGAGAGTGGGTTCATCTGTGAAAAGGAGAGTGGTTGTTAGGAAAAGGCCAACAGGCTTACACTGACCCCTCAATGTGAGGGATCAGTCTTGTTAGCTTAGGGAAGGGGAAGGAGACTCAGTCCAGCAGGGACCCCAGGGAGCAGAGGGCCATGGTCTAGGCCAGTGGTTCTCAACCTTCCTAATGCTGCAACCCTTTAATACAGTTCCTCATGTTGTAGTGATGCCCAATCATAAAATTATTTTCGTTGCTACTTGGTAACTATAATTTTGCTACTGTTATGAATCATAATGTAAATATCTGATATGCAGGATGTATTTAAATTGAACATAACCCGCAGGTTGAAAACCACTGGTCTAGGCAATGGAGAGGAAAGAGGGAGGACACCCATCCTTGATTCCTGACCACTAACGACTGCCAGAGCAGGACTGCTGGACCTGGCAGGAGCCTTTCCCTAAGAGCACAATGACATAGACTGAAGGGAAATGAGGATCTGCTCAGCAAGAGCACAGGAACAGTCTAGATTTCAAATCTGCTGTTAGAGATGGGTTACAGTCAGCATTGTCCAAAGGAGTAAGACCACCAAGGAAATCCCACATCCTTGACATTAAATCCTGAACATATTCTATATCATCACTAAGGACACAGAACTAGAAAAAGAGGTAGAACTGTTAGTTATAGAACAGGAGGGAAGGAGAATAGATTTTGCCCAAGTATCTACAAAATAGCAAGGGAGCCATAAGAAAGCCCTCACTATGGCGGCATGATTTTACTAGGGATGGCCCAGCTACTTCCTACTCACATGGCTTTGAACAAGTCACTCATCCTCTCTGGGAACTGGTTTTCTAATCTACTAAAATGTTGGTTTGGGGCTAGGTAAGTTAATCATAGAGTTGGAAGGGACCTTAAAGCTGGTCTAATCCAGTGTCTAAAATTTATTTATACATTAGGAAAGGAAGGCCCAGAGAAGTTGTGACTTGCCCAAGGTCACACAGGTATTAAATGACAGAGGTAGAATTTGAAACCAGGTCCTCTGAATCCAAAACCTATGCTTTTCCCACCATACCACGCTAGAGGTTCCAAGTAGCAAAAGTGAAGATAGAGAGAATTCCAAGGATATGCAAAGGCCTAGAGGTAGGAAATAGAACTAGAAATAGAAATAAACAAGTTTAACTGCACTGAAAAATATGGGAGGGTAGTAAAGTACAATCACCCTGGCCAAATAGAGTATAGACAGTTTATGAAGACATTTAAACTGTCCAAAATGAAAAGGGTATATTTTATCTTAAAGACAATGGGAAACGAGTAAAGTTTCTTGAGCAGAGGAGTAACGTGGTTAGACATGCTTTAGGAAGGAAGGAATCTGAATCTATTGCTTTGCTATAGAGGATTGTATAGTCCTCTTTAAACATACGTATTTTCTGAGCAAATCTAATAGTTCTTTAATTGGGTTCTTTGATGCTGCTGATCCCAGTAATGTACTTCTCAAAGGCAACATGGTAGGTTTGAAACTTGGCTCCTGCATGTTATAGGGAAACTCATCTAATCTCCCTGGGCCTTGGCTTCCTTATCTGGAAAATGAGTATTGAATTAGATGATCTGTAAAACAGCTTTTAGCTCTCCATCCTATGAGAGGTCTCGGGCTAAAAAAGAGCATGCTTCAGCAGCAGCCAGGGATCCTTCCTTGGCCCCGATTCCTAGGCTTACTCTTTTGCTGAGTAATCTTTACTGGGATTGTCTGGACCCTACTGTGCATAAATCAAAGGTTCTCCCAAAGACTGCCACCAAGTTCTAGCACCATACCTTGGCACATAGCAGACACAAGAAATGTTAATTGATTGACAGTGAGTGACTTGTTTCTCCTTGAACATGAGAAATCCCTCAGCATGAACTTTTTATATCAGTCATTTGGAAACAGGATAAATTCAAGGGAACTCTTCGATAATCTCAGATCAGGCTTAGAGGAAGCAGGAAACAAATAAAATTAACTCCCAACAAAACAAAATGTTCAGAACTCAGGGACAGGACTGGTGACATTAGCAATATCCCAAGGCACTATGCTATCTCTTCTATGCATTTTACTACCCTCTCTCATCTCTCCTTCCCACCTCCTTCACTCACTGATGCCAAGAGCTCAGTCTGTCCTCAGATTGTCACCATAGAAGATAGAGAATTCCTCATCCCCTAGTCTCTTTCAACTCACATGTCACCTTCCCTAAAACCCTTCCCCATCCTCCCCTTAATCACTAACCCTTCTGCCCTTGAACATCACATTGAATTCTATTTGTACCTCTCAGATTTCCATATGGATTTTTGTGTATGTTACAGTTTTCAGTGTTTGTGTCACATACTCCTACTACATTAAAAATTCCATGAGGAAAGGAATTGTATCTCCCATACCTAGACAGCTAGGTAGGGCTTAGTGGATAGAACTCTGGGACTAGAATCAGGAAGACCTGAATTCAAATCCTACTTCAGATACTTATTAATTGTGTGACCCTGGATGAGTCACCTAACTTCTGTCTACCTCAGTTTCCTCAACTACAAAATGGGGGTAACATCAGCACTTATCTCCCAGAGTTGTGTGAAGATCAAATAAGATAATATTTGTAAAGTACTTAGCATGAGGTGTGGGACACAGTAGGTGCTTAATAAGTGCTCATTTCCTTCTTTCCCCAGTGTCTAAGTATTTTCTATAAAGCATACGCTTAATAAATACTTATTGATTGATTTATATTGGTTGATGCCCTTAACTTTTAGCCATACATGTGATCATACATGACTTATGAAGTCATTCCAACTATAAAGTTATAAAGTTAAATTCATAGGATTACATATTTAGAGCCAGAAGGGACTTAAGAAGTCAACTAATCCAATCCGCTCATTTTATTGATGAGGAAACTGAGCCCCAAAGAGGCAAAGTGATGACCAAGGTCACGTGGATACTAAGGATAGAGTTGGTAGATGGCCTCTGATGTTCCTTCCAGTTCTAAATATATGATGCTACAAATCCAAGTCCTTTGACTCCAGATCTACGGTTCTTTCTCCTGTACCAATGCCTCCAATTCAATTCCATGAACATTTATTAAGAACCTGCTAGGTGGCTCAGTGGATACAGTGTTGGGTCTGGAATCAGGAAGAATCATCCTTCTGAGTTCAGATCCGACCTCAGACACTTACTAGCTGTGTGACCCTGGGCAAGTCACTTAACTCTGTTTGGCTCAGTTTTCTCAGCTACAAAATAAGGTGGAGAAGGAAATGGCAAACTTCTCCAGTATCTTTGCTAAAAGAAGTCCAAATGGGGTGGTGAAGAATCAGACACGACTGGAAAACAACGAATGTTCATGCAAGGTCCTGGTGAGACAGACAGAAACAAGAGTCCCAGCCCTCAAGGAGCTTACTATCTACTGGAAGTCACTGTTTTTCCCTCCTACTTCTCCATATCTGTGAAGCAGAACACTCTGGCTCTCCTAGATCCAACAACTCAGAACAAGAAAACATTAGAAAAAGAACATGCTATAGCAACAAAGTCTTAGGAATCCTTTTCTTCAACATTTTACATGATTGCACATATATAACCTATATCTGATTGCTTACTGTCTCAGGGAGGGGAGAGGGGAAGGAGAGGAAAGAGATGGAATCAAAATTTTTTTTAAATGTTAAATTGTTTTAACGTGATTGGGGCAAAATAAAATGCATTAAAAGAAGAAATCCTTTTCTTCAAAGGACAGCCATCACCAATAACCCTTTTAGCCATAGGCTCTCCAGGAGTCTGCTGAGGTGGAGGTCTTTCTGTGAGACAGTCCTGCTGGCTTGCAGTACCACTGCAATTGCTGCAGAAAGACTAATTTTGTAAATATTCAAGAATAAATTAGATAATGAATCCATAGACTAAATGGGTAATCAAGTGTTTTCATCATCAAGTGGGATCAGTTTCTATACAACATTATCCACAGTTACTCTCTATACTCATTTGTATAAAGTAAACACAATGTTTTTTGAACAGTCTGCCCTATCCACTATCATTTTCTCCCGGTGGCCAAACCCCGCCCTCCCCCCCCCCCCAAAAAAAACAGAAAAGCTCATGCCATCCTGAGCTTCAGTAAATAAGAGGGTGAGTGTGCAGCCCCGAGAAATGATAGTCTCACTGTCTTCTGCCCTGATGGGACCACACCCAGAGTACCTGGACTGTTCAGTTCTGGGCACCACATTTTAGGAAACACATTGACAAGCTGGAAAGCAGCATCTCTGATCCTCTGGTGGATTAAAGGCCAACTTCCCATATAAGTATCCCATGAATGCTGCTCCCTCAGAGAATCCCTCTGATTTATCCTGTCCATATCTTGTTCCTGTGTATATTTACATGTTGTCTCCCCCATTAGACCAGGAGGTCCTGGAGAACAGGGACTATCTTTTGCCTTTCTTAGTGCCTGACACACATAGTAAGCACATATTTAATAAATGCTTGTTGTTCTTGTACTTACTGTGGAAGAGAATAAGAGATCATGATAAGGAGTACTTAGCTGGCCACTGGACCCAGATGGCTCCTGAGGAGAAAGTAAGGCTGGTGACTTTGTACAGCCCTCCCTCACTTAAATCCAATTTACTTGCAAGTCATGAGTAACATCACTTCCAGATGTCATGGTCCTCTTCAAGAATGAAGGACAAACAGCAGCTTCTGTGAGTAAAAATGGAGCTACCCACTGGGGACCAAACTTCTAAATGGGCCACACAGATTTCTCCCTTCCTTCCTTCCTCCTTCCTCTTCCCTCCCTTCCTCCCTTTCTCCCTTCCTCCCTCCCTCCCTTTCTCCCTTTCTCCTTTCCTCCCTTCCTTCCTTCCTTCCTTTCTTCCTTCCCCTCTGTCCTCACACCCTTTGGGATATGCCATCCAAAGGGAATGTAAATCTTAAAATCTGAAACTTTCTTTTTCTTCTTTTTCTCCTTTAGAGACCAACCTTAACCCCAAATCACTCCCCTCTCCTAGATCCAACAACAGTAGGTCCCAGGCCAAGTCCAGTTAGGTCATTGTTTGGGCCCTGATTGGCTTAGAATGCATGTAAATAGAGCAGTTGTTTCTGTTTTGGCCTGAAACCCTGAGGGTCTTCCCCTCCCACATCTATTTTTTTTTTCAAGAGGCCATTCTTTGCTTTATTTCTTTTTAAGCCTTTTTAATCACTGAATGAACTTAGCCTCAGTCAAACTGAGACCTGTTAAAGACCTTAGTTTGAAAAGGTCAAGGTCTCTCACTGCATCAAGATCCATCTCCAGTTGTCCTGATCCATATCTGGCCAGAGGATCCAGATGGTTCCTGAGGAGAAAGTGAGGCTGGTGACTTTGCACAGCCCTCCCTCACTTAAATCCAATCCACTTGCATGTCATGGCATCACCTCCCTGATGTCCTGGTCTTTGAGAATGAAGGACAAACAGCAGCAACAAGTACTTAGAGGACAATCCTTTGGAAAAGTGATTATGGTCATTCTGCTTCTCCTTGGAAGGTAGACTCGGGATTAGACTGTGGAAATTAGACAGCTAGGTAGTACAATAGAAAAGAGCACTGGGCCTAGATTTGGGCAGACCTGAATTCAAATTCTGCCTCCGACACCTACTAGCTGTATGACCTGGGAAAGTAATTTAACCTCTGTTTGCCTCAGTTTCCTCATTTGTAAAAGAGGGATAATAATAGCACCACCCCCCCAGGTTGTCTTCTAAGAATCAAATGAGAGCACTATATAAATGATAGTTACTTTTCTTATTAAGTTGCAGAAAGACAAGTACCACCTGGAAATATAATAAATATAATAAAAATAAAAACTGGCAGTTGTGGGGGTCGGAGGGGGGTGCATTTGGTTACTAATATTCATCCGTGCCTTCTCCTCCTTAAAAGTCTTCTCTGGGTTTTAATCAGATCCTATAATAACAGTTAGCTCTGTTTCTTAGGCTGTGGTAATATAATGGTGCCTCCCTCTGCTGGAGGATGTCCATCCAGACATGGTCACTGGTCATAGTGGCCCATCCCTATAATGCCTGTTACTAGAGAGGCTGGGGATCACTTTAGCTCAGGAGTTCTGAGCCGCAGTAGGACTAAAGTGAATTGGTTGTCTGTGAAGTCTGGCATCAATACGATGAGCCACTGGGAGTGGGAGACCACCAGTCTGTCTAAGGAGGGATGATTTCGTAAGAAATAAAGCACATTGGCCAAGATGGTGGAGTAAAAGCAGGAACTTGCTTGAGCTCCCGCTCCAACCACCTCCAATAACTGTAAAATATGACTCTAAACAAATTTTAGAGCTACAGAATCCACAAAGCTCCAGAGAGAAACAAATCTGCTTAAGGGAACCTGGCAGGCTGACAGGAAGGGTCTATCACATCCGGCGAGGAGTCGAACACAGTTCTGCATGAGCCGCACCAGCCCACACCCAGGGCAGCCCAGGCTGGCTAGAGTAGACTTCAGGATAGTGAATCACTGGCAGCTGAGGTGGTTTCCAGACTTCTCAAGCCATAAATGCCAAAGAGAAAGTAAAAGGTCAATGGGGAACTCTGTTGATCCTGGGTGAGAGAAGAGGGCCATCAGACCCCTGCCCCTAGGGGGCAGAGGTGCTGGTGGCTGCAACTGCTGCTGCTGCTGCATCCGGCTCTAGGCCTACAGATCGTAGGGGGACCAAGTGACCGTCCAGAGGGTATTTGCAGGAATCTGTCTGCTGGCACTGAGGCAGGATTCTTTGCCCTGCTTAGATCTGGGTCACAGTCTTGGGTGGTGTTCCTGGGGTGAGGAGTGCTGGTGTGGCAGAGCTTGTTGACGCTGTGGAGAGAAAGTCCTCCTCATAGTTCTGAGGCAGGTGCCTGGAAAACATTCTGACAACAGCTGCACAAAACCCCAGAAATTTGGGACATAGCATTCTCCACTCTGGAAGCAGAATTCTACTGTGGCAAAAAGCTCAAAAGTCAAGCAATTGGCTGGCAAGATGAGAAAACAGAGGAAGCACAATCAGACTATTTTTGTGGGACAAAGAGGATCAAAACAGAACCAGAAGAAAACAACAAAGTCAAAACTCCTGCATCAAAATCCTCCAAGAAAAATATGAATTGGTCACAAGCCATGAAAGAGCTCACAAAGGATTCTGAAAATCAAGTAAGAGAAGTAGAGGAAAAATTGGGAAAGAGAAATGAGAATGATGCAAGAAAATCATTAAAAAAAAAGAGAGAGTCAACAGCCAGACTGCAGAAAATAACACCTTAAAAAACAGACTAACTCAAATGGCAAAAGAGAACCAAAAAGCCAATGAGGAGAAGAATGCCTTAAAAAGCTGAATTGCCCAAATGGAAAAGGAATTTCAAAAACTCTCTGAAGAGAATAATTCCTTCAAAATTAGACTGGAGCAAATGGAAACCAATGACTTTTTGAGAAATCAAGATACTATAAAGCAGATCCAAACGAATGGAAAAATAGAAGGCAATGTGAAATATCTCATTGGAAAAACCATTGACCTGGAAAATAGATCCAAGACAGATAATTTAAAAACTATTGCCCTACCTGAAAGCCATGATAAAAAAAAAGAGCCTAGACATCATCTTTCAAGAAATTCTCAAGGAAAATTGCCCTGATATTCTAGAACCAGAGGGCAAAACAGAAATGGAAAGAATTCACTGATCACCTCTTGAAAAAGATTCCAAAAAGAAAACTCCTAGGAATATTAGAGCCAAATTCGAGAGTTCCCAAGTCAAGGAGAAAATATTACAAATAGACAGGAAGAAACAATTTGAGCATTGTGGAAACACAATCAGGATAATACAAAATCCAGCAGCTTCTACATTAAGGGATTGAAGGGTTTGGAATATGATATTCTGGAAGTCAAAGGAGCTTGGATTAAAACCAAAAATCACCTACCCAGCAAAACTGAGTATAATACTTCAGGGGAAAATATGGTCATTCAATGAAATAGAGGACTTTGAAACATTCTTAAAGAAAAGACCAGAGCCAAACAGAAAATTTGACTTTCAAATACAAGAAGCAAGAGAAGCATGAGAAGGTAAATAGGAAAAAGAAATCATAAGGAACTTATTAAAATTGATTTATTTACATTCCTACATGGAAAAAGCAATAATTATAACTCATGAGACTTTTCTCAGTATGAGGATAGTTGGAGGGAATATATGTGTGTGTATATGTATAGTATACATATACATATATGTATGTATAGGAGGGTATATGTGTGTGTATGTGTGTATGTATATACATGTATACATAGACAGAGGGCACAGAATGAGTTGAATATGAAAGGATGGTAGCTAAAAAATAAAATTAAGAGGTGAGAGAGAAATATATTGGGAGAAGGGGAAAGGGAGAGATAGAATAGGATAAATTATCTCACATAAAAGAGGCAAAAGAAAACTGTTACAATGGAGGGGAAGAGCAGAAAGGTGAAAGGGAATCATTGGATTTGGCTTAAGGAGGGAATAACATATGCACTCAATTTGCTATTTTACCCTACAGGAAAGCGGGGAGAAGGGGATATGAGGGGGGATGATAGAAGGAAGGGCAGATTGGGGGAGAGGGTAGTTAGAAGCAAACACTTTTGAAAAGGGACATGGTCAAAGGAGAAAATAGAATAAATGGGGAGTGGGATAGGATGGAGTCTTTCACAACATAACTACTATGGAAATGTTTTGTGTAACTAAATATGTACAACCTATATTGAATTGCTTGTCTTCCCAATGGGGGTGGGTGAGGAGGAAAGAAGGGAAAGAACCTAGAAATCAAAGTTTTAAAAACAAATGTTAAAAATTGTTTTTTACATGCAACCAGGAAATAAGATATACAGGCAATAGGGTATAGAAATCCGTCTTGCCCTACAAGAAAGTAAAGGGGGAATGGCAGAGGACATAAGAGAGAACAGATTAAGGGAAGGGGTATTCAGTATGCTATCTTGAGGCGGGGGTAGGGGAGAGACCGGGAAAAAATTTGTAACTCAAAATCTTGTGGAAATGAATGTTGAAAACCAATGAATGAATTAATTAAGTTTTAAAAGAGAAATAAAGTATGTCAATCAACAGTGAGATCAGAAAATGAGGGGCTAGTGTACTTTCATCCTAGGCAAAAAAGGGAGAGCCGGTCCCAAAGGAAAAAAAAATTTAAGATGGAGACAGTCCCAAACGTCTCCCAAAGCTAAGAAGAGGAATGTTTGTCCCTCTGAACTACCCAACTTCCAGTCTGTTCTCAAACCACTATAACATTCAATAGACTTTTATAACCATTAGAGGTGTTCAAAATTGGAATGGGTCAGCCCAGTACATAGTGAGAGCCTTCAAGTGGACCTGGAAGATAACTTTCCAGGGTTACTTTAGGAGGGATTCTTGGTCAAGGGGAGGTTGAATTAGTTGGCTGTTTTAATTGTTTCCAACTTTCAGTTCTATAATTCAAAATAACTTTTAGTGACTTTTTAAAAAGTAATGTTTACAACAAAGAGCTTAATTTGTAATCCTGCAAACCATATTACCTGAAACTTCCCTCCTCCATTTCTGTTAGCTCTTTCCAAGGGAGCCTTGTACTATTTTAAAGTCTTTGATGAGAGCAATGAAATGAATTGTTCTTCCAAATTTTGAAGGCTTGGGGATTTACATCTGGTTGGAAGCATTTCTGTTCCAAGAATGTCAAAGCTAGTGACCTTTTTTATGTGAACATGTTTCTCCATCTGTCCTATACATTTAGTATAGGTCAGACTCACAGGATGTTAGAGCTGCAAAGGACCCTAGAGATTGCTCTCCAGCCCCTTATCTTATAGGTGAGAACACTGAGCCCCAGAAAGGTTAGGTCTCTCCCCTAAGGTCACAGTGACAGACCAGGACTCGAATCCAGGCTTCCTGAGATCCAGTTCAATGCTCTGTTCATGACTCCTCAGCTGCCACCTGGGTGCAAGGCTATGCAAATATTCACAGTTCCATTCTGGAATTCCTTCTTAGCCCTCTGATGGTGCCAAACTATCCCAAGGTTTATTTATATTTTGTTTATCAACAAGATCCAGAAATGTACTCTTTGGTTACGGCACTGACTTGTTTCCCAGCTCTAGAGAATGGTTAGAAAATCTCTCTGATGTGCTTAAGAGGGAGGCAATAATTTTTTCTAGGCAAATGGCCTCTTTCTCATCTCTTAGCACTTCCTTGTTGTCAAAATTAATGTTCTCCTTTTCTTCTTCCCTTTGTTCACTTAAGTATATGCTTCCAATTCAATTTCACAAGCATTGATTGAATATCTTCTATGTACCCCAAAAGACTCCCGGATCTCAGAGAATTTCCACTGGGGGGGTGGGGAAGGTGAATACTTATATGCAGATTAGATACCATGGAATTGGAGGGGGAGGGAGAAGGGGAGGTAGAAAACAAGAAAAGGCTTCCTGCAAAAGTTATTCCCTTAATTGTGCTTTGAAAAAAGCTAGGGATTCCATAACATAAAGTTGAGGGAGTGAGGAAGGGGTGTTCCAGGCATGAGGGACAGACAGCCTGTGGAAGACCCAAAGGTGGGTGATTGGAACATTAGACATGGAGAAGAGCAGTTGGAAAGAATACTGAACTTGGTATTAGAGGACCTGAGTTCAAATCCTGTATCTTCCATATACTTTCTTTGTGATCTTGGCCCATTCACTTAACCCCTCTGGGCATTGGTTTCCTTACCTGTAAAATTAAGAGTTCAGATGAAATCATCTCTAAGATTCTTTACAGATACAAATCTATGATTATGAGCCTATCTGCTGGCCAAATATCACAGCCTATATAGCTTCCTGTGCTGCTGAGGGGCAGGGACCACTAGCCTCTCAGCCCTCTCTAGCTCTTCCAAAGAGAAAGGCCTTTGCACCAGATCCCATTCTCATCACCAGTTGTCCAAATTATGGTTCATTGTATGGATCACTCAGAGCCTGAGAGTTCAAATAAACAGTCCTTTTACTAAAAACTTGTTTCAATACCCCTAGGTAAAAGCAGTTCCAGAGGCAATTAAAAAGCAATTTACAGGAAGATAAAAGCTGCTACTAAAAAGGTTAAAAGCAGGGAGCAGGGAAGTTCTCTGGGATCTGGAGAGTTCCCTAACAGTCTTCAAGCTGTCTTAGATGCTACTTGCCAAATGGCCCACCTGGAGACAAAATTAACTCAAAACTGCCCACGGCTGCTCCGTAACTTCTTTACTTTTCTTGAAAATCCCAAATGGTGTTGTGGGAGCATGGAGAGTTAATTCAAGCTTAATTCCACCAATATCCTGACCCACCACAGAGGGCAACCAGAATGGTGAGATTCAAATTGAAGCTATGTCATATGAGAATCTGTTGAAGGAATTGGGTGAAATTAGCCTAGAAAAGACTAAGGTGGAACATACTGTGGTCTTCAAATGTTTGAAAGGTTGTTATATTATGTGGAACAAGAATTAAACGCCCCCTTCTGTGCCCCCCTTCCCCCTCATAACTCCACTGGGGAGCATTAGAACTGATGGCTAGGAGTTATAAGAAAGCTTTTGGCTCCTCTGTATAAAAGAAAACTTCCAATAGAGCTGTCTAACAAAAGAATGGGTGTCCTCATAAGATAGTAAATTCTTAATCACTATAAGTATTCAAGCAGCGGCTTAATCACAATTAATGACTATTTGCTAGGGTTGTTTGTGCTCTAGGTAAGAGTTGGACTATCAACCCTCTGAGATTCTTGCCAAATCTAAAAGGTGACAATTCTGTCGTTGCTTTCCTGCAAGGGGGCTCCTTAGCCTTTTGAGGTTTTCTCCTCCAAGAGGATCCCCAATATAGTTATTCTAGGTTTCCATGGAGGTGACCAATGGTCTTTGGTCCTTCTTTCTCATTTTCAGTTCTGCAGGCACTTGGGCTTCCCCTTCCTCAGACCTGACCACTGACTCTGTCTTTAATGTTAGGAGGAATGCTATACTTTTTATCAGGACCCAAAACCAAGCTCCTTCCAGTCTCTAAACTGAGCTAATGACACTGGCAGGAGCTGATTAGACTCTCTTGCTTTTATCAATCAATTGTAAAGAGATTAATAAAAGAAGAGTCATAGTTTCCCCAGGATCCAGTTTGGGTGCTGCCCAGAGCCCACTTTCCCCACTCATACCCTCACTGGTATCCAGGGCTCGTCATAATAACAAACGGCTCCAATTATCTCTTAGTTTATTTTAGGCAATGCAGATGCTGCCAGATGTTTATCATTTGATGTCAAGAAAATTACACCGCACAGGGGGCAGCAGGCACAAGGCTGTGGGGGATCCTGAGTGACACAAGGAGAGCTACCCCAGATCCTAAGCACATGGAAGCTCTCATCCAGATATGGCCCTGCCCCCACCTTGATGGAGTTCAGGTTTTCTGAGTCAGCAATTCCAGACCTAGCCCCATCTCCAGAGCCTAGATTTCACACATGGCCCAGCATTTGAGGTGTCAGCATGTGACACAGATTGCCATGCTCTGATTCTATCAATGGAGAGATTTCCAACTTTCAGAATAAAGTATCTCATAGCAACATATCATGGGCCCCATCATGGTGGTATTGGAAAGAATACTGATCTTAGAATCTCAAAGGTTTAGGGGTCATGTTCCAGCTCTGCCATTTAGCTGGATGATCCTGAACAAGCCATTCTATTTGAGTGGGTAGGAATAGGGGCTGGGAGGTAGTTTTCAAAGTTCCTTTTCTGCTCTAACATTCTATGAATCACTTTTGAGACAATTCCCTCCAAAGCTGGGTAAAACACAGCATTAGTATTTTATTCTGAGATGACTCAGCAGCTAAGTCCCTGGCTACAGGTAGGTCTATATCATAGGCCTTCCCTAAGACTCCACACAGACCGATTTGCTTCTTGAAACCATGTTTTCAGTTTGTAGAATCTGGTATTATTTGCAGAGGCTATCTCTGTTTGCAAAACCCGTTACTATCTGAAGAGCTTGGTACATTGTTCCTATTGGTCAAGCTTGATGGCCCATCTCTGCCATGGTTGGTCAGGGTTTTAGGTTCCTTCTGTTTCTTTTTGAAGAAGGCTCCTGCTGATCCTAATGTCGCCCTAAAACCATGTTTACTTCTGCTGCTAAAGAAGGAGAAACATTCCATTCACCTGCCTGTCCTTCTATCTGTCCATCTGTTCATCCATCTACCTATCTATCTATATCTCTCTCTCCCTATGAATGAATGAATGAACAAATGAATGATGAATGAAAAGCATGAAAGTGAGTACTCTTTGTCAAATACTATACAAAGCACCTGGTAAAGAAGACAGTTTCTGCTTTCAAGTTCACACTTTAATTAGGAAACACAACAGGAAAGAGAAGTCAGTTGTGTGTAGACATGTACAGGAAAGAAGACGGAGAACTAAATACCTTTTCTGACCCCATAACCTCTCAGACCTCTCCCAAACAGAAATTATACATCAACAGATAAGTCAATTTCAGCTGTCTCCATGTGGCCTAAGACACCCAGAATCCAAAAAAAAAAAGGTTAAAAAAAAAAACCCATGAACCTAACCCTTAGTTCACTCCACACCATCTCCTGCATATGATGCAAAAGGAAGAGAGGAATGCCTTCAAAAATATAAAATATTAAAATAGTCAAAAGACCAAACAGAGATTTTAAATAACCCAGTCTCAGAAAAGAAAATAGCTCTAGCTATAGAGGAACTACCAAAGGAAAAAAAAAACTCCTGGTCTTAATAGATTTTTAGGATAATTCTATCAAAGTTTTAAAGAACAGTAGCCATACTTCACAAGTCATTCTCAAAAATTAAGAAAGAAAACCCCCTACCAGAATCCTTTTATGATACTCTTGATTCCTATACCAGGGAAAGATAAACTCAAGGGGATTTAAAAAAAAAACTAGTGGGGTGGCTAGGTGGCACAGTAAATACAGCACTGGCCTTGGAGTCAGGAGGACCTGAGTTCAAATCTAGCCTCAAACACTTAACACTTACCAACCTTGTGACCTTGGGCAAGTCACTTAACCCCAGTTGCTCTGCCTTGCCCCCTCCAAAAAAAAAAACCTGCAGGACGATATCATTGATGAACATTTACTCAAAAATTGTAAAAAAAAAAAAAGATCCTATCAAACAAACTAAAGCAATTTATCTAAGAAACCATTCATTATGACTAAGTGGGATATATACTAGGGATGCAAGGATAGTTCAACATTAGAAAAATAATCAATATGATCAATCATATTAAAAATCAAAACATCGCAAACCACATGATCATTTCGATAGAAGCAGAAAAAGCCTTTGACAAAATACAACACTCTTTAATGCTAAAACCTTTACAAAGCATAGGCATAGAGGAACCTTTTTTTTTAATATCAGAAAAAGTCTCTATTAAACCAAAAGCAAGCAACATATGCAATGAAAATACACTAGAACCTTTTCCAATAAATATGGGAATAAAACAAAAATGCTCACTCTCCCCCCTGTTATTTGATATAGTTCTGGAAATGCGAGCAACAGGAATAAGGCAAAGAAGTAAAAGGCATAAAGATAGCCAAAGAGGAGATAAAACTATCCCAGTTTACTGATGATATGATGATATACTTGGAAAAATCTTAGAAAATCAGCAAAGATAATAATAGCGACAGTTTATAGCATCAGCAAAGTTTCAGTCTATGAAATATATCCTCAAAATCAACAGTATTTCTATATTAAAAAAAAAGCACAAGAAGCAATAACAGAAAGGGGAATTCTATTCCAAATAATTATAAAATGCATGAAATATCTGAGAATTGATCTACCAAAGCACACAAAAGATTTACATAGATTCAAATAAAGAATAACTTAAACAGCTAGAGGACTATTCAGTGCTCATGGCTAGACCGTGCTAATACAATTAAAATGGCAATACTATCAAAATTAATTCACACTTTCAATACTTTATCAACCAAATTACCAGGAGGACACTTTATAGAACTTGATAACATAATAATGAAATTCTTTACAAAAATAAAAGTTGTAGAAAACCATCTAAGAAATGATGAAGGGAAAATAGTAGTTCCACAAATAGTCATCAGAACTACCTGGTATTGGTTAAAGAATAGGGAGATAAATCAATGGAACAGATGAGCCAAGAGAGAATCAGAAACAATAAAACTCAATAACCTAGAGTTTGGCAAAGTAGAAAATGTAAATTATCTAGGAAAAATTCTCCTTATATGATAAAAATTTCTGAGAAACTAAAGAGCATCCTGGCATAAATTAAGCTTAGACCAACACCTTACACTATATAAAACAGATATCTTAATTCCTACACCAGGAAAAGATAAAATTCAGGAGGAAAAAGACTACTGGATATAAGACGTTAATATTTAAGATCATGCTATAAAAAATTAAAACACTTTAGAAAAATTAGAAACAGATCTGATACCTCTCAGAGCTAGGGGTAGGAGATGTATTGTTAACCAAGCAAAAAACAGAGACAATTACAAAAGATAAAATAAATAACTTTGATCACTTGAACCCGAAAAGCTTCTGCACAAAAAAAAAAAAATTAATGCACCTGGGATAAGAAGAGGGGAGTCAAATGGGGGGAAAAATCTTTATATCAAATTTCTCTGATAAGGATTTGGTATCTAAGATGTGTAAACAACTGATAAATATTTGTGAGAATAATAGTCATTCCACTCTAGATAAGGAGTCAAAGGATATGAGCAAATGCTTCTCAAAAAGGAGAATTGCAAAGTATTCACAACTACATGAAAGAATGCTCCAAATCTCTAATAATAAGCGAAATACAAATCAAGACAATCCTGAGGTTTTACCTCAAACCCTGAAAACTGGCAAAGGTAACAAAAATGACAATAGTCAATGTTGACACAGTTACAGAATGACAGACACACTAATACATTGTTGGTGGAACTGTGAAATGGTGCAATCATTTTGGAAAACAATTTGGAATTATACACATTAACTGACTAAGAGGTGCATATCTTTCCAACCAGAGACTCCATTACTGAGCTAATACCTCAAGGAAGAAAGTCCCCATATACTCCAAAATATTTATAGCAGCACTTTTTGTGATAGCTAAGAATTGGAAACAAACTAGATGCCCAGAAACTGAGGACTGGCTAAACAAATTGTGGAGCATTAATGTAACATAATATTACTGTGTTGTAAGAAATTATGTGTGTGATGAAAACAGAGAAGTATGGAAAGATCTGATCCAAAGAGAAGTAAGTAAAGCCAAGAACAAGGTAAATGGAAAGAACAACCACACCCCCCAAAATCTAAAGTCAATGTAACAAAACGAAAAAGATCAAGCAGAATTCCAACAAAGAAATAATAGAAGATACCCTCAACACAGCACTTTGTGGAGGTTGAAGGTGTTACACATTGCACATTGCTTTCAGATTGTTTCAATATATTGATCAGCTGTGCTGATTTTTTCCTCCTCTAAAAAATGCTATTTGTTTTATGGGGTCACTCATCAGGAGGGGGAGGAGGAAGGACACTTAGAATAGCTATGATCATATAAGAAACAGCGTACATCAATAAAAAATTATTCAAAATAAAAAAGAAATGTGCAGGAGACTTTAAGATGCTCTGGGGTATATATCCCAACAGGAAGCACCCACCACCATCGGAAAGGAGGGAATGTGCCTAATATTAAGATAGAGTGAGAGGGATTCTCAATTCCCTCGCACAGAAGTGGGAATGGGATGTGGGAAAGGAGTCAGTGTCTGACCAGGAAGGAGAGAGATAGAGGTTGAGGAAGGGAGAAAATGGTCCCATTTGGTATCAGCTCCACCTGGGGTCCTCCTGCCTCCCCATATAGGATCTGGGACAGTCTGTCAAAAGAAGGAGGAAGAAGCTGGGTTCCATTTAGTACCAGTTCTGTATAGGCTCCTTCAGGAGCCCCTGAGGCAGGATCTGCAGCAGCCCACCAGCCCTCTAATTATGAGTCCATTTCATTTCATCTACTGCTCCCAAGGCCCTTCATTAAAGACCTAGGTATTTTTCTCTCCTTTTTGCCTGACTCCAAAAGACATAGGAAAAAGAAATGTGAATGAAGTCAGGATCAAGTGAAATAATGTATGTAAAGTTCTTTGAAAACCCTAACATGCCATATAAATGTCAGGTATCATTATTATTGCTATAATAGTGAAAAGCAGCAACTCAGCTCTACGTCACCCTCCCCCACAACTAGACACAGAGCAGAGTAGAAGGAAAGGACAAATGTTCTACCCTTTGCCATCACCCCACCCACCGGAACCCTGCCCTGGCTCCCATTCCTCCTTGTTCTCCAGGCTGCTCAGGGAACCAGATGATCACCAGATGTTCTCCCCCATCCTAATCAGAGAAAGTAGCCCCCTCCTCCCTTTTCAGAGCTGCTTAGTTCACCTAGGGGGACCCTCATCCTCCTGACCCCAAATGTTCATAAAGAAGACTTGGCTTGTGAAAGAGGTGGCTCCTCCAATTAATGCAATGCAAAGAGGACTGAACTTGGAAGGCCTGGGTTCAAATCACATCTCTCACTTACTACCAGAGTATTAACACTGCATTCACCAGCAGAGTGAAGCCTATGATACAGTTTGCTCTAAAACCTATAGAGCTTGAGGTCAAATCATGGGAAATTTTCAGTAACAAATTATCTGGTCTACTTTTCAGTTAAAGATTTAAGAACTTGCTCTTTGGTCCCAGTGGCAGGAGGAAGATGACGAAGGGGACATCTTCATTTGGTAAGCGCCGGAATAAGACGCACACTTTGTGCCATCATTGTGGTTCTAAGGCCTACCATCTTTGGAAGTCAACATGTGGCAACTGTGGATATCCTGCAAAACGCAAGAGAAAGTATAATTGGAGTGGCTAAGTGACGAAACACCACTGGTACTAGACGAATAAGGCACCTAAAAATTATCTATCGCCAATTCAGGAATGGATTCCGTGAAGGAACAACACCTAAACCCAAGAGAGCAGCTGTTGCAGCATCTAGTTCATCTTGAGGATTCAACTGTTTGTTAAAATAAATGTCTTGAATGAAAAAAAAAATTAAGAACTTGTACAGTTAATGAAGGTCTAGGTATTCAGTAGATAACAAACCCAGGTAAGGCACAGTATTGAAAAGGTAAAACATTTCACTGAGTCAGAAATGAATAACATGGCAACAGCAATCAATCACCATCTGCAGCCCTAAGGATTAGAATCTCATTCTCCTTTCCCAAGTGGTAATTTGAGTCTCAAGCCCTCCAAATTCTTGACTCTGGTGGCAAAGGCATGGGTCCTCATCCTCTCTCTCTCTCTCTCTCTCTCTCTCTCTCTCTCTCTCTCTTTCTCTCTCTCTTTCTCTCCAGTCAGAATAAGAGAATAAGTTATATTAGTTAAATGCTCACAGTCTTCACATCCCTATTTGAAAACTGTTCCTGCCTTTGTAAATTAGTCCAACAGTTCTAGAAAGGAATTTGGAATTATGCAAAGAGGGTGACTCACATATACATACCCCTTGACCCAGAGAACCCACTGTTAGGCATATACTCCAAGAAGACCAATGACAAAAGGAAAGACCCTGATGCACAAAAACACTTGCTATAACCATTTTTGTGGTACCAAAAAGAACTGGAAGTGAGGTAGATGCCCATTAATTGGACAATGCATAAACAAGTTGTGGTACATGAATATAATGGAATATACTGGGCTGTAAGAAACAATGAATGTGATAAATACAGAGAAGCATGAAATGGCATATGAATTGATTCAAAAGTAAGCAAGGAAAATCATGTATACACAAATGACTACAACTGCAAAGAAGAGCAACCAAAAATCAAAACTGAACTCCATGAAACCATAATGACCAAGCTAGACCCCAAAGAAGAGTTATGAGGACGTATCTCTCCCTATTTCTTTGCAGAAGTAAGGAACTATGGGTGAGGAATACTACGTATAATGTCAAACTTTAAGACTCCCACAGTAGACTGTTCCCAATTCCCTGACTGCCCTTCCTTCTAATGCTATCTTGCATGGTTATCTTGTATGTACTGATCTATGTGTATGTTGTCTTCCTCCATTAGAGTATGTGCTCCTTGAGGGCAGGGACTGGTTTTGTTTTGGGGGTTTTTTGCTTTTTCTTTATGTCCCTAGCACTTAGCACAGTGCCTGGCATATAGTGAACACTTAGTAAATGCTTACTGATTAATTGATTGACTGTTGGTTAATGTTGTGGAAGGTTTTCTTTTTCTTCTTTTTTATTTTTTGTTATAAGAAATGACTCCCTGGGATGGGGAGGTACAGGTATGTCCTAAAGTGAATCCTAACAGGCTTTGGAAAGTCACTTGTTAAATTTTTAATGTGTTCATTTACACCTCAGATATGGGCTACAAATCAGGGGTTGGTTTATTTTTTTGTTGATTGTCCAAACTTAAGAAACTGAGAGAGAAAATGTTATAATGCAAATTAGAGGTAAAAGTATACCATGCTTTTAGAGATCTAGTTGATAAAAATTTACCAATATGCCCATGGGAAAGGATAGAGATACATAGGGGAATTTAGGGGATTTATAAACAAAAGATACCGATGAAAATTTATTTTATTTTTTCCTGTATTTTTAAGTAAGTTTTTATTGATGTCTTCTGTTTCTTACATAATCATATTTATCTCAAGTAAACTTCCCCTCCCCCTCCTAGTGAGCCATCTTATATAACAAATAGTATTTTTTAAAGAAGAAAAAATCAGTGCAACTGATCAATTCATTGAAAAAAAAATCTGAAAACAATGTGCAATGTATAAAACCTATGGACCTCCAACCTCCACAAAGGACTGTATTGAGGGTATCATCTCATACCTTTTATTGAAGTCCTGCTCAATCTTTGTAATTTTGTTATATTCATTTTTTAGTTTTTTAGTGTATGGTTGTTCTTTCCATTTACATCGTTGTAGTTACTGTGTAGATTGTTTTCTTGGCTCTGTTTATTTCCCTCTACATCAGTTCATATAGATCTTTCGATGATTTTCTGTATTCATAACATGCCTCATTTTCTTACATCACAGTAAGATTCCATTATTTTTATGTACCATAATTTGTTTCATTCCCTAGTTAATGGACATCTATGTTGTTTCCAATTTTTTGCTTTCACAAAAAGTGCTGCTATGTTATTGTTGTTCAGTGGTTTTTTCAGTTATGCCCAATTTCATGAGCCCATTTGAAGTTTTCTTGGCAAAGATACTGAAGTGGTTTGCCATTTCCTTCTCCAGCTGATTTTATAAATGAGGAACTAAGACAATCATGGTTAAATGACTTGCCCAGGGTCACATAACTAGTAAGTGTGTGAGGCCAGATTTGAACTCAGGAAGATGTCTTCCTGATTGCAAATCCAGTGAGCCACCTTGCTGCCCCCTATATAGGGACTTTCTCTTATCAATTACTTCTTGGGGTATGACCCAGTAATGCAGTCTCTGATTGCAAGGATATAAACATGTTAGTCACTTACTTTGCATGATTCCAAATTGCTTTCACAGCTCCACCAACAATGTATTAGTGTGCCTATCATTCCATAACCACTCCAACATTGTATACTGCCGATTTGCAGAGTGTGAGGCAAAACTTTTAACCATTTTATCTATTGGGGAATGGGTAGTATTCTCATATATATTTATCAATTGTTTATATATCTTGGATATCAAACCTTTATCAGAGAAATCAGAGAAAACAAAGGTTTTATTGTGTGTGGTTTTTTTCTCCTCCATTCACCACTTCCCTTCTTCTCCTATGTTTGGTTTTAAACAGTTTAAAACTAGCGAGCATTAAACTGCACTAGAACTTTGGGAACATCCTGTATTGTCTAATAATGGTATAAAGTCATTGTAATTATCAAGACATTTTAAAACTTCACTTTTGCCCCCCCAAACTTATGTAACTCTGTCATTAGTATAAATTTTCATAATCTGCACATTTTAAAAACTAGGAGACAAATTTCTAGCCTGTTTAAAAAATTTCCAAATGTAAGGTTTCAGAGAGCTTTGAAGTCACCGTTGTAAACAAAAAAAAAATTAACTATTAACTTACAAGAAGAACTGATTGACATCAGGGAAAATGGAAATTTACTAGCGGAACATATCAACAAAAATATTTTCATAATTGGTACATAGGATCGAAAAAATGAATATTTAGACTAAGATAAGTACTATGAACAATGTACTTCTCCATTTGAATTGATGCATCCTGGTGAAGTATCTTTTTCATCTATTAAAATTAAGGGTCAAAATACTCTGCACTTCAAACCAAACCTTTGAATATTTCTTTGACAAAGTGTTAAACCAAGACTTTATAAAATAATGAAGCATATTCAGTCACATTACTCTCACTATTTTTAGTAAGAGAATTTTTTTCCATTGTTAAAAAAGAAAGTATTTATTTTAAAAATATTGTTTATTTCATTTTTATCTTCTTTTTATTTCTGTTTTTAAGTTTGTTTTATAATGTGCATCATATATTTTAAGTATAATATTACATATATTATATACTTAATAAGTAAATATACATATATTCAGGGGACATATTCAAATTTTTTGTGGATATTAGCATCCAATCCGAAGAGTTTGATAATCATTTCTTTCTCTTACTTCTCCCAGTGACTATTTCAAATCTTGTCTCAAGTGAAGCTCCCAAGGCCTTCTCAAGAGCACTCTTTTTCTCAGTATATGCCTTCACCTTCAACTTCACTAAAGAAATAGGGGTCATCTATATGACCATTTTCTTCCCCAACTATCTTCAATTCCATTCTATATCTGAAAACCCCAGTATATCTTTACCCATCCCCTCCGCCTTTACTCCTTCCTTTGAAGAATATAGAAATTCTCCTTGCCCTCTATCTGTTCCTGAAATCCCTTCCTCTCCTGTCTTCTGTGCCTCATCAGAGTATCACATGGTATCTCTCATCTTCATATTGTCCCTCATGTACAGGCCAATTCCACACTTACTACAAAAACACTCAGGTCTATTCTATTCTAGACAAAACAAAAAACTTCTCACTTGATCCTGATATCCCCTCAAGTTATCATCTATAGAATTCCTTTTCATGACAAAATTCCTAAAAATAAAAAAAAAAAACCACCTAATTTTCACAGCCTCCATTTCCCCATCACCTACTCCTCAATCCCTTGGCTGTGCTATTTTCATAAGCTATTTTCAAAAATTGTCAGATTATTTAAATAAAATACAGTAAAGGTAACTAAAGTCATGCATACTGTCAATGTGCAGTTATCCATGGGGAATATATGCAATGTATTTCAAAGTCTTAGTGACATTTTGAGCAAAACTGTGCTAAGACTTTTAGGATACTCTAATTATTACAAAATTCTCAAGTTCTTGTGGATGTTATCTGTCTCATTTAATACTTTAATGTAACAGGAATTTTAGTTACTCTAGGCTTAGCAGAAGCTGTGAGAGAGAATTCTCTTAAGTGTAATGGGGAACAGTTGGCCAATGGAATACATTAACAAATTTCTGAGACATGGGTTTTGGTTTTTTGCTGAAAGGAAATTTTACTACTCACAAAATGATGTAGAGAATATGGCTGAAGAAATCTCCTGAGGAAGCGAGCCCTGAAGAGGCATTGCATCTGGAAAAAAAAAAAAGAGCTGGAGGTTTTAATGAACCAAAAACTCATTATGAGTCAACATTTTGATGTAGCTGTCAAGAACACTTTCTGCATATTAAACCTATATCAAATTGCTTACCATTTTAGCAAGAGGGAAGGGGAGGGAGGGATGAAAATTTGGAACTCAAAATCTTGTAAAAATGAATGTTAAAAATTGTCTTTACATATACTTGGGAAAACACAAAATGCTATTAAAAATGTGAATGAGTAAAATAAGAGAAATAAAGATTATGAGTTCTTTTTTACCCCTAAAAAAAGAGAGAGCTCTTGCTGCAAACATTTTTTTTCTCAGATGCCTGCTCTCTTCTCACTTTAACTGCATTAGATTTATTTGTGCAAACCCTTTTTAATTTTAATTTTATATGACCAAATTTGCCCATTTTGTCTTCTGTGATGCTCTCTATTGGTTATTTAGGCAGAAAGTCTTTCTCTATCCATAGATCTAGTTAGATTTTTAAGGATCGAATGAAAATTTCATCAGATAGAATTGGGGGGTATTAGCAGGGATGATCTTTTGCCTCTTTTTATACCTCCAATGCTTAGCACAGTGCCTGGCACATAAGAGGTACTTAATAAATGTTTATTGAATTGAATTATTGGATCAAAGTTGGTGGGAGTCAGAGTGTACATAACTTTGAATGATTGCCTAGACTGGACTGGAGAAAGTAGTCTCTACCTTTGAGAGAACTGTAGTTCATGAGCACCAACTACGGATAGTATCTGATTCAGGAATATGGTGGTAGCTGTGATGGAATGAAGCTGTCTTGGGGCTTGGATTCAGGAGCCCTGACTTTGAATCTCAGCTATGTAAGCATGGGCAAATCACTTCATTTCCCTGAACCAAAGTTTTCCTCACATGCAAAATGACAGTGGTAAGATTTAGACTCCCTAGGCTGGTTGTGAGAGTACTTTATAAAGTGTGTAGTCCTATGGAAATGTAAGATGAGCTATAGGAAAAAGACCAAAAGAAGCTCACCATGTTGAGTGAACTCATCTTCAGCAAATTTGATGCTAACATACTCTTGGTGGAGAAGATTACAGACTTCGAACTATTGGCCTTTTTTGGAGCAATCAACCTGCTCCTTCCAACCCCATTCCTTACCTTCCCACCTCAGGAAAAAACAAAACATTAATTGTGTTTGGGGTTTTTTTATACCAGCATTATAAGTAACCTGACATTCATAACAATCTTTCAGCTAGTTACAGTATATGCCTTCATTGTAATAAGAGAAAAATAACATCAGTCCCAGTTTCCTATTACCCAAAATTCTGTTTGTTCACTTGCTCCTCTGTTTTTAAACAACTGATTAAATTTGATTCTTCAGGTGAAAATTTCTGAAGTTGGGAGATTTTTAGACTTTGTAGGCTTTCTCATTTCTCCTTCTGTGTCCTGGAAGATCCTTCCCTCCTCTACCCCTCTCTCTTTCCCTTCTTCCCTCCTCCACATAATTTCTTTTAATTGGTTAATGAGACAGATGCTAGCATGTTTTCATATTCCATTATCCTCTACAAAATAAAAAAATAAAACAACTACATGAAGTATATTATTTGAAAAAGGCAGTTATTAGGGAAGATAAAATGCCAAGGTAAAACTTGATGCCTTTAAAAATATAAAGCAAAAAGGAACTATAGAAATCATGAAGAATGGGGCAGCTTGGAGATGCAGTGAATAGAGCACCAGCCCTGGAGTCAGAAGAACCTGAGTTGAAATCTGGCTTCAGACACTTGACACACTTACTAGCTGTGTGACCTTGTGCAAGTCACTTAACCCCAATTGCCTTGCCTTCCCCCTCCAAAAGAAAAAAAAAAGAAATCATGAAGAATCATAAAATTTCAGAGTTAGAAGCTACTTGAGAGACTAACTAGTTTAATTAATACCTGAAAAATAATCCTTCTGTATCATATCTAACAAGTGGTCATTCAATCTCTGATAAAAGGCTTCCATTAGAGAATTCATTTTCTCCTGTGGCAGCCATTACACTCTTACATTGATCTAATTGTTAGCAATTTTTTAATTCCCTCCTAGTGTCACCAATGCTAGCTTAATAAGTCACAATGGTTATGGTGGGCCAAGTCCAGTGTTTTTTGCTCCTCTAAACCATGGACTGCAAACACAATATGAGTTGTCAATGCAATCATTGATAGGTCTAGATCTGAACAGGAACTCAGAGGTCACAAGATGGCAGGTTAAAAAATCTACAGTTATCTTCTACTTCTTTAAATAAGGCAAATTATCCAAGACTAGGAAGGTAATTACTTCATTGCGCTCTGTCTCCATAAAGTATATCAGAAGTATTGTGTTCAGTTCTAAGCATGATGTTTTAGGAAAGGCATTGATAAGCTGAAGAGTAAGGTGGCCATGACAGTAAAGGATGTTAAGATTATTCCAAAGGATAATTGACTGAAAGAACTGGGGATGTTTAGTCCAGAGAAAGAGAAGATCTAGAAAAGATGTGGTAGCTGTCTTTAAGTATTTGAAGAACTATCTTGTGACGATTTGCTCCACTTGGCCATAGTGAGCAGAAGTAGGACTGAAAGGTGGATGGATAGCTTATAGGTTCTCCCTGGAGAGACAAATAAAAAATTTAGCAGAGGTTATTTAGCATGTGTCTATAGGCAACAAGATAAAGCATTTAATGTGGTAGTTAGTGATCCCACATTGCAAGGTTCATGATAAATATTTTAAAAGATCATAATGAATATAATCACAACTTATATGCCAATGTCTATTCTAGAAGATGAAAGCTCAGAGAAATTCTATGATGAAGTTACTAAGACCCCCAAATTAGATTAATATGTACTTTGACATTCCAAGACTTCAGTGCAAAAATGAGTATGAGAAAAAGGTATTGTTTACAAGTAACTAAAAAGAGAAGCCAATGTAGTCTATAGAGACAACTTATAACTAAAGAAATAGCATGCATATCTTCTTCAAGAAGAAATTTGAGATATCAGACAAAGCAAGAATGAAATAACCCTGAAATAATGAAACCGATCACATTTTAACAAACAAGACGTAATTGATTGCTGATGTAGGAAACATTTCCATCTTGACTGTCTATGTAAGTCAGACCATTGACTTGTTAGAGTAAAGATCTAAATCAATACTAAATTAAAAGAAAAAATAAAAGTGAGATGTGGCACACAATTAGAGCAACTCCAACCTGATCTGTTTAAATAAAGTAAATATGCTGAAAAATAAGAGATATAATGTAGAACAGGCATCAATTCAGTCTATCACCATTTCCCAAAGAAGTTTAATCAACGTATACCTATCACAAGGATATCCCCCAAAAGCCTAAAAGCTGTCTCAATTAGAAAAGATAATGATCTTGTCAAGGACGCATTTGGCAGCAGTGGGAAATACCAGTTTAGAATATAAACTAATTTGTAAAAATGAGGGGAGGGATAGAAAATTATGAATAACATCACCTCACAAAATAGCAAGAAGCAATAGAGGAAAAAAAACATATTTAAAGAAAGTTTAACAAGAGACTCCAGTAAGCTAAAGCATCCTTTAGGCAATGAAACTAGAGTAAGAAAAATTAACTAATAAAATATAACAAATTCTTTTTTCCATCACTTGCAGTATATTTGACACATTTGGATTCTAAAATTAGAATTCCTGGTATACTGCATAAGGAAATGGAACTAGCACCAAAGAAAACAAAAGAGAGAAAAGTAGCTAGACTAGACCAAGGATATATAGTAAAAATTTGTGCTAATGATAACATAGTTTTGAAGGCATTAAGAGATTAATTCTCAAAATACGTAGAAGGGAACATTAAATATTTGGAAAAAATCTTGGCCTTTATTATTATCTAAAAATACCAATAACTACTTACCCACATGCCTACTTTGCTACAAAATTCTTATATGAATAATCTATACACATATCAAGGATATTGTTGAAGAATGTTTGAAATGAAAACTGGCATGCTTTTGCAAACTTATCTTCAAAAGTCACCTAATCAACTGAAAAGCATAGAGCATACAAGATCCTACTGTGCTTATTGGTTGTTTTTTTTTTTTTGTTATGAAACAGCATTTAAATCAGAAGACTAAAACAGTACCTTTAAGTTTGTGCCTTCCAATAAAGTTTTTCCTGTGCATGTAGCAAAAACATACAGGTACCTTGAAAGTTGTAACTATAGCAATAACCAGGGTTGTGTTGGAGACAGCTAAAGAGCTGATTGTTAAATTTTTAGTTTTAGCATTTATACCTCAGAAATCAGCAAATGCTACAAATCAGAGCCTGATTTATTGTTGTGTTGATTGTCTAGACTGAAGAAAGTTATAAGAAAATATTAATAATGCAAATTAAATTTTAAAATGTCATGCATTTCGGGAGAGCTAGTTGTTAAACATTTACCAGCATGCCACTGGACAAAACCTAGCTAAGTGAGTGGTCCTCTAATTAGTAATATCAAGCAAGGTATAATAATACAGGGAGACGTGTTTATCAAAACTGTTTGCCATTTTCATGAAAGAAGGCCAATCCAAGACTCCAAATGGAAGAGAAAGAAATGTAGATAGTGAAGGCCTCCAAATGCTACATTTTGCAAATAGTGTTGGTTGTATCAAGCTCCAAAAATTACAATTTATGACCCCTCAAAAAAAGTGGCCATACAACCACTCAAAAAAGAGGTTGACCTAACTATTTACATAGAAAAATCCAAGTGGATAAAGAATGTTCATTATCCAAGTTACAATATATTATTGGATAAGCAACCCATTCACGTGATCTACCAATAAATAAATCTTTGACAGAATGTGCAAGTGGACAGTGAACTGAGCCCAGAACTGAATAAGGGGAGAGCTGTACTGAGCAGAGCTTTTAATGTCCCCAAACTTTTCCCTGAAATAGAGGCTCATCTTTTTTACATCAATCTTCTTCTGGTGATGCCATATGGCAAAGGATCATGGAATACTATAGACTCTAAGAATTAAAGTTACATGTCACCCAAATGGCAATAATGAGGCATATGATGGTCATGAATTATGGTCATGAATTGGTTATAACACATTATCAATGCCAAATTATGATAAACAATTGTGTCAAAAAATGTTCCAAGTAACTAATAAGTGAAATGGAAATCAAACAACTCTGATATTTGACTTCATAGCCCATATATTGGCAAATGTGGGATATTAAAAATGGTAAATGTTGGCAAGGCTGTGGGATGACCAGAACACTACTGTCTGGTGGAACTCTGAATTAATCCAACCATTCTGGGAAATAATTTAGAATTCTATTGGAAAACAATCTGGAAATATACTTTGAAAAGGTATACCAGAAATGCTACTGTTCAGCATATACCACAAGAAGGTCAAAACAGGCATGCAAGATAAAACAATGCAAAGAACTCTGAGGCTAAAAATCAGAGACCCTGGGTTCAAATCTCTGCTCTTCTATTTATTTCTGGTATGACCTTGACTTAGTCACTTTGTCCCTCTAGGTCTCAGTTCTCTCATTTTTAAAATGAGGGTGTTGCACTTGATAAACTCTAAGGCCCATTTAAACACTAAATCTAGGACCCTATTACCCCATGAAAGATACCATATAAAGATTCCGACAATCAAATGAATTTGTCTTGCATAATGGATATCCTTCCTTCAATTTGTCATAAGGGGATACACCCAGCATGCTGAGGATCTTTCTTGAGTGCTGTTGTCACAAGAATACCAATGGAGCTCATATGCCATTCATCAATTATTCCTCACTGTCATCATGTGACCAGTCCATCTTTTTTGGTCATACATTTTGACATGTTTTAAAAAATTCTCCTGAATAATACCATGTTTGGAATATGTTACAACCTTTTCATACCCACTGTATGCCTCTCTATTGCCCTTTGAATGATACTCAAATATAGTTCTCCAAAGAATTTGTACTGTTCTATGATTTGAAATGAAACAAAATTAACAGACAAATATTGCTATTAAAGGATGAGTCTTTGTTTCAAGAAACTAGGAGGTCATTAAAATAATTTTATTATTAACCATAAGCAACCTAGCATGCTTTTCTCTTTCTGTTCAATACTGGGTCCAAATCACAGTCTATGGCTATGCCGATCCAAGATATGTGGATATAGATTATAAATGTACATACACATATGTTTCTATGTACACCTATACATATATGCACACATTGCAGGGGCAAGCTCTATAAAAGTCCATCTAGTTTAACACATGCCTGCTACATGGTAGGTGTTTAATAAATGTGCTGCTTTAAAATGCTAATTGACTGACTGCTTATCATAGTCTGGATAATAGGCACTTTTTATACACTTGGATTTTCATGTGTGAATAGTTAAACAAAACTTTTTTTGAGTGGTTATGAATCTCTTTTAGGAGACTCTGCAGTGTTCTAGACTTTGAAATAATCAGTACAATGTCACTTGCAAACAGAGACAAGTGGAGGACCTTACCATTGATAATAAATCTTTCTTTGACTTGGATTCCACAATGGATCACCTCCATGACAGTGGTGAACAAATTTAGGAAGGATATCATTCCCTATATTATTCCTAGTTTGATTTTAATGAACAAAGAGTTCTTGAAACAAGGCCTTCTCTGTTATAATTTTCAAGGATTCTTGTATGCTTTAGTGTATGCATGGAAGAACTCTTATTAAAGAAGAGTCTTTAAGGCAGCATTTTGCTCTTTCAAATCAACTCCAACTCATCATACAATAAGTACAGTGGAATCTTAAGTCTTCAGTCAAATTATATGGTGACAAAAAGATGGTCTGCTATGAAATTTTGCTTTTAAGCCTGTCTCACTTTCATACTGTTATCAAAGATAACTTTGGTAGGCATATAGATTATCCTCATAAAAATTTTATAAAGATGGAAAAGTTGCCCTGTGGATTGATTGGTATTAATATACTTTCAATTACCTTTTTTTTTTTTTAGGGAGGGGTATAATAATGAAGTCGGAGGTTTTGTTTTTGTTTTTGTTTTTTAAATTTCTTTGATAACTCTTCCTCTGTAGTAGAACAGCCCTGGCTGAGGCTGGTCTGATAGCTCAAGTTTAATATGAAAACAAAACGAAACACTCATGATCCATTTATCAGTTTATAAAAGGATATTTCTTTGGCAGTAGTGTAAGAGGACATTCAGAGTTGGGAAAGGATGTTCATTAAGAACATTACTTTAATTCGCTTGAGTGAAGATTTCCTTGTGCTGCTGTTGATCTGCAGTCAGAAGCCTGAGGGAAGAGATCTAGCCCTTTGTCCTAGCTGGTTTTTTGTACTCAGGCAACTAGGAAGGTTTATCAATGGCCTGAGCCTTAGTTTCCCAAGTGAATTAAGTCTCCAATATTGTTTCAGTAAGGAAAACTAGCCTAGCCTAAATGGGGCAGAGCCTTAGGCGACTGTTCAGATATCTCCCTTTGAATACCTTAAGTATATAATGTTTTATGCCCTCAAATTGTCACCACAGATCACTTCTGTGAATGCATGATCTCGTCCATCAATTTTCTTGACTTTGTTTTATTTAAAGATTTTTTATGCCCTCTTTGATACTGCTGTCAGGACATGAACATGGTAGTTTCCTTTTCCTTGATGGTGAAAAGAGCTTGTTATAAACATATTTATGGACCTTTTTCTACATTTGTTTTTGTCTTCCCAGTTTCATCCTAAATGCCCTTGAAATGGTTTTACCTAGTTGGATCTCTCACCAAACTTTCTTTAAACTCTTTTTTCTCTCTTCTACTTCTTGCTACTTTTCAAAGTGACACAGCTCATGATTTTTTGACAATTCTTCAACATAAGATTTTGCAAACGAGTTTATATTCTAAGCTGATGTTGCATTTGGATTTGCCATCTCTTTGCCTGGTTGAGCAAATCTGAGATAAACATTTACTGACTCTGGAAGTTTGGGGGATCTTTAGGTCTCCTTGTTATGGTAATTGATGTATATCAGCTACATTTCTATATGAGGTTATTATCAATGGCATTGATATACTATATTTCCTCTATCTATTTTCCATTTTTTGGCATCAGTAACTTCTTTAACATCTAATACGTTTCTTTTATTCTTCTAGCTTTGTGCTCATTTTGATCTAACAAGTCAGTAGTCTTGCTGTATACAGCCTATCTTTTAAAATACAAACAATTTCATCTTTTATGAAGCTAGGTGGCACTCACCACGTTTAGCACCTTCTGATTCATTTCACCAAGGAAATATTAATGATATATAGGCATGAAGCTTCTGGGAAGCCTCCAAGTCTTTGGCCTCTGTCGTTCCTTACTCCTAAAACATATTTTCCAACATATTTAGCCATAGCTAGCATTTATATAGTGCTTTGAGGTTTGCAAAGTATATTACCTATATTAGCTCACTTGATCCTCACATTAACCCTGTAAGGTTATTATCCCTCATTTTACATATGAGGAAATTGGGGTTGGATGTAGTTAAGTGACATCCAGGTTTACGTAACGAATGTCAGGAGCAGGTTTTGGAATCAGATCTTCCTGGTTCAACATGACTGTCTAATGTAACAACTAACTGCCCCTATTTTTAGCCATCTTTACCTATGACCCCTCTTTACATTTAAGCCATCAAATGTGTGTGTCTGTATATACACACACATACATATATATATGCATATATATACACACACATACACATATATATATTTATTTTGTAAAATCTTAACAAGTTCCTCATAAATTTACTCTAAATTCATCCTCTTTAAGAGATATTGTCACATAAGCTGCAACTGTTTTCACGGTGGTCTCTTACCAAATGTCATAAGCACTGAAATTTGAGATGACCTAGTATTCTAGAAAAATAGATTTCTTGTTGCTCTTGGACATAAAGTAAAACTCAGTTCAATTCTTTTATTTTTAATCTCTACAAGGAGAACCCATGAGCCACCCTCTATTTAGCTAAAACTTCTTTTTGTTTAGCAGTTTCATTTGTAGAGAGAATGTTTTTTTTTTCAGTAGTGCTTTGTCCACTCATTAATCTTTGGATCACATATCTAATTGCCTGCTTGATATCTCCACCAGGACCAAAGGCATCACAAATTCAATTTGAGTCCAAAGCAGACTCTTCCTCCTAACTAAACTCCCTGCTTCCTCCTAACTTTACCATTTCTCTCAAAGGTGCTAGCATTCTTCATCCCCCAGGTTCACAACCTAGAATCCTCTTTGATTCTTTATTCTCACTCACACCCCACCACAGCCAATCAGCAGTCAAGTATCATTGATTCTACCTCCTCAACCTCTCTCACATCTACCCCCTTCTCCCTATTCACACCACAGCCACCATAGTCCAGGCCCCTCACTACTTCTTGACTGGACTATTGCAAAAGCTTCCTAACTGGTCTCCCTCCATCCAATCTAACTTCCACTCAGCTGCCAAATTGATTGTCTTCAAGCAAAGGTCTATGTATGTCACTCCTCTGCTAAGAAGCATCTGTTGTTCCTCATAGCTTTTAGGATACAATACAAATTCATCTGTTTGGCATTTAAAGCCATTTATAGTCTGTCTTTAGCTTATCTTTCCATATTGATTACATGTTACACATGTTACATCCCATACACTTGATGTTCTAGCCAAACTGGCCAAAAATGGTTCCCCATACATAATATCAATAGAACATTTAGGTTTTGTTTTGGTTCGGGTGTGTGTGTGTGTGTGTGTGTGTGTGTGAAAAAGTAGAATAAAAGTTATAATCAGAAAAACGTATGACGGGAAAAGGAAGTAGACTAGACATAGTGAGTGTGATGAATAACCATCAGATAGCTTGTGGGCTTCATTGATATCTGTTCAATGTTAGAGATCCAAAGGAAAGCCCCTAGCACATTTGGTGGACACAATATAGAGAATTTTGAATCAACGAATGAAAAAGCATTTATTAAGTATCTGCTATATGTCAAGTATGAGTGTCGCAAATACAAAAGTGAAGAAAGTTCTTCCCCTCAAGGAGTTCACATTCTAATGTAATGGGGAAGAAAAAATATATATAGAAATAGGGGCCAGAAATGGATATTTTGGTTTAGAAAGTTAGAGGAATGGTGAATGGAGTCATAGGTGAGTTGATTAACTCACTCTTTCCAAGAGGAATTTTATAACTGATTTATCGCTCCAGAATTTTAAAGGGATGAGGATAGCACATGAGAGTGGCTGTCAAGGAGATAGCTGGAAAGTGAAGGGAAACATATGTGAATCTCAGTCCTAAATATAGTAAATGACTAAGGCAATCAACAATCAAGACAGCTAGAACTAAGGTGAGAATTCTCCAGGATAGATGTGGACAAGAGCCACACAGAATGGGAAAGCATAAATGGGTTACAATCTGCTATATGTCTACATCAGTGAGCTCACAGGTCCATTAAAGTTTTATTGTAAGCCTGAGTACCTATATGAGAGCCAAGAGCTTTTTTGGGGGGGGATAATCTGACCCAAGTTAATCTGATGTTCACAGTGGGAAACTCTTGGAGGGAGCCTGAGCCAGAGCAGTCATTATTGAGAAGCATACTGAACTTAGACCAGAGCGGTGGTTCTAGGCTTCTAGTTATATACTGATGACAAAGGAGCTAGGAAAAGGAGACGGGAAAAATTTATGGTTACAAAAGGCAATCTAGTGAAAGGAGTGTGGGATTTAGAATCAGATGGCCAGGGTTCAGATCCCTGCTCTGACATTTACTGCTTATGTGACCTTAGACATGTTACTTGATCTCCATTTGCCTAATTTTTGTTTTTAAAATAAAGAATTTGAACAAACATCCCTTCCACCTATAAATCTTTAACCTTGTGATTTAAAGTATGTAAAAGAGTATGAAGAAGTATTCCAATAAATGATGTATAATCTTTCCAAACAAAATCACTAACTTTCACTCGTGTCTTTCCTTCACTGTCCTCCATATCGATACCTCACTGTCCTGAGATTTCTCAATGCCATGTTTTTTTATCATGCTGCTCTTTATGTTTGAAATGATTATTGTTGTTCAGTTATGTAAAAAACTCTTTGTGAATCTCATTTAGGGTTTTCTTGGCAAAGATACTGGAATGGTTTGCCATTTCCTTCTCCAGTTCATTTTACAGATGAGGAACTGAGAAAAACTGGGTTAAGTGACTTGTCCAGGGTCATACAATTAGTAAGTGTCTGAGGCCAGCTTTGAACTCAGGAAGATGAGTCTTTCTGACTCCATGCCTTGGGCTCTATTCACTGAACCATCTAGCTGCCCACTTAGAATGATGCTCTTCATCTGAACCTCTCTATGCCTGCCCCTCCTCCCCATCTCTATTTTTAGACATTCTACCCAATCTCCAAGATAGATATAGGGGATTAGTCAGTGGAGCTCCCTGATCATCTACACAAGGTTTTGTGCAGGACTTTTTAATTTTCCTGTAAAATGGTCACTCAAGTGCTTGAAGCAGCGGCCAAGAATGTGGGGGAAATGAAGCCTCAGACAACCAGCATTTGATCTCATACCAGGGCTGACATTGTGGGACCATGAAGTCACAGGGCTGGAATGCTCATGAGGATTAGAGAATCATTTGGCAGAGCAGTGACTGCTCAAGGAACCCATTTCCAGTTCATCCAAACCTCCCAGCTCAGAGAGTACCTATATTCCATGGTATGGTGCAAGGAAGAAAAGAGGAGGAAAAGACTGTATCTATGCAATGAAGGCAGCCTTCCCCCTCCACTCCCAAAAGTCATTAATGGCTGCCTTTGGGCAAAGGAGTGTTATAATTGTATGCACCCCAACCCAAGTGCCTCAAGAGGAGAGTTCCTGGACTCAAATTACTAAACTCCAGCCTTTTGGATGAATGTCAAGAGTTCTAGAATAAAGATTGAAAACATGACCCAGACCCGAGTAGCAAGGGACCATGATTTTCTGCAAGTGTCAAGAGTTTGCAAGAGCCTTGATTTTTAAAAAGAGTCTGGAAGAGAGTATCAAGAATTCTTAGTCTGACTATTGAGAACACGTCCCTGGAGCTACCAGAACAGCGAGGGACTGACCCATGATATAGAGGAAACAAAAACTTAGACTTTGCCATTGACTACAAACATGACTTACTGTCATTGTCAGTCCAAAGGAAAGTGGGCTACCTCTCTAATAATAATAATAATAGCTAGAATTTATATGGTGCCTCCCATGTGCCAGGCTAGGTGGCATAGTGGATAGAGTGCCTAGATTCAGGAAGACTTGAATTCAAACTTGACCTCCAAAACATTCTAGTTGTGTGACCCTGGCAAGTCATTTAACCTCGTTAGTCTCAGCTTCCTCAGCTGTAAAATGGAAATAATAACAGCTTCTACCTACCAGGGTTGTTGAAAGATGAGAGAATATTTATAAAGTGCTTTGCACAGTGCCTGGCACATGGGAGGCACCATATAAATTCTAGCTATTATTATTATTATTAGAAAGGCAGCCCTCTTCCCTTTGGACTGACAATGACAAAGTAAGTCCGTTTGTAGCCAAGGGCAAAGTCCAAGGTTTTGGTTCCTCTGTATTGTGGATCAGTCCCTTACTATTCTCTTTCTTGTGAGGGGAAAATTCAAGGACTTAGTGTAATACTAAAAAGCTGGATGCCTGTAACACAGGTCTCTGTGGTAAAGGAAAGATAAAGGAAAGACTTATCAGCATGTTGGGTAGTTACCTTTCCAACAACCCCGACCTCATTTTCCTTCTGGGGGTGTCCAACCCTCAAGTCTCAGAATTTTCAATACTCAGTCCAGAACAATTCATTTATCTTCCCACCTACCTACAACTGCTCTTCCTCCCAACTTTTCTTATTTTAACTTTGCTTATTTCACCCTTCTAGTCAGCCAGGTTCTCAACATTGAGATTATCTCTAACCCTACCTTCTTTTCTCCTCAGAGCCAAAAAATTGCCAATGAGTGTTGCATCAAAGGCAGCTCTAACCCTCAAGAGAGCCTATTGCTAAATCTCCAATGTGAGGAACATAAACTCACACACCAACTACACATCACAGATCAAAAATCTCTAGAAATTGGGGCTTAATGTTTTGTTGGTTATCTATTCTTGAGAAAGTATGAATAATGCAGATTAAACTAAAAAATGTGTGTGCATGCATTCCCATTTACCAACACATTCCTTTATTGCTATATAAATAATGCTTGAGCTTAGCTCAGGGAATGAAGTCATCACTAGACTGGAGGTCTGATGACTTGTTGATTAACAACAAGAGCAACAACAACAACAGCAACTGGCATTTATATGGTGTTTGAAGGTTTGCAAAGTGTTTTACATCTATTACTTCACTTGAGCCTCATGACACCCCTGTTGGCGAATCTTGTGGAAGTGACCTCTACCATATCTCTCCCATCAGGCCTATTCTCTGTTCCCAGATGGTCACTATCCTAGTTCAGGCTCTCATCACCTCTATACCAGACTATTATAATGGATTACTAACTTGTATCCTCATATCTACCCCAGTGTCTCCCATCTTTAATCCATCCTGACCTTTTCATTATCCTGTTCATAATCTGGGCTGGTTTCTGAGTGCCTCTAGGAAAAAAAATACAAACTCTTCAGTCTGATAATTGAAGCCCTCCACAATCCAGTTCCTATCTACCTTTCCAGGTTTACCTCATACTACCCCTTTAATGAGCTCTATGGTTCAGCTAAATTAGAATACTGGTTGTTCTCTAAATTCAATCTCTCTCTCATGCGTTTTACACAAGCTATCCTCATCCTTAGAATGCCCTCATCATCTTCACTTCTCAGACTTCTTAACTTTAATACTTGCTATGACACCCCAGCCCCAGCCTGGGAGTAGTCATTCCTGGATGAAGAAAAACTCACCTGACTTCCCTGACCCTCAGCATGTATTTTCTTATTTACTCAATTTATAATCCAATACCTCTCCATATAAACCATCATCTAATTCTACTAGTCCACATGAAGCTGCTTGGTCCACCTTCTATCATTTTGTCCTCCAGAGCAACAGAAAATACAGATGATTGCGTTATGCTACCTTTGCAGAATCTCAGTCAGTGACTCAGTCTATTTTTAGATTTCCATATTGTCAGTCTTTCAACTATTTGCTATATGAGATGACTCTCCACCAGTTTGCTAAATTGGGTTTTCCCTGGACACTGAGACTCCTTAGCAGGACTCTATCCCTTGGCTGGCACGCCTGAGAGTGAACTTAATGACCATCCCCTCTTGTGCTCAGGGGGGAGGACTCAGCTTTCTTCTGTTGAATTCTTAGGCAAGAGACAGACCAATCAACATTACTTTTTCATTTTCTGAGATTCCAAATCACAAATCAGTGTGTGACTTTTGCCTAGATAAAAGTGAGCATCAGGTAAAGCCCATGGCATCATTCTTGCTGGCATTATATGTATACACTAGAAATATTTCATGCTGATTCCATTGAGCCTTCTGTTCAGACATCATGGTCCCCAGCATTTTCAGTGGTGTGTAATTAAAACACTTTGACTTTGGGTCTCCTTGAGGATTCTTAGTTATAGTTCTAGACTTCTTTATTGCTTCCAATGTAGCAATTAATTGAATATATAGCTTTCAGAGTTTTACTCTTGGTCAGAATGGATCCTGGCAAGGAATCCACAATCCAAAAACAAACAAACAAGCAAAAATCTTCTATTGGAATACCATGGCAATTGTAGTTTTCTAGTTCCTGAATGGGTATGACTGTGTATACCAGGTGAAAAGGTCTGCCCTCAACAAGATGTTTTTCCTATCTTCTTCCAAAGATAAAAAGTCAACACTGACAAGCTCTGAAGGTTTACTGGTGTGTTCATTCCTCACATAATCAGAATAACTTGGTAGTATTTGCTTTTGAACATATCAAGTACCAGCCTCATACTTCTTCCGTGCATCAGCTACCATCTTGGGCCAGTAAAATCTATTTTTTATCAGCTCCAGGACTCTCTTGCAAGCATACAAAATCATCAGGTTGTGCCTTCATGGCCACAGAGTGGTGTATACTGGGTAGCACCAACTCATTTCTAATACCTTGTATTGTATATGTTATGGTCCAGCATAAATCTCTAACTTTTGGCATTTTCTCAACAGGAAAGTACCATATGGGGAACAAAACTTGGGTCCCTGAGGGTCATGTCCCTTGTTCTTGGTCAGTGTTACTGTTCACAAACCTTCATCCTGCAGTTAATTCTGCAATCAGTCATCTAGGGTTAAATAGAATGGAGACAATTGGTCAAACTCTGTGAAATGTATGTCCATTCTCTCTAGTGGCCAAATCTTGAGTTGCACTGTCAAGTAGTAGTGGCCAGGCTCTCTACATGTTAAAGCTGATGGTGTAGTAGCTAGAACCCTGGTCTTGGAGTCAGGAAGACGTGAGTTTGAATCCTGTCTCAGACACTTAGTGGCTGTGTGATCCTGTTCGAGTCACAATTTCTCTCCCTCTCAGTTTCTTTATACATAAAATAGAGATAATAACACAAGCCTCCCAGGGTTGTTATGAGGATCAAATGAAATATTTGTATAACACTTTGCAAAACTAATACTAAATAAATGCTAGATATTATTATTGCAAATCACTATTTCCCCTACCACCAAGTCTTTATTAAACACTTATGTGAAACACATGAGGTTTATGGGATAAAGTATCTGGGTCTACACTAGTTTCACTGAATCATAATGACCACCAAATGTATAGGTGGTTAATGCCATAACTCTGCATCCATCCATCCACAGGCAGCATTTGTCTTAGCACTCATCAAGATGTATCAGTGTTATGGGAATCTGAAGATCT
Source organism: Pseudochirops cupreus (assembly GCA_028627135.1). Classification (NCBI taxonomy): domain Eukaryota; kingdom Metazoa; phylum Chordata; class Mammalia; order Diprotodontia; family Pseudocheiridae; genus Pseudochirops; species Pseudochirops cupreus. Next base: position 71,212,700 of record CM053581.1, read on the forward strand.
TCCCTGCCCCTAGGCCCTTTGCTAAAGTGTCTACGTGACTGAGGACCCTTGGATATTTGAAAGTATACTGTGTTCCCTAATAGGCTGAATGTGATCACGTGGAGCCTGTGGCGCCAGGC